>JAQFVV010000352.1:0-207500 GCA_028023455.1 Epiperipatus broadwayi | reverse complement strand
CCAAACCCCTGACCATGGTTTCATGCTTTGGCACTCCTCAGAGAGGTGTCAGGGTAGGTTCAGACACTAGATCTAAAAATACCAACCCAAAGCTAAGCACTTAGCTAAAAGTTATTTATTGAGTGGAAAATCTGAAATTTTCAGACATGTACATGTCTTCAAACCCAGCTATCCAACTCAAATATCTATATGGGGCTGATAGATCTTCAGCCATGCCATATAGTAGTAGTCATAGCAATATAAAATTGCATAAGACTTTTTGGCAGAGACTATAAATAGTCAAAATAAAAGTCATAGATCAATCCATAGATCACATGACCCTATCTCTTAAGCTTGTAAGTTATAAACAGTGAGGATTGCCAATTACTCTACAAGCTTTATGATAAATGCTTAGCCAGAGCCAGCACTTAAAATATCTCCGTCAGGAACCCCTCCCCAAACCCCTGACCATGGTTTCATGCTTTGGCACTCCTCAGAGAGGTGTCAGGGTAGGTTCAGACACTAGATCTAAAAATACCAACCCAAAGCTAAGCACTTAGCTAAAAGTTATCTATTGAGTGGAAAATCTGAAATTTTCAGACATGTACATGTCTTCAAACCCAGCTATCCAACTCAAATATCTATATGGGGCTGATAGATCTTCAGCCATGCCATATAGTAGTAGTCATAGCAATATAAAATTGCATAAGACTTTTTGGCAGAGACTATAAATAGTCAAAATAAAAATCATAGATCAATCCATAGATCACATGACCCTATCTCTTAAGCTTGTAAGTTATAAACAGTGAGGATTGCCAATTCCTCTACAAGCTTTATGATAAATGCTTAGCCAGAGCCAGCACTTAAAATATCTCCGTCAGGAACCCCTCCCCAAACCACTGACCATGGTTTCGTGCTTTGGAACTCCTCAGAGAGGTGTCAGGGTAGGTTCAGACACTAGATCTAAAAATACCAACCCAAAGCTAAGCACTTAGCTAAAAGTTATCTATTGAGTGGAAAATCTGAAATTTTCAGACATGTACATGTCTTCAAACCCAGCTATCCAACTCAAATATCTATATGGGGCTGATAGATCTTCAGCCATGCCATATAGTAGTAGTCATAGCAATATAAAATTGCATAAGACTTTTTGGCAGAGACTATAAATAGTCAAAATAAAAGTCATAGATCAATCCATAGATCACATGACCCTATCTCTTAAGCTTGTAAGTTATAAACAGTGAGGATTGCCAATTCCTCTACAAGCTTTATGATAAATGCTTAGCCAGAGCCAGCACTTAAAATATCTCCATCAGGAACCCCTCCCCAAACCCCTGACCATGGTTTCGTGCTTTGGCACTCGTCAGAGAGGTGTCAGGGTAGGTTCAGACACTAGATCTAAAAATACCAACCCAAAGCTAAGCACTTAGCTAAAAGTTACCTATTGAGTGGAAAATCTGAAATTTTCAGACATGTACATGTCTTCAAACCCAGCTATCCAAATCAAATATCTATATGGGGCTGATAGATCTTCAGCCATGCCATATAGTAGTAGTCATAGCAATATAAAATTGCATAAGACTTTTTGGCAGAGACTATAAATAATCAAAATAAAGGTCATAGATCAATCCATAGATCACATGACCCTATCTTTTAAGCTTGTAAGTTATAAACAGTGAGGATTGCCAATTCCTCTACAAGCTTTATGATAAATGCTTAGCCAGAGCCAGCACTTAAAATATCTCTGTCAGGAACCCCTCCCCAAACCCCTGACCATGGTTTCGTGCTTTGGCACTCCTCAGAGAGGTGTCAGGGTAGGTTCAGACACTAGATCTAAAAATACCAACCCAAATCTAAGCACTTAGCTAAAAGTTATCTATTGAGTGGAAAATCTGAAATTTTCAGACATGTACATGTCTTCAAACCCAGCTATCCAACTCAAATATCTATATGGGGCTGATAGATCTTCAGCCATGCCATATAGTAGTAGTCATAGCAATATAAAATTGCATAAGACTTTTTGGCAGAGACTATAAATAGTCAAAATAAAGGTCATAGATCAATCCATAGATCACATGACCCTATCTCTTAAGCTTGTAAGTTATAAACAGTGAGGATTGCCAATTCCTCTACAAGCTTTATGATAAATGCTTAGCCAGAGCCAGCACTTAAAATATCTCCATCAGGAACCCCTCCCCATACCCCTGACCATGGTTTCGTGCTTTGGCACTCCTCAGAGAGGTGTCAGGGTAGGTTCAGACACTAGCTCTAAAAATACCAACCCAAAGCTAAGCACTTACCTAAAAGTTATTTATTGAGTGGAAAATCTGAAATTTTCAGACATGTACATGTCTTCAAACCCAGCTATCCAACTCAAATATCTATATGGGGCTGATAGATCTTCAGCCATGCCATATAGTAGTAATCATAGCAATATAAAATTGCATAAGACTTTTTGGCAGAGACTATAAATAAAAGTCATAGATCAAACCATAGATCACATGACCCTATCTCTTAAGCTTGTAAGTTATAAACAGTGAGGATTGCCACTTCCTCTACAAGCTTTATGATAAATGCTTAGCCAGAGCCAGCACTAAAATATCTCCGTCAGGAACCCCTCCCCAAACCCCTGACCATGTTTTCATGCTTTGGCACTCCTCAGAGAGGTGTCAGGGTAGGTTCAGACCCCAGATCTAAAAATACCAACCCAAAGCTAAGCACTTAGCTAAAAGTTATCTATTGAGTGGAAAATCTGAAATTTTCAGACATGTACATGTCTTCAAACCCAGCTATCCAACTCAAATATCTATATGAGGCTGATAGATCTTCAGCCATGCCATATAGTAGTAGTCATAGCAATATAAAATTGCATAAGACTTTTTGGCAGAGACAATAAATAGTCAAAATAAAAGTCATAGATCAATCCATAGATCACAAGACCCTAACTCTTAAGCTTGTAAGTTATAAACAGTGAGGATTGCCAATTCCTCTACAAGCTTTATGATAAATGCTTAGCCAGAGCCAGCACTTAAAATATCTCCGTCAGGAACCCCTCCCCAAACCCCTGACCATGGTTTCGTGCTTTGGCACTCCTCCAGAGAGGTGTCAGGGTAGGTTCAGACACTAGATCTAAAAATACCAACCCAAAGCTAAGCACTTAGCTAAAAGTTATCTATTGAGTGGAAAATCTGAAATTTTCAGACATGTACATGTCTTCAAACCCAGCTATCCAACTCAAATATCTATATGGGGCTGATAGATCTTCAGCCATGCCATATAGTAGTAGTCATAGCAATATAAAATTGCATAAGACTTTTTGGCAGAGACTATAAATAGTCAAAATAAAAGTCATAGATCAATCCATAGATCACATGACCCTATCTCTTAAGCTTGTAAGTTATAAACAGTGAGGATTGCCAAATCCTCTACAAGCTTTATGATAAATGCTTAGCCAGAGCCAGCACTTAAAATATCTCCGTCAGGAACCCCTCCCCAAACCCCTGACCATGGTTTCGTGCTTTGGCACTCGTCAGAGAGGTGTCAGGGTAGGTTCAGACACTAGATCTAAAAATACCAACCCAAAGCTAAGCACTTAGCTAAAAGTTATCTATTGAGTGGAAAATCTGAAATTTTCAGACATGTACATGTCTTCAAACCCAGCTATCCAAATCAAATATCTATATGGGGCTGATAGATCTTCAGCCATGCCATATAGTAGTAGTCATAGCAATATAAAATTGCATAAGACTTTTTGGCAGAGACTATAAATAGTCAAAATAAAGGTCATAGATCAATCCATAGATCACATGACCCTATCTCTTAAGCTTGTAAGTTATAAACAGTGAGGATTGCCAATTCCTCTACAAGCTTTATGATAAATGCTTAGCCAGAGCCAGCACTTAAAATATCTCTGTCAGGAACCCCTCCCCAAACCCCTGACCATGGTTTCGTGCTTTGGCACTCCTCAGAGAGGTGTCAGGGTAGGTTCAGACACTAGATCTAAAAATACCAACCCAAAGCTAAGCACTTAGCTAAAAGTTATCTATTGAGTGGAAAATCTGAAATTTTCAGACATGTACATGTCTTCAAACCCAGCTATCCAACTCAAATATCTATATGGGGCTGATAGATCTTCAGCCATGCCATATAGTAGTAGTCATAGCAATATAAAATTGCATAAGACTTTTTGGCAGAGACTATAAATAGTCAAAATAAAGGTCATAGATCAATCCATAGATCACATGACCCTATCTCTTAAGCTTGTAAGTTATAAACAGTGAGGATTGCCAATTCCTCTACAAGCTTTATGATAAATGCTTAGCCAGAACCAGCACTTAAAATCTCTCCATCAGGAACCCCTCCCCATACCCCTGACCATGGTTTCGTGCTTTGGCACTCCTCAGAGAGGTGTCAGGGTAGGTTCAGACACTAGCTCTAAAAATACCAACCCAAAGCTAAGCACTTAGCTAAAAGTTATCTATTGAGTGGAAAATCTGAAATTTTCAGACATGTACATGTCTTCAAACCCAGCTATCCAACTCAAATATCTATATGGGGCTGATAGATCTTCAGCCATGCCATATAGTAGTAGTCTTGGCAATATAAAATTGCATAAGACTTTTTGGCAGAGACTATAAATAAAAGTCATAGATCAAACCATAGATCACATGACCCTATCTCTTAAGCTTGTAAGTTATAAACAGTGAGGATTGCCACTTCCTCTACAAGCTTTATGATAAATGCTTAGCCAGAGCCAGCACTAAAATATCTCCGTCAGGAACCCCTCCCCAAACCCCTGACCATCGTTTCGTGCTTTGGCACTCCTCAGAGAGGTGTCAGGGTAGGTTCAGACACTAGATCTAAAAATACCAACCCAAAGCTAAGCACTTAGCTAAAAGTTATCTATTGAGTGGAAAATCTGAAATTTTCAGACATGTACATGTCTTCAAACCCAGCTATCCAACTCAAATATCTATATGGGGCTGATAGATCTTCAGCCATGCCATATAGTAGTAGTCATAGCAATATAAAATTGCATAAGACTTTTTGGCAGAGACTATAAATAGTCAAAATAAAAGTCATAGATCAATCCATAGATCACATGACCCTATCTCTTAAGCTTGTAAGTTATAAATAGTGAGGATTGCCAATTCCTCTACAAGCTTTATGATAAATGATTAGCCAGAGCCAGCACTTAAAATATCTCTGTCAGGAACCCCTCCCCAAACCCCTGACCATGTTTTCATGCTTTGGCACTCCTCAGAGAGGTGTCAGGGTAGGTTCAGACCCTAGATCTAAAAATACCAACCCAAAGCTAAGCACTTAGCTAAAAGTTATCTATTGAGTGGAAAATCTGAAATTTTCAGACATGTACATGTCTTCAAACCCAGCTATCCAACTCAAATATCTATATGAGGCTGATAGATCTTCAGCCATGCCATATAGTAGTAGTCATAGCAATATAAAATTGCATAAGACTTTTTGGCAGAGACTATAAATAGTCAAAATAAAAGTCATAGATCAATCCATAGATCACAAGACCTTATCTCTTAAGCTTGTAAGTTATAAACAGTGAGGATTGCCAATTCCTCTACAAGCTTTATGATAAATGCTTAGCCAGAGCCAGCACTTAAAATATCTCCGTCAGGAACCCCTCCCCAAACCCCTGACCATGGTTTCGTGCTTTGGCACTCCTCAGAGAGGTGTCAGGGTAGGTTCAGACACTAGATCTAAAAATACCAACCCAAAGCTAAGCACTTAGCTAAAAGTTATCTATTGAGTGGAAAATCTGAAATTTTCAGACATGTACATGTCTTCAAACCCAGCTATCCAACTCAAATATCTATATGGGGCTGATAGATCTTCAGCCATGCCATATAGTAGTAGTCATAGCAATATAAAATTACATAAGACTTTTTGGAAGAGACTATAAATAGTCAAAATAAAAGTCATAGATCAATCCATAGATCACATGACCCTATCTCTTAAGCTTGTAAGTTATAAACAGTGAGGATTGCCAATTCCTCTACAAGCTTTATGATAAATGCTTAGCCAGAGCGAGCACTTAAAATATCTCTGTCAGGAACCCCTCCCCAAACCCCTGTCCATGGTTTCGTGCTTTGGAACTTTTCAGAGAGGTGTCAGGGTAGGTTCAGACAAGCATTTATCATAAAGCTTGTAGAGGAATCGGCAATCCTCACTGTTTATAACTTACAAGCTTAAGAGATAGGGTCATGTGATCTATGGATTGATCTATGACTTTTATTTTGACTATTTATAGTCTCTGTCAAAAAGTCTTATGCAATTTTTTATTGCTATGACTACTACTATATGGCATGGCTGAAGATCTATCAGCCCCATATAGATATTTGAGTTGGATAGCTGGGTTTGAAGACATGTACATGTCTGAAAATTTCAGATTTTCCACTCAATAGATACCTTTTAGCTAAGTGCTTAGCTTTGGGTTGGTATTTTTAGATCTAGTGTCTGAACCTACCCTGACACCTCTCTGAGGAGTGCCAAAGCACGAAACCATGGTCAGGGGTTTGGGGAGGGGTTCCTGATGGAGATATTTTAAGTGCTGGCTCTGGATAAGCATTTATCATAAAGCTTGTAGAGGAATTGGCAATCCTCACTGTTTATAACTTACAAGCTTAAGAGATAGGGTAATGTGATCTATGGATTGATCTATCACTTTTATTTTGACTATTTATAGTCTCTGCCAAAAAGTCTTATGCAATTTTATATTGCTATGACTACTACTATATGGCATGGCTGAAGATCTATCAGCCCCATATAGATATTTGAGTTGGATAGCTGGGTTTGAAGACATGTACATGTCTGAAAATTTCAGATTTTCCACTCAATAGATAACTTTTAGCTAAGTGCTTAGCTTTGGGTTAGTATTTTTAGATCTAGTGTCTGAACCTACCCTGATACCTCTCTGAGGAGTGCCAAAGCACGAAACCATGGTCAGGTGTTTGGGGAGGGGTTCCTGATGGAGATATTTTAAGTGCTGGCTCTGGCTAAGCATTTATCATAAAGCTTGTAGAGGAATTGGCAATCCTCACTGTTTATAACTTACAAGCTTAAGAGATAGGGTGATGTGATCTATGGATTGATCTATGACTTTTATTTTGACTATTTATAGTCTCTGCCAAAAGTCTTATGCAATTTTATATTGCTATGACTACTACTATATGGCATGGCTGAAGATCTATCAGCCCCATATAGATATTTGAGTTGGATAGCTGCGTTTGAAGACATGTACATGTCTGAAAATTTCAGATTTTCCACTCAATAGATAACTTTTAGCTATGTGCTTAGCTTTGGGTTGGTATTTTTAGATCTAGTGTCTGAACCTACCCTGACACCTCTCAGAAGAGTGCCAAAGCACGAAACCATGGTCAGAGGTTTGGGGAGGGGTTCCTGACGGAGATATTTTAAGTGCTGGTTCTGGCTAAGCATTTATCATAAAGCTTGTAGAGGAATTGGCAATCCTCACTGTTTATAACTTACAAGCTTAAGAGATAGGGTCATGTGATCTATGGATTGATCTATGACTTTTATTTTGAATATTTAGTAATTCCAAAGAAACATTATAAACTCCATAACTATTATAAACGTTAAGCTTCCATAAATAGTAATAACTTTTTAATAACTAAACACAATAACTTACCAACTTCCTTCTCTGAAATAATTATAAACAATTTGATCAAAATCGGGAGTGATAGATCTGCGGGTTCAAATAAACTGATTAAATCAAAATTAAATGTTTAACTGTTAGAATACCACTTAAAATAACATGCACTCTAGGTTAATAATATTTTGATAATGAAGTGATGATGCCATATATATACTCATAAATTATAGGGCTTAATAAAATTATTCTGGTATATTAACACATGGTTAGGTATACTATATTGATTGATGATGATTTCAATATAATCAGATGATATGTCGATAGATAACAATAATAATGTGTGTGGTGATTAGCAATAAGACTGCAGACAACTAAATAATTTTTTAACATAAGATTTATTTACACTATTTACAATTTTCTTTCAGACACATTGCATGAAATAAGACAGACATTATATGAAATCAGGTATGAAAAATAATTTGTTTCCCATTGACTACACACATAGTAAATAACAGAAACTAGTACAGTGGTTTTCATATTCTCACTATCATTATTGGCTATGTTTTTATCATGCTATCTTATAGAATAGGAAGGTTAAACATTATTTAAACTAAATTAGCACTCAGTTTATAAAACCAAAGTGTAATTAAGTCTTTGGGATATGTGTAAATTTTAAATCTACAACTGAAAGTTATAAAGTATTGTATTAAACTATAGCTATTTTATTTATCATAATATGACAAGGACAATTATCATATTCAGCACAATTGATTATTATTTACTATGAAGAGATTTATTGTATTAATGTGGACATCAGAAATCAAATGCACACATGACACCAAAACATTGCTTATGTCCACAACATAATCATTTTAATAGTTAACCTATCTTACTAATCCATCGGGGAATCCCTGCTTGATGAAAATAAATCAACATTGTCCATATGTATCTCTTGCTTTTTCACATAGAAGTTCTACAATGACTAGTAAGTTTTGGTTGGTCTGTTTATAACTGATGAAGATCCTACAACATCATAAAGACACTATTCCAATTAGGCAAACACTATAGATAAACCAGTGTCCCTGAATCTAACTTTATTTTATCCTTGCTATTTAATTTTGAAATACTAAAACTTCACCTTACATGGTGGAAAACTAACTACATAATCTCATGAGGGATCTAACAATAAAAAAAGTCTCTACAAAACAACATGATAGTTGTCCAATAATATGGCCAGTTCTGATACCTTTTCATAGGTATAAAAATGTGGGCATACCTCATCACAGGGACATAGAAGTCAGACCATGAATATCATCCTCTCTTGGGGTTAAGTATACTAACTAAGCACTAACTCTTGATCAGCCTTGACAATGTCATCTTCTCATGGAATCAGCACTGGGAGTATTCTCCATCTTCCAATACAGAATATCAATAATACTATAATTAATGCCACTATATGTGACACATACTTATCATTTAAAAGCTGTCATGAATCTTTAACATTACTATAGCAAGATAAAATAATTCTAAGAATAAAAGTGGAAACATAATATTCAATTTCACAATGCAGAAACTATTAGTGTATTAATAAACAAAGCAACATGTAAGTCAAATGACCATTAACTATTAGTAAAATAATAAAAATACTTTTGTTATAGCAAGCAATACACATGTAGACAATGGAGATTAGCCTACATTTTATATTTAAAGTGGACATGTTAATTCATAGGCAAAATTTAAGAAATGCAAAATGCCTATATCAAATATTTTATATAATAAAACATTTGTGTTATTATAGTATATCTTTGACAAATAAAATATTAAGATCTGTTTTAAAAGAGTGAGAGATAAATATCTCTTTTTCTGTGTGTGTGTTTCTAGATATTTGATATTTAATATTGTTTTTTCTCAACTGTAAAAATAACAAAAATATGTGCAATAAATGTATATATATTTTTACATCTCTTCATCCTTAACTAAATATATTTTATACCACAATAAATAAAAAAAATAAAAATCCCTGAATAACACATGACAAAAAGTATATTATAATACTAAATGTAGCAATAACTAAAAAAGTGAACATTTTTACTTGCATGTGTCTTATGCCCTTTAGTTCAAAATTTGTTCCATCATTATGAACTGAATGATAAGGAAACTGATATCATTAGCAAACATTCATAAGTAACACATATCTCTATCTATCTAACTATCTATCTATCTATCTATCTATCTATCTATCTATCTATCTATCTATCTATCTATCTATCTATCTATCTATCTATCTATCTATCTATCTATCTATCTATCTATCTATCTATCTATCTATCTATCTATCTATCTATCTATCTATCTATCTATATATATATATATATATATATTGATGTATATGGATCTGTAGGCCAGATCCATGCTTCACATCTTTATAGACTCCTAGACAAGGATCAAACCTGATCCATGCATGTTACGATGTTTGTAAAACTTTCCATCTGCCATTTTATCCACATTTAAAATTTAGGCCAGTAAATAAGTTATTTAAATATTAATTTTCTATTTAAATGGTTTATTACAAATAGCAGAGGGGTGCATATATATATATCATCATCATTATCAACCATTATCAATCCACTGCAGGATGAAGGTCTCTCCAAGTTTAATCCATCTTCTCCGATCTTTAGCTTCTCTTCTCCACATCACCCCTACACATTTTCTTATTTCATCCATCCATCTTGCATGTGGTCTCCTTCTGGGTCTTTTACAATCTCTTGGAATCCAGTTTAAAATTTCAATTGTCTATCTATTATCATCTCTTCTAGCAATATGTCCAGCCCAACTCCACTTCAATCTTTTAATTTTTTCAATGAGGTCAGTAACACCTGTTTGTTCTCTTACCCATACATTGCGTTTTCGATCTCTTCTTGTTACTCCCAACATACATCTCTCCATACTTCTTTGAGTGGTCTGAAGTCTCTGTATTGATCTTCTATTAAGTGTCCAAGTCTCAGATCCATAAGTAAGAACTGGTAAAACACATTTGTTAAAAACCTTTCTTTTCAAACACATAGGCATATTTCCTTTTAATATCAAGTTATTTCTACCAAAAGCACTCCAACCAAGTTTAATTCTATGATTAATTTCCTCTATTATGTTTCCATCTGTATTAATAATCTGACCAAGGTATTTGTAACTCTTAACTTCTTCTAATTCATCATAATCAATCTTTATTTTCATATTTTGAGCAAATCGATTAAACATTACTTTAGTCTTTTTAACATTTATCTTTAGTCCTACTTTCCTACTTTCATCTGATAACTTCTGCAACATTTCCTGCAGCTCGGAAGCATTATTTGCAAAAACAACTACATCATCTGCGAAATCTAAATGACTTAAATAATCTCCATTTACTTTCACTCCTTTAGTTTCCCATTTTAATCCACAAAATACTTCTTGCAGCACTGCTGTAAAAAGTTTTGGAGATATGGAGTCACCTTGTCTTACACCTTTCTCAATGTTGACTTTCCCAGTATCATTATGTAATCTAATTGTTGCTGTTGCATTTTTATAAATATTCTTTAAAATATGACAATATCCTGGATCTATACCTTGATGATCCAATGCTTGCTGTTGCATTTTTATAAATATTCTTTAAAATATGACAATATCCTGGATCTATACCTTGATGATCCAATGCTTTAATCACTGAAGAAATGTTTATAGAATCAAATGCCTTTTAATAATCTACAAATCCAAAACATAATGACAACTCATATTCATTTGTCCTTTCTATAAGTTCTCTCAATACTTGAATATGATCCACTGTACTAAAACCACTTTTAAATCCAGCTTGTTCTCTTGGTTGGTAAAAATCCAAGGTTCTCTGTAGACGAGCTGTAATTATCTTGGTAAAATTTTTATATAAAACTGATAAAAGGCTGATAGGTCTGTAATTTCTAATATCTTCTTTATCACCTTTTTTAAATATTAATATTATTACTGCATTCTTCCAATCATCCGGTACATCTTTATCATTTAAACATTTGGTATATAACTTTGCTAATATTTTTTCTGTTTCTTCACCTGCTTCTTTTAATATATCAATTATAATTCCATCATTACCTGGAGCCTTTCCTTTTTTCATACATTTAATTGCATTTCTCACTTCTTCATTTAAAATTCTGGGCAATTCGGAAGATGTAATAGATATAGGAGGTACTTGTTCTTTATTACTATATAATTCTTGATAAAAATCTTCTACCAATTTCATAATGTCATCCCTCTTTTTAGTAATAATTCCATCTTTTTTCCTTATTGCAGATATAAATTTCCTACCAATACCAAAATGTTGTTTTACATTCTTAAGACTTTTATTTTCTTCTACAGCTTTTCTTGCTAGTTCACAGTTATACTTTCTTATATCATTTTCAACTCTTTTCTGCACCATTTTACAAAATTCGAGATATTCAATTCTTTTAATGCATCATTCTTGCATATCTTCATATTCCTTCTTTTCTTCATAAGTACTCTAATCTCAGTAGAAATTTTATTAGTCAATTGCTGCTTTTTTCTACCAGCTATCTTTGTTGCAGTTTTTAAAAGTGTATCAGTTATTTTCATATTAATTTCATTCAAATCTGAATCATGTTCAAAATCTACTAATACTTGAAACCGATTTGTAAGTTCTAATTTAAATTCATTAGAATGTTTCTGAAGATTAGGAATATCAACTGTAAATATAGTTTTTCTTAATAATTTTTGTCTCTCTAGTTTTACATTAACATGTATCTTACCCCTTACTAATCGATGATCACTTCCTGTGTTAAATTTATTAAGAAAATTACAATCTTGAAATATGTATTTCCTGTTAGTCAAAATATAATCCAATTCTGCTGTACCTTCATTTGGATGCTTCCATGTCCATTTTCTTCTAACATTTTTCTCAAAAAAAGAATTCATAATATAAAGTTTTTCCTTCTCTGCAAACTCCACAAGTTTATGTCCTCTCTCATTTCTATTACCATAACCAAAATTACCTACAACACTTTCATCTTTCATTTGTTTACCAATTCTAGCATTAAAATCTCCCATAACAATTTTAAAATGTTGTTTACTCTGATCAAAAGCCTTTTGTACATCCATATAAAAATCTTCTACTACTTCATCACTGTGAGAACTTGTTGGAGCATAAACCTGAATTATCTGCATTTGATATCTGCTATTAAGTTGTATAACTAATCTTGCCACTCTGTCTGATACACCATCAATCTCCACAATATTGTTCTTCCACTTTTTATTTATAATGAATCCTACTCCACTTGTATTTCCAATATTTGTGCCTTTATAATAGAGCATATGTCCACTTTTTAAATCAATTGTCTCTTCACCTTTTCTTCTAACTTCACAAAGTCCAATAATATCCCATTTAATATAAGAGAGTTCTTCTTCTAATTCTTGCAATCTTCCTTCACTTGAAAGTGATCTGCAGTTGTAAGTACCTAAATAAAAAGTCATCATCAAATGGCAGTCTGGGTCCGCCTCCAGGATATTCTTAGCACCCTCCGCCTTTGGCCACCAACCGCTGCCTTGGTTGGTGACTTTACAGCCTCCTGGGATTAAGGGCCATGCTTTATTTTTGTCTGTCATAATTGTATAATTGGGAAAAATCTTTATCATTTACACAAACATTCATTCTGCCTTATCAGGCACTGAGAAGAAAGACCATGGTGTTTCTTGATCTTAAACTCAGAGGTAAAAAGCCAATAAACCCACCACGCTGGCTAATGCGTGTTGGTGAGCAGCCCATCCATGTTCGTATACTATATGAATAAACATATAGTAATAACAGCTGCAACGACAAGAACATATGGAGTGGACATTAGAGAAGAGAGAGAATTACAAACGGAAACTTTTATAAAAATCAATATATAAAGTTTTAATATGCTAATTTTTTAAGTATTTTATTCTGGAGATTTGCTTTCAAGATATACTTCACTAATATTATGTAGCATTCAAACAAAATAAAATCCATTAACAAAATGGTAATGAATTTTCTAACTAAAGTAAAATTAAAATAGAAAAGATCATTTGAAATATAAATTCAGAAAATCTACATTTAATTAAAAATAGATTTGAAACAATTAAATCATTAGGTTTATCACAAAAGTCCATCTCAAGAATACAATACCAATATACTTTAGGTATTTGTAGCATTGTCACTTAGCCTGGAGCATACGAAAAAGGGAATTTTCCAAAAACTGTTATAAAGGTATAAATAGCCAAAGAGAACAATAGAAGCCAGTCCAGTACCAGTTTTGTCAGAATTGCCTGGAAAATCTACATCAGTAAAATTTTTACAAAAATGTTCCAAAGTATAATAGTTTGGTAGATGGGTTTTAACTTGCCCAGCTCCCACTGTGCCCATGATGATTGTCCGATACCTCATGCCAGAGAATATTCATTCAAAATGAATTGTTGAACTCTTTATTCAATTCATAGCTAGCTATGCCTATGTGGAAATTCATTTTTCATCATGGGATTCCAACTTCCATTTGGACTCATAATAAATTAGGTAATATGTTTCAAATTTGTTATTTCTAACCACCTAATTTATTCTTCTAAACTCCAGTGAGATATGTAACTCCTGCTAATTGTAATGTTTTCTAAAGTATAATTTAAAATATTTAATTTAATAATCTGTAAACTACTCTTGTTATTACTTAAAATCTAATGTCTCTGCTCTTTGTCGATCTGTTTTAAGATTATGCCTTTTAATGCTAAACTTCCTTCTAATGTGGTTTAGTAAAAATTATTATTAATTACTTAAAACGAAATGAATATATGCCAATTTTGTCCATCTTGACAAAAGCTTTACTTAAATAAATATTCACTGCTATTTTCTGACCAATGTTTGTCGGTAAATAAAATAAATAACTCCCTAGCTCTTAAAATACTTGGAGCCACCTTTATTTTGTCGAGGTAAAACCTATATTATTATGTTTCTTTTTTAATATTTATACATACACGATTTTGTTTTGGGGAGTTGGGAGATTCAAGTATGAGAGTTTTATTTAGTTAAATTATTTCATTTTTAAAGAGTGAAAGGGAGGGAGTTTATTTAATTATATTCATGTTAAATAATAAGGGAGAAATAGAATGTGAATTGAAATGTTATTGGGGTTTTGTGTTGGAAGGAGAGATGGTTCATTAATTACAAATATTCATAATAATAATTACTTATTTTATTCTTGTTTATCTGGTCTTGATCAATACGTTTGCAATTATGTAATCTTTATAGCTCAGCACAATTATATATTTAAATGTGAAGATATATTCTCCAGTGTTCATATTTTGCCTTTTTGGTAATTTGCTTAATTACTTGTCCTTTGTTCTGGGTGACTGCTAGATCCTAACTAGTCCACATGATAATTTCACTGGCCATCAATTTTCTTGTCAGTATATGAAAGCTAAAATGAGAAGAACCAGGGCAAGCGGAGCTTAGCTAGCCTTGTTGATTTTCATTTCTTTCCTGTGAAATATTTTAGATTTGCCAATGGTGCAGACTATTTTTTTCTTTATTTCTTGGCCTCATGGGAACAAAACAAGTGAGTTGAGTCTTTACTAGTGATGTAATATTGAATACTGGGATTTGTTAACTTTCCTTTGTCTGAGCACATTATGGCAGATTAACCATGATCTGATTAATTTATATATTTTAGATATTGAAGTATTTATTTGTGAATATTGTGATCCATTTCTATTTTAAATGTGTCATTCTCTCTGACACCAGTCACTATAGTTTGAGTTAATCATTTATCTTTTAAATAAAATCAGTCATGATAAAATTATGTTTAAAATAGTTCTTTAAAATATTTATTCCTAAGGGTGGGCATTTCCCACAAATCGATAATTGTTTACATTTGTTAGATTGGCATATAAACTATACCACTCTCTTGCCAGAGGCATAATAAATAACAGAATATAAATTTGTGTTAACTAATTTTATAAAATGAAATCAAAGACATTAGATAAATTATTAAAATGTTTTATTAAATATATATCTGTGAATTTAAGCTACCTGTGGTTCATCTATTTTTTATCTGTAATTCAATTAAAATTAAAATTGGAAAAGAATTTCAAATTAAAAGATTACAATCAATAAAATATTTTGGAAACTAATTGAACATAGCAGAATTATGTCAAAAAATAACATTGTAACTAAAAGCTAATACAGAATGTACAACATTATAAAGCTAAGTGTCATGATAATAATAACATGCACAGAAGTTTCAAAAACTGGATCTAGGTATAAAAAGAAGAGAACAACTTTGATCTGGGTATTTTCCATTTATCTTCTTATTATGTGTTTTTAGAGTTAAAGGTTTCCACAAATAGTGACCTGTGCAATGAAATGCTTTAGCACAGGGACTCTACTCACTCAATGACTGAAGCCATCATGCAAGAATAGAAATGAAGCCTTCTGTGCATAGTAAAGAGACCATCACAACCAAGCTTGTTGCTCCAGTTATATAAAGGACCATATGATGGCAGAAAAGATCAATTAAATTTCAATGAGATCAGGATCCCATGATTCTAGACAAAGTTACCTGTAAGTTACTCTATTCACACCTTGATAATTGAAATTTATAAGCTTATAATATAATCCTAATAAAGACATTACCTAATTTACGAGACATTTTGATCCATGGAGTGTTTTTTATGAAATGAGAACAGAAAAAAATGGACTGTGTTAATTATGTAATGTGATTATCTGGATTAGCATGCATGTCCTTTCTAATTAATAATTTATCTTTAGATATTTTAATCATATAATAAAATATTTACCTTTAAAATCACTTTCATCTGTACGTTATTCTAGTTTATTAGAACTTAAATGGGTTTATGCTTAAAAAAATGATTTACCTTGGTCAGTTGTTGATTAAGCATTGAAAATAATATTTTCTAAAAAAATAAAGTTCCAGGAAATCATAATCTTATCTGTTTAACTTTTTTTTTTAATTCACAATGTGGGATGTGATGGATTTTCATCAAATTCTTGCATGAATCCTGGTGTCTTTATTAAAAATAAATAAAAAAAACTTATTCCACTGTTAGTGTAAGTCAAAATTGGTAAGCCAGTTAATCAGGAAATATAGCTATATTTTATAGAAATATGAACGAAATATTTATATTTCCTGTATATTCGTAGCTTGATTAACTTTCACTAAATTTATGGTGAGTAAAAGAAGGCCTACCAGAATCTACTAAAATGTGGAGAATGTTACAATGGCTTCCCAATGCAAGAATTTAAAACAAACCACTACTTGAGATTCAACTTTAAACACTGATTATAGAAGTAGAAAAATATATTTTAATATGACTTACAGAAAGAAATATACAAATTGTGGCTGATGTAGATTTTAATTCACAGCCTTGACCAGGTAGGGGAATACCGGGGAAGGGAAAAACCATAGTTCTGAGTCCTTATATACACAGTAGGTATCATAAGACTGTCCTTCAATGCCATGAGTCTTAAATAGTTGGCTCCTGATAAATGGGAGTGCAGACCAAGCGCTATGAGCCAATAAGTCTCAAAATAAGCAACACTTGTATGTGATTAGTCTTGGGTTTCTTATCGTTAGTCTTACATTGAGCATAAAGAATTCAGATGAATTTGCAAATCATTCCCACCATGTTAGACCTTAAAGTGGGCTTTAAAGCCACATGTTATTTGTGAATGAGTCTACCAAAATATATCAGTATGCTAATACAAAAACAAAAAAAGCATACATTTAAACTTTAAAATAAAATTTCAAATTCATATTTTATTATTGTTTGTGGAGATAGATGATATTGTACTGTCTACAAATAGATGATACACATATATATTTGGAGAATACTTAAGAACTTAAAAAATGTACATTTAAAAATCATTTAAATTGATGCAATTTTTTTTTTTTTAGTTTGTGTATTTTTATTTTAATGTACAATGAGAGTTGATTATTTTTGTTTTGAATTATTTATCTGTAATTCAATTAAAACTTAAAATTGGAAAGGAATTTCAAAGTAAAAGATTACAATCAATAAAACATTTTTGAAAGCTAATTAAAGATTGTGGAATTACATAAAAAAAAACTTTGTAACCTAAAGCTAATAAAGAATGTACAAAATTATAATCTTAAGCATTATGATAAAATAACATGTGCAAAAGATTCAAAAACTGGATCAAAGTATAAAAAGAAGAGGACATCTTCAACCTGGGTTCTTTTTCATTTATCTTCCGGTTATAATTATAAATTTATTTAATTCACATTGATTACATAAGTAATATTTACTAAGGCAATAAACCTAAAGCATGTGTGGTTCCCCTCTTTTCTTCCAAGGCATAATTTTGTGGTTAAGACCTATAGAAATCCTTACCATTGCATTTTCAGCCACACAAGCTTGAGGTTTATTGCCTTAATAAATATTACTTATGTAATCAATGTGCGTTAACTAAATTTATAATAACAACTTTAAATTATAGTAATACATTTCTAACTATAAGATCTTTCCATTGACTCTTTGTAAATCAAATGATTTCGTGAGTACTAATGTATAATAGGAATTGTGGAATTAACCAGTGAAGTACTGAATAGTTTCATGAGCTCAGATCTAACCGCTTCAGCTTCACCTATTTACATAGAAAGTAGGTTGAAGTAAAAAAGGGGTTCCCCTTTTTATTTTATTTTAATGGGGTTCCCATGCATTCTTCCAAGGTGTAAGCTTGAGATTAAGATCTGTAGAGGTCCCTACCTTTGCATTTTCAATAGCACATGCTTCTGATTATGTGTTTTTAGAATCAGAGGTTTCCATGAAAGGTGACTTGTGCAGTGAAATGCATGTGCAAGGGGGCACTACTCACCTGCTGAATGAAGTTGTCACACAAAAATGGAATGAAGCCGTGTGATCCCAGTCTTTTGCAATGAAAAGACCATCACAACCATGCTTCTTGCTCCAGTGATGGAACAGGCCAGATGGTGGCAGGAAAAATGAATTAATTTTAATGAGCACAGGATCCCATGAATCTATACAAACTTACCAGTAAGCTACTATTTTATACCCTGATTGTGAGTAATGAACTAATGGTAATTCAGAATCTTATAATATAACTCAGATAGAGACATTCCCTGATTTATGACACATTTTGATCAATGGATTGCTTTTTTATAAAAAGAGAACAGAAAGAAATGGACTGTGTTAATGATGAAAAGTGATTACCTGGACTAGCATGCATATCCTTTCTAATTAATAATAATACATAATTTTTAAATATTTTAATTGTATAATAAAATATTTACCTTTAAGATCACTTTCATTTGTACATTATTAATTTTAATTATTTATTCTAATTTATTAAAACTTAAATGGGTTTATGCTTAAATAGATGAATTACCTTAGTCAATTGCTTATTAAGCAATGGGAATAATATTTTTTTAAAAAAATAAAGCTACAGAAAATCATAATCTCATCTATTTAACTTATTTTCTTTTAGTTTACCATGTGCGATGCAACAAATTTCAGCGTATTCTTACATTAATCCTGGCGCACTTGTAAAAGTAAATAATAAGCCAATTTTGCCATTAGTATAAGTCAAAATAATTGATAGGCCAGTTAATCACAAAATATAGCTATGTTTTATATAAATATAAATGATTTATTTATATTTTCTGTATTTATAGCTTGATTATATTTTAATACATTTATGGTGAGTAAAAGAAGCCCTACAAGAATCTACTAAAATGTGAAGAACATTACTATATATATATATATATATATATATATATATATATATATATATATATATATATATATATATATATATATATATATATATATATATATATGCAAAACCATAAAACAATACAGTACTAGATTAAATTCAAAATTTTACCAAAATCCTTACACAACCATGGTTTCATCTACTACAAATAGACCTTCTCAAGTGAAAATCAACCTAAAGGAAAACATATATATATACAAACAAACAAACCTTCCCATAATTCATTTCAAACTCCACCTTCCCTTAATATCAAAAGAAGTCTTCATAAGATTGATAGCCTCAAGGAGTTTTATCATCAAAGTCTCCTTTATTCTTCTTTTTAACTCATTCTTTTCATAAAAAATAACCGAAGCATTGTCAAACAATATTCTATGACCTGTATTCAATTCATGAATATATAAAGCTGAGTTAAGATACCTATGTTTAACTCTACTTATATGAACCTTAACCCTTTCCTTAAGACTAAATTTACTCTGGCCTACCTAAAATTTACCACAACTACATGGAATTTTATAAACAATACCAGGAATAGACCTACTTTTAAGGAAAGGGTTAAGGTTCATATAAGTAGAGTTAAACATAGGTATCTTAACTCAGCTTTATATATTCATGAATTGAATACAGGCAATAGAATATTGTTTGACAATGCTTCGGTTATTTTTTATGAAAAGAATGAGTTAAAAAAAAGAATAAAGGAGACTTTGATGATAAAACTCCTTGATTCTGAGGCTATCAATCTTATGAAGACTTCTTTTGATATTAAGGGAAGGTGGAGTTTGAAATGAATTATGAGAAGGTTTGTTTGTTTGTATATATATATGTTTTCCTTTAGGTTGATTTTCACTTGAGAAGGTCTATTTGTAGTAGATGAAACCATGGTTGTGTAAGGATTTTGGTAAAATTTTGAATTTAATCTAGTACTGTATTGTTTTATGGTTTTGCATTTTTATTTTTTGCTAGTATAGTGTTAGACAGTTTTGGTGTTATATATATATATATATATATATTGTACCAGCCAAGAAACATCCACCACCTAAACTGCAAGTCGTATCCAAACTCAGCCGAACCAAACTGAATTCAAACCCTACTCACCAGCTCAGATCAAAGGATGATCTAAATCACCAGCACAGTGCTATGTGCCAAGGAACTAGCTCAATGGTTGATGATGATTAGAGACCCTGGAACTGACACTAATATTAGATAATGAATTAACTAAAGATAATTTTAAATTGAATCATATGTATATGTTTGGGTTTCCCACACAGACAGCAAGGCTTAACATTAAATAATTATTGAATAAAAGACTTAAGAAACCACGTGTGTTAATAAAATATTTAATAATACTAGTAATAGTTTTGTTCAATTTTAAACGATGATTATATTGATTACCTCTAGCCTTAAACATAATTTATAATTATAATAAGAATGGCAGTTCCTATTATATACCCATGAGTATTATGCAATATTATGAAATTCTATCTGTCTATGCCCTCAACTAGAAAATAAATGCAGATAAAGGTATTCAATGGTGAAAGAAATTATGATTCTTATTTTATACAGAAGAATGTGAGATTTATTTTCACATTCACAAATCCATTCATGAAAAGCAAGATATGTATTAGGGCATAACTTTAACCTTTATTAGAAAACTTGTTTAATTTGAGATAACTGAGAATTTATTCGACTTTAATTGAAATCACTTCATCACAAATTATGAGCATAAGTGCAGGCTTTACTGAAACAGAGAGGTAATGGTGCTGATGAATTATGAGCTATAAAATGAACAGGAAAGATAATCACTTGTCAGTGGTTTAACTAGTATGGTGGCTTGTATTGTACAAGTCTTACTGCCTTTTTAAGAGACGTGGATCATGGGGAAAAGCCAGGCTGAGTTTAACTATGATCTTTTGGTGTTCCGAATATAATATAAGCAGGGGAGGAAGTGCTTTCTTCCTCTATAATTTAAAATAACAGTAATATTACCACCGATGAGTCTATGGAGTGAAAGATTGCCCTACATCAGCAACATTTGAAGATGATGACTTGATAGTCACCATTTGAATAATAAAACCCAAATTATTATAGAATGCTCTATGTGATGACTTGATCAAATTAATCAAAATCAAATGAGCTTTTAACTAAAATTATTTTAAAGCATTTATAAAATTATTTTAATTATGACCCAAACACTGTGATCTCCCTGAATCTTAATAGAAAGTAGCAGAAATTTGAATTAGAATATATTTAGTTCATTTCTTTATCTACCCTTTTGCAAAAACTTTTTAATATTATATATGAATAACTAACTATTGGTGAACATGAGAAAATAGCTGGGGCATAGATTAGAAATGGAGCTAATAATTTATTATAAGCCAATTATAAAAATAAAAAACATTTAATAATTTATTTCAACTCAATGATTGATAAAACTGTATAAATCTAGTTCTAATGGGTGAAAATTACTATCACAATTAATATTATATTATTTGCACAAAGCAAATGGAACAAAGGAGCTCATTGAGTTGAAGGATTGTTGGCATATAATTAAAAATAAATGGCATTCATAAATCACACAATAACTATATATAATATAGTAAATGAACCACCATAGTGAGAAAGGAAAGTTTAATTTAAAGACTAGAGGTTGAGAGAATTACTATGAATTTAAAAAGCATAAATAAAAGAAAGTTTTGTACAGATTTACATTAAAGAATGAAAAAAGCTTTTAAAGGGAGTGTAAAGTAAAGTTCGAAACTGGCCAGAAAGTTACGGCTCATTATGGAAATATATTACCATTTCTTCCGGGGCTGGTTCCTTAGTTTACACTTCCGGGTTGGTAAAATGTAGGCATTCATTTGATATTACATGAACAGCATTTTGATTGATTTGTAATGATTTTGGAAGCATGATTGGTTCGGAAAGGATTTAGTAGCTTAACTGAAGATTTTCAGGGACTTCAGGAACCGTAGTCAGATTCCTGAAGTTTTAGTTCCTCACCATGATAGAAACACTATTTGAATTCATGATTTTAAAATGCACAGAATTTAATGGCACTTCTCTACAACAAAGATGGCTTCTTCCTTCTTTAAACTTTTCAGAGCTATTTATACAGTATATGATGCCTTCGGGCTAGCACTTCTTTCATTTTCAATGTTACAAGTTTTTACTAATTGATTTTAGATACATTCCTACAATAAGACTTTCAAACTCATTAACTCTGAATTCATTTTTTAATTAGAAAATAAATTTATAAATCTAAAAACGATTTTAAATAGGAAAGCCTTATCTTTTTTTTCTAATTAATAAAACTTTACCCATTGTTTTTGGAAAGGGAAAAACTGAAAGCTTATCGAAAGAATGTAGCTTTTAGTCACTAAAATTTTAACAAATTATTTGAAAGTATAATCAAACATTCCCGATGCAATAAAACTTTCTAAAAATTATGTAGTTTTTTTAAATATTTATAAATATATATGCACAATCCACGCAGTTATAATATATATAAATTCATGAACAATTTTATCATGAATTTATTAATAGCTTCGATTAATTTAAACCTTAAACTAATTAATTTTAATACACATTTATAAAGTAGTTTTTCTTTAAGAAACTTAGCATGGATCGATAGTATAAACCCCATTGCATCGGAAATTTAATGTTAGTAATAGGGTTTGAAGTGGGCTTATGGCTCGATGTCATGAAGCTAGGATATACTCAGATCCAACTGCTTCATTTCTTTTCACTTCAAAAAAAAACAATGAAAAAAATATCTTTATTTATATGTGACACATTTGCATAAGTGTACTCAACTAATTGGTAGACTCTGGGAGAACAGCATGAGTGTGAATAATATTATTTGTACAAACCACAAAATTATACATGTCTCACTGCAATCATTTTGCTTAATATTTATCTAGCTTATAGTAAATAGGTCTGTTAATTGCATCTCATTTTCCCTATGGTCTTCTTAGTCAGTTGTCTGTATATATATATATATATATATATATATATATATGTCTCTTCATTTAATGGGTATCCTATTGTTTCCTTTGATCAGGTGGTACATATGGATTTAACTGTATGGCATTGTAAACCCCCTGGAGTCCTTTCCCTTTAGCAAAAATGCATTGTCATGGCAATCCCTTATTATTTCATATGGACACTGTATAGTGGGAAGAATTTTTTGAATACTTTCTTGGGGACATTACTAGTTCTTGGTGATCTTAACCAAACTTGATCCCTGACTTTAAAATAGTAATGTTGCACCCTACTTCTTTTTATTCGACTCTGAGCCATCTGTGCTAGCTGATTTATGGGCATATCTTGGTCAGTTATTGGATTAATTCATACTGCATCTTTTGGTAATAGTGAAGAAAAAATGGCCTGACAGGCTTCCCATAGTGAAGACGTGTAGGTGTGAAACCCGTTGACTCATTCATTGTATTATTAATGCAGTCCATTACATATTAAACTTTATCCACCCACCTCTGATGATCTATAGGTAGGCACACACAAAAGAGTTGACTAATTTCTCTCATAAGTCTTTCACATGGGTTGGACTGTGGGTTTCTAATTGATGTCAGATGATGATTTACCTTTTGTTTTTTATCCAATTCTGCCACTTTTTTGAGGTGAACACTAAGCCATCATCTGATAATATGGTCTCAGGCTTACCTATCTCAGAAAATTGCTTATCCTGAAGGGCCCGGATGGCATTTCATGAATTTGTGGTTTGAACTGTGTAAATTTGAACATACTTCAAAAAAATATCATATGTGACAAGCAAGTATTGAAAGGTCCTAAATTTGGGTAGAGGCCCATAGTGATCTATGGTGAGGATTTCATTTTGTTCTTGTGGCCATCACTGGTTTCATACCTTCTGCATATGATTTACTTGGGAATTGAGTGGCCACACAGATGTCACATTGTCTAATAGTAGTGAGAATCTGATTGTATATTCCCAGCTAGTAGAACTGGTGATGCACTGACTTTTCTGCCTTTCTTGGTCCATAGAGCCCAATGACTTGATGAATATATCTAATTAAAGATGCTCTCAGTCTAAGTGGGACCATAGTTTTCCATGGTACACTATAACGTCCTCCTTGACCTGAAAGTGAGTGTATCTGATTTGTAGGTTTTGGTCCTTACTCTGGGTCTTGAATAACTCCAGAATAATGTGATGATATTGTAGGCCCTGCCAGAATGTGAGTTTCCTGAGCTCCCCCTCGGCAGGACTCAATTTCATGGTGGGCATAATTTTTAGGGATTGATTGTTTATTTTTGGGTTCTGTATGCACATTTGTACTGGATGGCAAATTAAAATGTCAGCCACAATATTCTCTGGTCTTGGGCAATATTGGTTCTTATACTGAAATTGTTGGAGGACCAAGCTCTATCTAATGAGTTGGTCATTGGGAGGAAGCTCTTATTAAGAAATTCTAAACATCGGTGGTCAGTTATGATGACTACTTCCGGTCTAGAAGGAATTGCCCAAATTTCTGGCATGACCATACTATGGCAAGTATCTTGCTCTGTGGTGTGTAATGTATTTCTGCACTCTTTAAAGCATGACTACAAAAATATATCACTAGATGTTCACCAGAATCACCCTTTTGAAACAAGACAGCTCCTAGACCTTGCTTGCTGCTGTCAGTTTGTATGTAAAAGGTCCAGCTAAAGTCAGGGTGGTGCAGCATAACTGCCCATATGAAGTTTTCTTTTATGTTTAGTTGTTCCTGTTCATGGAGTGGGGTCCATTCCTACTTCCAGTTTTTTTAATGAGGTCTATAAAATTCCTAGTTTCCTGGGCAAAGTTTGGATAGAACTTGTGATAAAAGTTGCAAAGCCCAAGAAATTATCGGATCTGTTTCCAAGTAGTCAGTGTTGGAAACTTTTCTATTGCCACAACATTGTCTTGATGTAACTTGATGCCATGTTTGTTAATGACATGACCAAGAAAGGTTATCTCCCCAATAGAAAAACAGTTTTTTTTCCAAGTTCAATGTGATATTGTTCATTCTCCATTCACTCAAGAACCTTTCTAAATGTTGTAAATGTTCCTTCACATCTTCTGAGAAGAATACAATGTCAACATAGCATACCATCTGTTTTTGTACTTCTTCAGAAAGGACCTGCCTCAAATATCACATAAGGCCTGCTCCACTATTAATAAGTCCAAAAGGAACCCTTTTAAAAATGTGTGTGTATCCACCATACCAAAATGCAAAAATGCAGTGTATTTCCAGTCTTTTGAATCAAGGTTCAATTGCCAGTAACTGGCGGTTATCTCTAACCTTGCAAATACTGTCTTTACAGCTAATTGTACAAGTACATCTTGTATAGGAGGATGGGCATGTCTTTTCAATATAGTGATGCGGTTTAACCTCCGGGTGTCCAAGCATAGCCACAAGTTTTCATTTTTCTTCTTGATGACAACCAATGGGTTGTTATACAGAGAAGGGCTGCACTCGACAATATTCCATTTCATCATTTGTTGTATCTGTGCTTCTACTCCATCTTTATACTGAAATGGGATTATGTATGTTTTGGATTGGATGTAGGTCTCTTCCTTCACTCTGATTCGGTGAGTGTACCCTGTAATCCCACCCGACATCGGAGAGAAAATTATGGCATATTTCTTGAATATTTCCCACATTTATTCAGTATCATCTGGTTCAGTAATAATAAATTTTTCAACCTTTTTGTTGATCATTGAAGGATCAACCAGCTGGATCAGGCAACCTTCGTGGTTTGCTTCCCAGTGGAGTGACATTTTAAAATAACAGTTTCATTTTCAAATGAGCATCTACTTTTAGGGTAGTTGATACTGCCATGGTTTTGAATCAAAAAGTTGGAGCCCAATACTACATCACATATAAGCCCTGTCATAATAAGAAAAGTATGACCTACTAGCCTTTTGTTAATCTCAACCTCCAACCATACTTGATGGTTTTCACTTGACACCTTTTACCATTAGCCAAGGTAATTTGGATCAGACGGGTTGGGAGTTGCATTATCTCATGTCTCCTTTTTAAATTTCCGACCCATGCTGCAGACACAATGGACCCTTGAATGCCCAAATTGATCAAGGCTGATACTCTGCTCTCCTCCACATTTTTTTAGAAATTGGGACACAAGTGAGTTATCTGATGTCCCTCATTATCTTTCTCAGAGATTAAATTAGTCATTTGATTAATGGTTGGAGATGGAATATCTTTTCTGTAACTTGGGTGCAGTGATCCAAAATATATGTCCACTGTTTCTAAGAGGTCCATCATTTTGTGGATAGTACCAATCTGACTACCAATCATAAGTTCCCGAACCTCTCATGGCATGTTGTGTCCTATCCTACAAACAATTCGAGACTCTGGAAAGTTAAAACTGGACAATGAGTGAAATTTGGTTGACTGTTGTAAAAAACCTGGTAATAGGTCTTTCCATTATTTACTGAAAAATGCTCATTAATAAAGTCATGTTACAGGCTTTCTTGCCTCTCTTCACTCCAGAATGTTTTTAAAAGCTTGTTACAATATTCTTCAAAGGTGTTCAGCTTCTTTTCTAGCATGCCCCACCAGACTTTGGCCACGGCTTTCAAATGGTGTCAAGCATTTGATATTTGTTGCACATTATCCAAAGTTTCTATTGCAAAAGCATTGGCTAAACTGTTTGTATGTTGCTGAGGGTTTTCCCAGCATTCACCATAAAAATCTATGATTTAAATTATAGGGTATTGAGAGGTCAATGAATTTTCCAGTGGCTTTCCCATTCTGGTTTGTATAGCACAAAGATTTGTTATCCTCTTGAAAATAAGAGGTAACACAGATTATCATAACTCATCATAATTTATATTCACATTGCATTATCACTATCATCAGTCAGTCTGCTATCTATGTGCATTCCTTCCAATTTTGTAAATAAGTAAACAATGTGAATCACAAATTTATTGGCACTCTTTCTCTGTATACTTAAAATAATGACCTTTTTTTCTCTATTACATTTAGTTAGTTTTCTGACTACTAGTTCCATTGTCCCTATCTTTGTTAGCTGCTGCATATTGTTTCTTCAATCTACCTAATCCGCCTTTTTAGTTTAGTTTTACTTCACCTATGTTTTCTTGGCTAGCTCTTTATTA
Organism: Epiperipatus broadwayi; assembly: GCA_028023455.1. Classification (NCBI taxonomy): domain Eukaryota; kingdom Metazoa; phylum Onychophora; class Udeonychophora; order Euonychophora; family Peripatidae; genus Epiperipatus; species Epiperipatus broadwayi. The sequence goes on along the minus strand of JAQFVV010000352.1, from coordinate 179,933 downwards.
ATTCTTTGAATGAGACATGTATTTTATTTAAAAACTATTAAATATAAGAAAAACAAACATTACTCACTTTCCCTCTGTTCAACTGTTCTCCCATGTCTGAAAAAAACTATACAAATGATAAGTGATATACAAATATTAATATATATTAGCTGGTAGTACAAGTAATTCTTCATATTGGACACTTTTGGTTTTTATTATTTTGACAACTGACCCATTACTGTGCTGACAATCAAATTTGCTGACAAAATTATTTATATTGGTGCCAGTCGCAAAATGAGATCAATAGGGCATGTGAAATAACCCATTGACTCCCAAAACCACATATGACTGAGTTAATTTTTGATAAAACAATTTGATTGATGAATATTTGTTATTTATTACCAACTGATGCATTCCTGACCTGAGTTTAAATATAGGAGGTCAATTATCATTTTCACTAAGCATGAGTCTTTCACACACAAAATAAAATGTCAAAATTAATATTACACAAGAACTTTTATTTGTTGATATCATTTTTAATCTTGCTAGCATGAAAGTGTGTGAACCATTTAAGCATTTTGCCAACTGCATCAGGTTTCTTGGTGTACATGAAGGGTATTCACCTGCTTTGAGGTTACTCTAAAAATTATTGTCATTAAAGCATGTTGTTACACTGCATCAGACTGCTTGACATATAATTCCCAGTTTGAAGGTCTTTGCCTCCTTTGAGGCTACTAAAAATATGGAGTGAACATTTAATATATGTGATAGCAAGCAATATTTTGAAATTAAAATTTTTAACATGATATCATATTGGATATTTTACATATAAACTGAGATGAACACTAGTTAGTTTTGACACAGAAAATGTTTCATTTATTTTACCTCTTGTTTTGGCCCCATGTTGGGTGCCAAAAACATAACCATGTACCAGCTGAGTAAATCCACCACCTAAACTACAAGTAGGATTCAAACTCAGCCAAACCAAACTGAATTCAAACCCTACTCACCAGCTCAGATCAAAGGATGATCTAAATCACCAGCACAGTGCTATGTGCCAAGGAACTAGCTCAATGGTTGATGATGATTAGAGACCCTGGAACTGACACTAATATTAGATAATGAATTAACTAAAGATAATTTTAAATTGAATCATATGTATATGTTTGGGTTTCCCACACAGACAGCAAGACTTAACATTAAATAATTATTGAATAAAAGACTTAAGAAACCATGTGAGTTAATAAAATATTTAATAATACTAGTAATAGTGTTGTTCAATTTAAAATGATGATTATAGTGATTACCCCTAGACCTTAAACAGAGTTTATAATTATAATAAGAATGGAAGTTGCTATTATATGCCAATGAGTATTGCGCAATATTATGAAATTCTATCTGTCTAAGCCCCCAACAAGAAAATAAAGGCAGATAAAGGTATTCAGTGGTGACGGAAATTATGATTCTTATTTTATAGAGAAGAATGTGAGATTTATTTTAACATTTGCAAATTCATTCATGAAGAGTAAGATATGTATTTAAGGCATAACTTTAACCTTTATTAGAAAACTTATTTAATATGAGTTAACTGAAAATTTATCCAACTTTAATTGAAATCACATCACGAATTACGAACATAAGAGCAGGCTTGATTGGAACAGAGAGGTAACATTGCTGACAAATTATGAGCTATAAAATGAACAGGAAAGATAATCACTGTGGTTTAAGTAGTATGGCATCTTGCATTTGACAAGTCTTACTGCCCTTTTAGGAGACGTGGAACATGGAGAAAAGCCAGGCCGAGTTATAACTACGAACCTTTGGTGTTCCAAATATAATATAAGCAGGGGAGGAAGTTCTTTCTTACTCTATAATTTAAAATAACAGTAGTATAAACACCAACGAGCCTACAGAGCAGAAAATTGCCCTATGTCAGCAATGTTCGAAGATGATGACTTGATATTCACCATTTGAATATAAAACCCAATTTATTATACAATGTCCAACGTGATGACTTGATCAAATTAATCAAAGTCAAATGCCCTTTTAGCTAAACTTATTTTAAAGCATTTATAAAATTATATTAGTTATGCCCCAAACATCGTGCCCTCCCTGAATCTTAATAGAAAGTAACTGAAATTTGAATTAGAGTATATTTTGTTGATTTTTTATCTACCCTGTTGCAAAGACATTTTAATATTATATATGAATAATTAACTATTGGTGAACACGAGAAAATAGCTGGGGCATAGATTAGAAATGGAGCTAATAATTTATTATCAGCCAATTATAAAAATAACTTCAATCTAGTTTTAATGGGCAAGAGTTACTGTCAGAATTAATATTATATTATTTGCACAAAGCAAATGGAACAAAGGAGCTCATTGAGTCAAAGGATTGTTGGAATATAATTAAAAATAAATGACATTAATAAAACACACAATAAATATATATAATACAGTAAATGAACCACCATCATAACAAAGGAAAGTTAAATTTAAAGACTAGAGGTTGAAAAAATACTATGAATTTAAAAAGCATAAATAAAGAAAGGTTTTGTACAGATTTACATTAAAGAATGAAAAGAGCTCTTAAATAGAGTGTAAAGTAGAGTTCCAAAACTGGCCAGAATATTACGGTCATTGTGGAAATATATTACCATTTCCTCAGGGGCTGGTTCTTTAGTTTCCATGTCTGGGTTGGTAAAACATAGCCACACATTTTATATTATGTGAACAGCATTTTGCTTGATCTTGTAATGATTTTGGCAACACGATTGGTCCGGAAAGGATTTAACCCTATCATTGAAGATTTCCAGGTGACTTCAGGAACCATAGTCATATTCTGAAGTTTTAGACTTTCACCATGATAGAAACACTATTTGAATTCATGATTTTAAAATGCATAGAATTTAATGACACTTCTCTACAACAAAGATGGCTTCTTCCTTCTCCAAACTTTTCAGAGCTATTTATATTGTATCTGATGCCTTCCCCTAGCACTTCTTTCATTTTCAATGTTACAAGTTTTTACTAATTGATTTTAGATACATTCCTTTGATAAGGCATTCAAACTCATTAACTCTGAATTCATTTTCTAATTAGAAAATGAATTTATAAATCTAAAAACGATTTTAAATAGGAAATTGTTACATTTTAAATACTTATCTTTTTTTGTAATTAATATAACTTTACCCATTGTTTTTGGAAAGGGAAAATATGAAAGCTTACCAAAAAAATGTAGCTTTTAATCACTAAAATTTTAACGAATTATTTGAAAGTAAAATCAAACATTCCTGATGCAATGAAACTTTTGAACAATTATGTATATTTAAATATTTATAAATATATACACACAATCCATGCAGTTATAATATATATAAATTCATGAATAATTTTACCATGAATTTATTAATAGCTTCGATTAATTTAAACCTTAAACTAATTAATTTTAATACATATTTATAAAATAGTTTTTCTTTAAGTAAACTAGCATGGATTGACCGTATAAAGCCCGATTGCATCGTAAATTTAAGGTTAGTACTAGGGTTTGAAGTGGGCTTATGGCTAGATGTCATGAAGCTAAGATCAAAATCAGGTCTGACTGCTTCAATATATATATATATATGTATATATATATATATATATATATAGCAGTATATATATATATATATATATATATATATATATATATTGTAACCTAAAGAAAAGAGAGAGAGAAGAGGGGTGAGGGAACATGGAAAGAATAGTTTAGAAATGAAATAAGACAGAAAAGAAAAAGAAGAGAGAATGAAAATAAGGTCTAGAAGTGGAATTATAGAGAGATGATAGTATTAAAAAGAGAGAAAAGAAATGATGGAACAAAAAAGAAGAAATAATTGATATTAAATGGATGAGATGATAGCAGAAAAATAGAAGAGAATATGAGAAATGATATAAAAGAAATGAAAATGAAATGAAATAAGATGAAATGAGAGACTCTTATCGACTCGGCTCAGTGGGGTTACAATAAATTTAAGGAAAAGAGATGATGATCCAGAGATGTATAATCAGATAAAGATCAAATCCAATACTGATGAACTATAACTACTACAGCATATTTATAATCTACTACTACGCTATACAAAAGATTATTTAAAATCACTAATCAATGATTACCATATTAGTCCTACCAATAGATCACACACTCTTTGAAAAAGAATAATAATACCTTGATTAGAAAGATTATGTTACTAAATTATATTTAATAAAACAACAAGATAAATGACCACAGAGATTTCTAAAACTAAAACTCTTGTTTAAAGTTAAAATTTAAGTTAAGTTGCCTATTAATGAATTGCTGTGTATAATAAACAATAAGTGATATCTTAGATGACCATAGAATAACTATAATATGTTCAATCTTAAAATAATAAACAAAACAAATATTAATTCACAAACTTAATAAAACAATTTAAATTTCAACTAATATTTGCCTATTATCTAAGATATTACTCGAGCAAAGAAAAGATCAAAAGTACTTTTTATGCCTTTTTTATACTCACAGACAACCTACTCAAGACCTCAAATAAAGATGAATTAAATTATTTGGACATACAAAATTTAAGATGATAATAGATGATGTGCAGTGAATATAAAATAATGTGCAGCTTTTAAAATAATAGTAACTAAAATATTCTTCTGAAATACTTATATTCTTAATCTGATATTGCATAATCGTTAGTCTGAAAAAAAATATACTGATAATTTAAAATAAACTTTTAACTGAACATTTAACTATGTATCTGATATAATGCAATTATCTGTATTTATAATTCAATCTAAAAAAATCACTTACATCAGCATGGCTTTATAATTTTAAAACCAAAATCAAATATATTTAATTAACTTTATGATATATGTGTGAACTTCTGAATTGAAGATTTAATAAACTTTAGAAACTTCAGATTTTGTGAATTTGGAACCGGAGACAATAATATTTTCACATAAAAGCAAAACAAACAAAACTAAATTTTTAAAATAATAGTAAGTTGGTTTATTTAGAACAATAATAAAGTGTTACAATTTAAATGTAATATAAACATTGCCAATAGCGCTGGAACTTATTACAAGCATTTTGACTTTTTAATAACTTTACTTAGTTTATAATAATACATAACTTCTTTAAATACTATTTTTGATTATCTTCCTCTAAGTTTTTTTTTTACCTTGTATATTCTGATAAATAAATCAATCAAATAAAAGTTATACATAATAGCAGGCAAAGGATATTCAATATTGAATTTTAATCTCTTTTAAACAATTAGAGATTTCAAAATCTTGAACTTTAATTTAATGTCTGTATTTAATAAGCATACTTCTAATTTCTTTAATTAAAATAATTCATAACATTATGGTGTCTTCTAGTAATCAGAATAACACACAAAACTAGGTTTGTATTTAAAACCCCTAAAATAATTTTATATTCCTAAACTTAACAAACGCTAGGTTGGAAAAGCATATATTTTGAACACTACAACTTGTTATACTGACATAACTAATATTAAAAAAAAAACTTATGATATATTTTTAAATTAGACTTAGCTAATCTTAAAATAAAACTAAGTGTATGGGACATTCATTCATCTGAATCAGTTATACTCTTTTAAATAAATTTAGTCCACATGAAATTATTCCCTCAATGTTTTAAAATTATAAAATGCAACAAACTTACAAATCCAGCAGTGAAACACTGGATGAAAATATCAAATTAGTAAGTGTGAATTACTACTTATACCCTATGCATATTTAACTTACTTTAAAATAAATATAACTTATTGTTGGTTAACTTGTTCATGATAAAACTATCATAGCAACCCAATTCAAACATTGATATACCTATGAGACTTAAATTAGCTGACACTACCTGATGAAATAAATTTCCTCAAACAAGCATATCTTGTCATCACAAATCTAAAACAAATGCAACATCACCTACTATGGTGGAATTAGCATTAAATCATCATGAATGATAGACAAAAAAATGTAAAAATAATATGCTCCTTAGAGCTGGAAAAGAATGTTGTGGTTTTCAAAAATACATAACTTTAAGGATATGGGAACAGGAAAACACACCAAAAAAGCACAATCCTCTCTTGTGGGATTTCCAATGCTTATAAATAAAAACAAAAATACTTAATTGTAAATATTAATTAGAGAAAATATAACTTACTATTAAAAAATTTTCGGCTGAACGTTTTCGAGGAACCATGCCTCATACTCATAGCCTTCATGAAAAGTGTAATAAATATATGCAAATGTAAATATTCAAATAAGCTACTGTTACGTAGCCCATTTTTTCGAGATCTCGAAGCATGTGTCCTTTCTGTTAATGGCATGGATGTCTCTATTAATATAGAATGCCTCCTTCGCATTCTATATTAATAGAGACATCCATGCCATTAACAGAAAGGACACATGCTTCAAGATCTCGAAAAAATGGGCTACGTAACAGTAGCTTATTTGAATATTTACATTTGCATATATTTATTACACTTTTCATGAAGGCTATGAGTATGAGGCATGGTTCCTCGAAAACGTTCAGCTGAAAATTTTTTAATAGTAAGTTATATTTTCTCTAATTAATATTTACAATTAAGTATTTTTGTTTTTACATATAAGGAGAAATTAAAACCATATTTAATGCTTATAAATGTAATCATCATCACTTTAAAATGCAATAACATAACCCTCTTTTGGGGACAATCACTATCAAATCATGGAAATACAATACAATAGGGATGGAGGACATTGTCTACTCCATAAAACATACTGTAAATTATTTACTAAGCCTAAGTCTATGAGGCTAACAAATACTAACTAATAGCAAGATATATACTTCAGCTGAATTAAACAAGTTATTCCTAAAAAGTTTAAAAATACAAAAATGTATTTTCAATGTAAGAACCAACAAAGCAAACTATCAAGTGACTTCTATGAGAAATACTTTAAAATTAAATGCATATAAAATTCTAGGCAAGGCACAATGCACACATAGTAAAATATTAAATACTAAAAATATATATAGTAACTAGTGGACTTTTTAAAAATTACAAATTAAATGCGAGAATATTTACTTCTCGATGCATATAAACATATTTGTAGTTATTATTAATACAACTTTCATAAAACAAATTAATGTATACTCTCTGACAAACTTCTTTGCTAAATTTAAAATAAAATTGAGTAAAACATCACATTTATATGAAACTAAGATTGTGATATTTAAATCTCTATAAATGAAATTTTTAAATAGAAATTAGCTGGTGTAATGCTTAATAAATAAACTAAATAGACTTAAGAATGAAAAAAATATATTGCCCATTATCATAAACCCATTAAGCTTCAAAATTGTAATTCTAATTTACCTGGCATATTTTTGCAAAAAGTGTTACACAAAATATATAGCATAAATATTTTTAAGGTTTCATTTTTTAAAAAAAAAATAACACAGACAATAAAAAAATAATAATAATACATTAACTTAAGTTCATATTTCAGCTCTGTACTGGTTTTTCCATTTAAAATATGTAGATAATTTCTTCAAGCTAATTTGTCTATCTGGCTTCAAAGCTTCAATCAAAACACTTATATACATGGCAATGATTTTCGAACAAAAATGTTCAATAGTTCTTTAAGAATACTTTAATTTTTTGTTAGAACAATTTTAAACATTTTAATAATAAGATTAAGCTGGCATAAAAAAAAATTATTCAGCTGAGCACATTTTTTTATTTATAAGATCCCAGGTTCAAATGCATATTATAATAATAACACAAATATATATCTCCTTATTTGAATTTCTTTATCTTCTTTTAGGAAAACGTATATTTTAAAATAGTTTTTTTTTCTTTAAAATATTTTTTCATAATAATATTCCAAGACATGTTTTATTTTAAAACCAATTTCTTTTTATTACTTTTAAACATAAGAGTACATTTTTTTATCATTCAAGACATTTTTCTGCATATAAGCTACAATTAATGTCATAAAGTTACTTAAAAAATGGCAAATATAACCTTTTACTATGTACTTGACAAATATATGTTCATTATTGATCTTTGCAGAATGTTTTGAAGTTTTATTTCCGAATACTTTTCTTTTATTACTGGGTAAAATAAGAGTTATCATTTTAAATATATATATATATATAAACAAAAAAAACACAAGTTAAAACTTGCTAACACTTGTATTTATGACAATAGATGGCATTCTACCAAAAACACCATCAAGTGTAGTTTGTTTACATAAATGTCAGAGGAAGCATTCACTATTTCTAACTCTAGTTCCACCTTCAGATCATGATTTCAAGCTATTTGCTATCATCAGTGAAAAAAACTGTTTCATAACTGATCAGCGTTTGTGTTTAGATCTATTTCCTTATTTCTGTCCTTCACTGACGATAGCAAATAGCTTGAAATCATGATCTAAAGGTGGAACTAAAGTATGAGATAATGAATGCTTGCTCTGACTTTTATGTAAACAAATTACGCTTGATGGTGTTTTTGGTAGAATGCCATGTATTGTCATATATATATATATATATATATATATATATATATATATATATATATATATATATATATATATATATATATATATATATATATATATATATATATATATATATATATTATCTGTTTGCATTTAGCTAAACAAATCATTTCCACTTACATCAAAGTATAAGTAATAACTTTTTTTTAAAAAAAAAAAATCATTCTTTATTAGTTCACTTTAGTAAAAGGAAGCTTCATTGTAAGGTTTCTTGTTTTAACTTTAAAATGTTTTTTTGACATATACCTTTAATTTAATAGGATATATAATGAATATCCTACAGCTATAAAAGTTTATTGCAAGAACATATTTAGCCATATATATATAATTAATGATTTAGGCTTTAATAATATTTTCATTTCAAAATAAAGAAAATTGAACAAATAAAACATAGATAAGATAAGGAATGCTAACTTTTCTTCAAACATTCTTCCTATAATTTTATGCTTTGATTGAAATTTAAATTGACAGAAAATGGATTACCTTTTTAAATTTAGCCCTCCATCACTGCAAGATGCTTGTAAATTAATGTTTTAAATATATTTTTATTTTTTTAGAAAATATAAAGTTTTAAAAATTACTTTTTATTAAAGAAATTTTAGGATCCAGCACAGGTAGAATTAAAAATAAGATCAACCCCTGAATGACACCTCAATCCCTGTTTTTTTAATAATTTTTAATACACCCACTTTTAATTATTAATTCATTTGAAAACCAATAAAAATTATTTTTATTAAACTTGTATTCTTGACAGGCCAGCCATGAAATCAATCTACTGATATAATTAATTTAATTTTTCTAAACCACGTGACTCACAGATGCAAAGTCAAAAATCCATTGTTAACAAATATTATGTAATATTATTTTAATGATAATATTTTTATAAACACTGAGCAATAAATATAAAATTTAGAGCTATCCCTCTGTATTACTTTTAAATATTAAACTTTAATAACTTTATCCATACATTTGTTTTATTATTTTTTTAACAAAAATATTGGAATTAAATAATTTTTAATTCTTATGTTTACATGTCTCTTGCAGGCACACATATTCTCAGATACAGGTGATATGAATGCACATTAATTGTTTAAAAGATATTTTTAAAACTACAACAATAAAATGTTAATAAATATTTAATCCAACATAATTTTTATAAGTGAAATACTAATCTAACTTACATCTAATAAATATCGTTACATTGTTTAAATAAAACTTAGATTATTTTAAACTTATTATTATTTATTCCAATCTATTTCTCATATCGAATTATTATAATTTACTCATTAAAATAAATTATACAGTAGTTATTTTAAAATACATTTAATATTATTTATTCATTCCCAACTAATTCTGATGTTTCTTTTTAATTAAAATTATTAACTAGCATCTCTTATCAAATTAATTCACCTATATTTTTTTTTTAAATATTTAGACATAATTCCATAATATACAATAATTATTACAATCAATACAATATTTTTCTATTTTAGTCATTAACTAATTTAATTTTCATTTTTATCATTATTATTTTTTTAACAATCAGACAATTTCAAAACAAAAGGTTAAGCTAAGATAACCTTTGTACCTTTTGGAACTAATTGAAACTTCAGTTAGCTACAATATATATATATATATATATATATATATATATATATATATATATATATATCTTTGCTTTTCGTTTTGAATTATATAAATCATTAGCAAAATATAAGAGAAGTTAAAACAATGAGGTGAATGTCTGTGATGAATAATAAATTATATTTTTAAATTTAATATTTTAACTAATCATAGTCAGATTGATTATTCCACCATATTTTATAACCATTATTTCGATTAAACATCTCCAAATGTAAAAATGATTCATCACTTGACACTATTCATGATATTTATTATTTTAAAAAAAATATATGCCATTTTGCACATAAATTTGTATTTCTAAAAAAATAACATCTATATTTTGGGCGTGAATCCTTCTCTGGCTACTTAGATATTAGCTCATCCATTTACCCATTATTAGCTCAAATATTAATTATGAACTTAAATTAAAAGATATGTGTTAGAATTGTCTATCTAGAATGTGAATGAGAGAGACTAAATTGTCAACTATAATAATATAAATAAAACAACACAAAATTTATCTAAATCTTTATATTTAATGTAATACTGAAAGATAAATCTAATGCAATAAACAAAATCAAATACACAATTATTTTTATACAAATATGCAACTACATTGAAAACAATTTATTTAATTAGTTTGCTTTAAATTATAAGCTTTGATGTGCTTATACACAATACAAATCAATCATGATATTATTATTATTATTTAATTATAAGAATATAAATAATAAATCAATTTTAATTCCACATGAATTTGTGTTCGAAAAAGTATTATGTTAAGAATAGTTAAAAAATACATACATATTTAAAAAAGTAACATATTAAAATTATGAACTGTACATAAATAAATATTAATATTAATATTTGCTACCAATATTATTTTTACTATTATTATTTATTTTATCAAAGCCTTTTTTATTTTAGTAAAACTTATTTATCATCATATTAGATTTTAATTTAATACTTAATGAAATCTAGCTTCAAACATTTTTTATGAAAAATAATTCCTCCATAAGATATTTACTTTACTTGATGTATTTTATTGAATTTCTCCCTGGTTTACAAGATCATTAAAAGGCAGAAATATAAAGAATGACAGATAATAAATTTTAATTATTGATAAATTAATACATTTCTTAAATTGTAATATGAAGAAACATACATAATCACAATCTTCACTAAGGCACTAATTACAGTTGCTATTGCATGATATTGAGGTTTTCAATTATTGTGGAGTTTTCCATCTTAAGTATTTTTTACACTCCACAAATTATCTTTGTTATTTAAATCAACAAAATTTTTTAAAGACTGTTAAACAGGATTAGAAATAATCCATCTAGAATGGGGATATTAGTGTTCTCTCCACATAAAAGTTTTTTTTATAAAAATGCTTTTTTTTTTACTAAAAAAAAAAAAACCCTGTGTCTCTTATTTTTTTTTAAGAATAAGATCACATATAATAAATCAAGGAAATTTTACTTATTATTACAATAATTTAAACAAAAAAAATTTCATTTCAATTATCTTCTTATATATATATATATATATATATATATATATATATATATATATATATATATATATATATGTGTGTGTGTGTGTGTGTGTGTAAAATAAAAAAAATATTCCTTAATTAAAAACAATATTGTAATTATAATTAAATAATATTTTTAACCATTTATAAACAATTACAAACAATCCTTAAATCCGCAGAAATACTTTCGGTTACTTTCTAACCTGCCTCAACTGCCATTAAATTCAAAAACCAAAAGTGGAAGCAAACATCATCAATTCAAATTCCATGAATCTCGTATTTTAATGTTAGAAGCTTGTCGATTTATTAAATGCAGTTTATTCCTGTTTATAAAAATTGCCCCTTTAATTCTTCATGAAGAGAGAAACCATAGTAAAAGAAAAATTAAACAGGCATTTTTTATAAACAGGAATAAAATGCATTTAATAAATTGACAAGCTTCTAACATTAAATTACGAGATTCGTGGAATTTATTTCAATTATAACTATAACTATATATATATTGTACCCTTTTGTTTAAGTAAAAATGGATTATTTCAATCAATTTACTGGAAAATTTTAAATTTCAAAGTTAAGTAAGGGATGATGTATGTTATGTGTTGATGATCTTTTAATAATCTATTTAGGGCAAGTAAAATTATTGCTGTATAATATTATGTTAGTATTTGGAAGAAAACAGTTAATTAAAAATCATTATAAGATTGTATGGTTGGGAAAACTGTCCATAGGAAATACTGATTTAATAAGTCTTATATGTGAATGATTAAAGTAAATTTTAAAAATAGTACTTTAAAGTTAAATAAATAGATTATTTAATAATAATAATAATTGTATTTAATGGTTATATTTTAAATCATTTAATTAGAAAATAATAAAATACAAAGAAAAGTGCATATTCAATTTCATAATATTGGAATAATTATTTTAAAATTTGGCTATAATATTATTTTATGTAATATTTCATAAATTAAATTATTTATTTTAGTTTCATTTAAATTATTAGCATCTCATTTATTTTTGTAAATCATGTGACGTGTAATATTTACACCTGTACTTGAGAATAAAATAATATTATCTGTTATAAACATTAGGTTAGGTTTTTAAAGTGAATATAATAAAAAAATCAGATTTGTGTTTTATGTTGAAAATAAATACATTTTGTTTAAAATAAGAGTAGAAATGGTAATAAATAGTGTAATGTGATTTTTAAAATTTTATTTTAAAGTATTTATTAAGTGTAAATAAATTATGAAAATTAATTAATAATTAAATAATATGATAAAAATAAATATTTAATAAATTATTATTAGTTGTAACTTTAATCTGGCATTCATTGCCCAGGGTTGAAGTAAGCATTGTTGAAATTGGCCAATGAAAACATGTAGTTTGGGTAGGTTTTAAACAAGGTTTGCAGAAAATTTCCAGGTCACTTTTATACTATTATACTGTTATACTGTTATGCCATCGTTATTGTTACTACAACTTCGATAAATTAATTGGTAGAATAAGTCAATTTTATTTAATTTAAAATTCTAAAAGTACAGTAATTTATTGTTATAAGATCATGATACAGAGATGCAAGGTGAAAAAATAAGTAATTCCTTACTTCCTAATCTATTTCATCGAATTTAACATTAACTTAAACATGGAGAAGTCATCACTGAATTTAAATTTATTGATGGAGATATTCAATTATTATTTTCATACTAGGCATATAATTTTGCCTATGTTAATCAGTGATGTTAATTTACAATTGAATTTCATAAAATGAAATTCATGGAGGAGATATAAAAAAGTTCATCAGAAATGGAAAGTAAAAAAAAATGTGAAATGCTTTTTTATTCAAAAAGCTTATTTAAAAACAAGATAGTAAAGTGCTTGTAAAAAGAAAAAAACCTTTAAATTTCATCAAACAATTATTTTAAGATGCTAAAATATTTCTTTTTGAAAAAATATTGAGAATCAATTTTGAAAAAAAAATCTATGATTTTTTTTAAATGATATAAAAATTAAGATTATTAGTAAAATGATTTATATCGTATTTAAAAATCTTTAAAATGAATAATTAGTGTATGCTGGACATACAAAAGGTTTTCCGAAAATTATTATGAAAAATATTTTAAACCATGTAATAAAGACCAAACACTGGGAATTTTATTTGTTGTATCAGAGAACCTAGAACATCAGGAAATATGGATAAAAGTTACAAGAATTTGAAATCGTTTTAATGAAAAATATGAAAAGTATTTTTAATACTATATTTACATAGCAATGGAATCCATGAATTATTTAAATTTTTTGAGATAAAGAATAATTAATTACATCAATCCAGATAGTGTGAAGTAAAAAGTAAATGTACCGTATTTAGCTTAGATCAGCCATCTTGAATTTTTGTGTTGCAATGTGAAATATCAGATCATGCATAGTTTTTGGTGTCAAAAGTGTGATTAACAATGTTGTACCAGGAGAAAAAGACACTTCCTTTAGTGAACTTTTTATCGAGGAAAAATAACATTTCATCTCAAGAAATTTTAATAGAACTGTTGTAAATATAACTTTAAATTATTTTTCTACTAAAAAAATAATATTAATGTTTATTCACATTATAGAGATAGATTAGGAACATAGAACATTAAATTATTTACTAAACTATTGATTAAATTGTTATTGTAAAAAAAAAACTCTTTAATAATTTTTTTTAAAAAAAAAATAATATATTTTAAAAGTGTGATAATGTGGAATAAATGATAATTAAAATGTTTTATTTACTTCGTGATCCAGAAGACAGCAACTAAGTAATTGTCAGCAGAGATTACTTATGATAATAATGTAACAATATTGATGATTTTATAATGTATTTTATTACTTTGTGTGGATGTATGGGGATGGATATAAAACATGACACCTACACATAGTTTATCATTTTTAGTCATTTTAAAGAATATGCATGATTTTATTGATATTATAAGGATATTTAAACATAAGAGAAATATAAGTATATGATTCTATTGTAACTGAACTTGGTGTTTATTTTAAGTAATTAAAGTATTAAAATATGACATTGATGCTCATTCTTTATACTTAAGTTAAATAGTTACCAAAGGATGAAATAATCTTGTCTAATTAGTCAGTTAGATTATTATTTTTTAAACATGAATTTATTTATTGTTATTAAAATGTGGGAATGAATTTAGTAATGTAAAGTGATAAATTTCTAATGATGATATCTTTGTATTAGGTTAAATGAGACCAAGATAATATTTTATGCAGGGTTTATTTATATGGGAATAAGAGTATACTATAGTGATAATTATACAAGTATAGATAACTTAGCCCTATAGTTTGTATATATTTATGGGAGTGTTTATTTTTTGTGTATTAAAATTTAATGTGCAATGGTGCTTAATAAATAGCCTGGACATTATATTCAGTAGTGGAGGGTACTAGACAAATCAGTCACACCTCATTTTTATACACTGTTACCATGATGATCAGTTGATAAAGGTGTTATTAAGTTAAATTTATAGTTTATTCCATATACCTACTTGTTCATTTCTTATTAAAATTTTTTTGGATTACATCATAAAGCATGGTATTTAAAATACGAAATAATGAATAAGTTTGGAAATACAGAATTGTTATTGATGTGGATAAGATAGGTTATGTTATTTAAAGTAAAAAGAAATGTAAAGATTATAAGAACATGATGATATCAGTGAAAAAATCATAAAACTTTTAATATTTAAAAATGATCTTTTTTTTATAAAAATAAATAGTTGATAATTAAAAGAAGTTTTTAATGGTATTATTTAATTATTAAGTATGTTCGAAGACATACTTATAATGCATATTTTTCTTTACAAGTAAAGGTACTAAACTAAATTGTGTTTCATGAATATAATAAAGTAATTTTATGATAACACACTAATACATACATTATATTTGAAATTTAAAGTAATGACGAGTAAGCAGTTTAGTTTAATTGTATGATATTAATCAAGGTCACTCACATCATTATTTAGTGAGGAATGACTATTTGGAATAATAAAATTATTTTTTTTTAAAAGACTAAATAACAAGCATAATTCCATATTGAAATAATTATCTTATATTTTTTAGAACATAATGACTTAATAAAATTTAATAAATGTAATAAAGATCCTATAATAATATTTTTTGAAATAAGGGATATTTTTAAGAAGAATGTTCTGTAGCCTATATTTTAATTCATTTAATTTATTTTTTGGGAGAAAAGTACATAAAAGTGAATAAACAGAATTCCTTACGATTGTAAATATTGTAAATAACTTTATTGTTAAGTTTGTTAATAAAATTGTTAAACTTGTTTTATGAGTCTTGGTGTTGACTCAATTACTCCACATCACAATTACATAATCACAGATAATTATAATTAAGACATAGTATTGCGCACATAAGTAAAGTTATTATTTAAGAGTTATAATGTTTTATGGATATGATTTTATTTAAGAAGTTTCATGTATTATATCATTATGATGGTCATAAAATAACCATAGACTATTTACACTGAATTATATTAGTAATGATTGCCACATATTCTCAGATTATAATAACATACCATATATGTTTGTTTAAGATACCATATGGATAATAGAAGATTACATTACTTTATTATTATGTCATACACATGAATAGTGTTACAAGTAGAAAAGATATGAGATTACATTATAGATTGAAGATTAATATTATTATTTTATTAGTATTGGTATTAGTTAGATGTAGTTAAGAATGATATTAAATCCCTTATTATACTTGATTACCAAAGTTACAATTATTTTAGAATTATACTAAAAGAACCTGAGATAACTTGAGATAAATTATTTTAATAGAGATATTCAGATTAATTTATTAAGAGTCATTTACTTAATTAATTTTGATTAAAGACATAGGAGTACTATAGATGTAGTATTTAAGTAATAAGAGTAGAGATAGTATGCTTATGCCATAAAGGTGATATCATGTGGGATATTGGCTTAAGGTATTCATTTTGCCACTTGTAAACCCACTCCATACTCTCATGATTTTATTAGATATTTATTTATTTAATTTATAAAACAGAACTATATTATTATTTATTAGTTAAGTTAGTTTAATAATGGATAGTATTAAAGAATATAGTTTTTATTGACGTAGATACATTTTAGAGGAACATAACTATTAATCTGAGCTAGATTAATTTATTGTTATTACATATTTCCTGGAAGTGAGGGTACTATATATATATATATATATATATATATATATATATATATATATATATATATATATATATATATATATATATATATATATATATATATATATTGTAAGCAGACCACAATACAACCCCTTTATTACCTCAGTTGTAAAAAATTCCTGATGAGCATGTTGCAGGAAGGGACTATCGATTGGCATTCCCCAATGCAGATGTTAACCCCCCCCTACAATGATATTTCCTGCACATCAGAGGATGTAGCACCATACAGACTGGAAGCATCTAGACATTTCTGTTTGGTTTTTCAAATGGTGCCACTAGAGTTCCATCTCACTACAGCATGACTTATGTAGGTCTAGTTATGCCAGACATAGCTCAGGAGGCATGAGATTCCCGTGAATAAGTGCACTTAATTATGAGTGATGCAATAAAAAAATAGAATTGAACAACTGGATAACTAAAGTTAATTTTAAGTAACAAAAATTTTATTTAATAACAGGTTTAAATAAATGTCAATCAAACAAATTATTTCATTGACAGTCCCTCATATTTCTTTGGCCTACTTCCTATAACATTTTATATGACTTAAAAAATGTAATCTGTTGAGAGTATAATAAAGTCATTCTTTCAATAGTTCTTTAACAGCTTACATCTTTAATCATTTAGTTAGTTCAGAGAAGAGTGTGATATATTAAGACAACAGAGAGAATAATGAAGACAACTGTTAGCATTTAATTCAGAGTTCCACTTAATTCAACAATTATTTTATTTGCATTCAATTGTGTATCTTGGTATACATCCAATAGTAGGGCAATATGAATTAAAGAATGCAAGTTCTTTAGCATTTTACATTTTACATCTAATTCAGAGTTCTACTTAATTCAACAATTATTTTATTTGAAGGTCATTGTGTATCTTGGTATACATCCAATAGTAGGACAATATGAATTAAAGAATGCAAGTTATTTAACAAATTACATTTGACATCTAATTCAAAATTCCAGTTAATTTTAAGTTAGTTAAAGCATAATACAGATATTTTTATTCATGGTTATCCAAATCCAGGGTTGAATCCATACTATATGCACATTTATTGTAGGTTCATTGGTTTGGTATTCTTATTTCTCACTTGTATGTATATAACATGTTTTAATTCTGTGTTTATATTACTTTTTTCAGAGTTTTCAGATAATAAATAAAATCCTTTTAATAACAACAAAACAATATTTTCTCAATCTTTCAACTTATTTAAGGACTAAGTTCATTATACACAAATACCATTAACTTTTATTGACGTACTCGCTCATATTAAAATGTTTGAATTTGTTCACAATATAATATACATCTAATAAATACATTCATTTTGATATTTTGTAATTCTATCTAAATTATAAACACATTATTATAATTTAATTAATTATAGTTATATGTAATATTTTTATACAATCAAAAAGTAGGTAAGCATTCGTAATTTTATTTGGTTACTCTAATATCTATTATAAATATTGTTGTTTGGTCTGCCACAGAGGTATGTTTCCAGATATAAGTAGATCAGTAGTTTCCTTCATCATTTATCAATAATAAATGTATTTTCATGTAGCTACATTTACTCATAATTTTAGTTTTAATTATAATTTCTCAATAATAAACATCTTTTCATATAGCTACATTTATTTATAATTTTAATTTCATTTGTAATAAACATATTTTCATATAGCTACATTTATTCATAATTTTAGTTTCATTTATAACAAATGTATTTTCATATAGCTACATTTATTCATAAATTTTATTTAAGAAAGTCGTTTTGTCTTGTCTTTTATAAACACACATAGTATTGAATATTTTATAAAATCATTACCTTCATTTTTATCCAGTTGTTTCCTTCATATCTATGATGTTACTGCATTAAAAAGGGGACATTGATTTCAGCTGAATGTCATTATGTACTTTCTATGATGTTTATCCAAGCAAATCATGGAGAATCATGGCTTGGAATGAAGACAGAAAGCTGTTGTCATTTAGCCTTTCATTGTTATAATTTTCTTAATAATGTTTTCTTTTTCCATTATTAACAGTGGCTGTAAAGGTTAGATTCCAATGTGATGAAAATCAAAGTTAAGTAACACTTACATAAGAATTTTAACTTTTTTAATTCTTCACTTTTTTAATATCTTTTTCAAAAAATCTTTCGAAAAAAATCTTTAAACATACACTTTAAAAATCTTTTTGAAACCCCTTCTGAACTTCCAACTTAACTATTTATATTCTGATCTTTGGATTGATTAAGCAGCTCAGCCCACTGTATCTTATTTGTTGCACAGCTTTCATTTAAGCCCCATTGTTTTTTTCATCATAAGGATTGGATAACACTTTTTGTGGGATAGATAACAGATCATAAGGATTAGCATGTTTTCCAATTTATTAAGACTGCCTCAAGCTATTATCACACTTTATATGACAACATCATTCCAAAAATTAAAAATGTAAAATTTTTAATACATGCCAGCTTTAAATAAATATGAGTGATATTTTTAAATCATAATCTAAAATTATGAAATCAATAATGAAGGCTTCACTTTACTTTTTTCTCAGTTAGAGAAAATAATGATTTTCTTGTAAAGTCATACACTAAACTTTTTGCTATATTTTTTTAGAAAAAATATGATCAACTTTTTATACATTTGCTGTTTTTTAAGGTGGGAGGGTAAATAGCTCTTAGAATAAATACACATGTGAAACAGTGTTCTTGTATCATTACCCCCCCACCAAGTTTTGGGATGAAATCATCTGGAAGTACAATTTTATTCCACATATTATACATGTCATTTCTCTTTACTGCTTTTAAATTTGCTGATGAAATGGGTAAGATGAGCTAGAATGTGAATACCTGAACAGTAGCCTCCAATGCTACAGTAAGTAGATGGCCAAGCACAATCTCCCAGTATACACTGCCCCATGATGTCATGAGAAAATCTCATTTTAAGCACTACCTCTCTTGTATATAGCAGGATCATCCACAAAGAGTACAAGCCAGAAAAAAACAATTTGACACTCAGCCAACCCTGCTCAACTTCTGTGAGTCTTAAGGGCTTATTCATTTGGTCTATTCATGAGATCAAGGCCTATTCATGAGGCCTATATGTACACACTATTGGACTACTCTAGGATCTCAACATCCCAGTCTGGATAGTGCTGAGCATATACTTCAGAGCATCATAAACACAATGCATCCAACTAGCTCTGCCAAATCATCCACCCATCCCAACATGAAAAACACAAATTCATGTATCACTACATCCCACTCACAAACTTCTTCCATCAGCTATCTGTATTTTATTATTCTGTATTGTAACTACAGCCTGGCTTGGGAGACTGATGATCATGATCAGTTCTCCTATAATCCTCTTCTGTATTGTGAAGTGACACACTTTTGGATCATTTTGTTTGGAGTTGCTCATGCTCAACATCACTGTGTTTTGGCTTGCTTCTTCACTTCCATAATGTCTTTGCAGATCCTTGTTACTGTTTGATCTTCTTATAATCTGGTTTGGTATGGGCTATGCATATTGCCTGTTGAATATCTTCTTTGGCTTTTCCATGGTGGTATCCCATATCTTTGTTGCTGATACCATGGTGGTGGGTCATAGTTGCTATATTGTTAAGGAGGCATTTTGCTTCTTATCTCATGGATCCTATTCTAGGCCCATCATCTCTTCTATAGGGAGGTTGGTTTTGTGATTGCTTTGCTTCTCCTTCCTTGGCTGCTGATGCACCGCATCTATCATAGGCTGTTAATAGTTCAGCAACCAAATCAATAGATGGATGATCAGTCCCAATCAGCATTCTTTCTGAGTACCTTGGGAAGCTGTGCCATATCAATCTAATAATCTGGAGTTCAGATAACGGGTCAGATGTCAATGCTCTTAACCTGGCCACCTATCTTCTAAAAAAAGTGTATAAAGATCTCCAGGTGGACATTTCTCCTGGTACACCTTATATTTAATCCCCTCCTGATAATCATCACTCCAGTAACAGGTCATTAGTGCTCCTTTAAAATCATCAAAATTTGTAGGTTGGGTGAACAGTAAATCCCACCATGCTAGCATGGCACCTTGAAGATGACTAAATGCTATTGCTTGTTTTGCCTCTTCTGTCAATACATTAATACTAAAGTACCTCTCCAAACTTTTTACATATTCTATAGGTGCTTCATTACAGTTTCCTGAAAAAGTTCTAATTTTTAAGAATTGATTTACAATTCCAGACATCTGGTTAGTTATAGGGAGATCATGACTAACTTGATAATTTTCTTTTTTACTTTCTTTTGGGACCATTTCCGCCTTTCCTTGTTTAGGCAATATATTGCTATTTTTTATTTTATATCTCTTTCATCTGGTTGGTCAATATACCCACCTTCTCCTGCATGGATTCTTGGATTCTTATTATTTTTGTACCCATGGTCTCACATAACTGGGTCATTTTGAATTATTGCTCTATTAGTGAGCCTTTTACTTCCTCCATCACTTCCTCCTTAATTTTTAATATTTTATTAGTCATTTCTTTTATTAACTAAAATTTTTATTTTGGTTTTCGGTTATTTCTTTGATTTGTTATTTCAATTCTATTTTGTCTTCTCTCTGTTCACTATGTTCTTTTGTATCTTTCTCTTTTTTGTTGTCTTCATCTCTCTGTTCCTTTTTAATTGTTGTCTTATCCTCTCTGTTCCTATCTTTTCTTTTTGTCTTCTTCTCTTTGTTCATTTCTTTTTTTGTTGTCTTCTTCTCTCTGTTCCTCTCTTTTAATGTTGTTTTCTTCTCTTTCTACATCTCTTTTCTTGTTATCTTCTTCTCTCTGTTCCTCTCTAATCTTGTTATCTTCTTTTATTATTTCCATTAACTGGGCTAACTTGGACCTCTCCCCTGTTTTCTGTGACTGCTTTTCATCATCTGCTTTGACTTCTTGTTTATCTTCTTCCTCAGGAAGATTTTCAATACTTTCTGTATTCATCATCTTTTTTGTTTTGATCTGGTTATCATCAATATTTTATATATTTTATTTGTACATTTTATTTCAATTTTGATAAGCTCCTTTCTCTATCAATACCATGATTTAACTCCAAGTCTTCGTTATGTCTGTTGTTTTCTTTATCTACCATTTATGCCATTCATTTTTATGTTCTTTTTCATTTTTCCACCCTTTTTGAAAAAATCACATCACTACATCATATGCACTGTTCATATCACAGTATTGTGATCTGATTTTGCCTTTTCCATTTCTTCTTTTTCTTATTACTCATTTCTAGCTGTCTTATGCCTATGGATATTCTAGCCACATAAGGCCTCAGAGTAGGGTGACAAATGTAACCAAACCACCACATAACTACTTTATTACCTCGGTTGTAACAATTTCCTGATGCACATGTTGCAGGAAGGGTCTATCGATTGGCATTCCCCAATGCAGCTGTTAACCCCCACTACAACAATATTTCCTGTTCATCAGAGGATATAGCACCATAGAGCTGGAAGCATCTAGAAATTTCTGTGTTTGGTTTTTCAAATGGCACCACTAGAGTTCCATCTCACTACAACTTGACCTACATAGGTATTGTTTTGCCAGACATAGCTCAGGAGACATGAGATTCTCATGAACAAGTGCACTGAATGATGAGTGATGCAATAAAAAATACAATTGAACAACTGGATAACTAAAATTAATTTTAAGTAACAATAATATTTTTAATAACAGGTTTAAATAAATGTCAATGAAACAAAATATTTCATTGACAGTCCCTCGTATCTTTTTGGCCTACTTCCTATAAGATTTTTCTATGACATAAAACATGTAATCTTTTGAGAGTATAATAAAGTCCTTGTTTCAATAGTTCTTTAACAGCTTACATCTTTAATCATTTAGTTAGTTCACAGAGAGGAGTGTCATATATTAAGACAACAGAGAAAATAATAAAGACAACTGATAGCATTTAATTCAGAGTTCAACTTAATTCAACAAGTATTTTATTTGCAGTCCATTGTGTATCTTGGTATACATCCAATAGTAGGACAATAGGAATTAAAGAATGAAAGTTCTTTAACAATTTAGATTTTACATCTAATTCAAAGTTCCAGTAAATTTTAAGTTAATTGAAGCATAATAGACATATTTTTATTCATGGTTATCCAAATCCAGGTTTGAATCCAAACTATATGCACATTTCTCATAGGTTCATTGGTTTTGTATTCTTATTTCTCACTCATATGTATATAACATGTTTTAATTCTGTGTTTATATTACTTTTTCAGAGTTTTCAGATAATAAATAAAATCATTTTAATAACAACAAAAAAAACATTTTCTCAATCTTTCAACTTATTTACGGACATGGTTCATCATACACATATAAAATTAACTTTTATTGATGTAATAGCTCATATTTAAATGTTTGAATTTGTTCACAATATAGTATGCATCTACTAAATGCATTCATTTTAAATGTATACCTTCATTTTGATATTTTCTAATTTTATCTAAATTATAAACATGTTGTTATAATTTAATTAATTATAGTTATATGTAATATTCTTATACAATCAATAGGCAGGTAAGCATTTGTAATTTTATTTGGTTACTCTAATATCTATCATAAATATTGTTGTTTGGTATGCCATAGAGATATGTTTCCAGATATAAGTTGATCAGTAGTTTCCTTTATCATTTATCAATAATAAATGTATTTTCATGTAGCTACATTTACTCATATTTTTATTTTCATTTATAATATCACAATAATAAATGTATTTTCATATAGCTACATTTATTCATAATTTTAGTTTCATTTATAATAAACATATTTTCATATAGCTACATTTATTCATAATTTTAGTTTCATTTATAATAAATGTATTTTCATATAGCTACATTTATTTATAATTTTAGTTTCATTTATAATAAACATATTTTCATATAGCTACATGTATTCATAAATTTAATTTAAGATGTTTTGTCTTGTCTTTTATAAACACACATAGTATCTCCTATTTTATAAAATCATTAACTTCATTTATATCCAGTTGATTCCTTTATATCCATGATGTGACTGAATTAAAAGGGGGCATTCATTTCAGCTGAATAGCATTATTAACTTTCTATGATGTTTATACAGAAAAATCTTGGAGAAATATGGTTTGGAATGAAGAGAGGAAACTGTTGTCATGTAGCCTTTCATCGTTATAATTTCCTTAATAATGTTTTTTTTTTCCACTATTAATAGTGGCTGTAAACGTTAGATTTCAAGGTGAAGAAAATCAGAGTTAAGGAACACTTAAATAAGAATTTTAACTTTTTAATTCTTCACTTTTTTAATATCATTTTCAAAAAATCTTTCGAAAAAAATCTTCTTTCAACATACACTTTAAAAATCTTTTTTTTGAATCCCCTTCTGAACTTCCAACTTCACTATTTATATTCTGATCTTTGGATTGATTAAGCAGCTCAGCGCAATGTATTTTATTTGTTGCACAACTTTCATTTAAGCCCCAGTGTTTTTTTCTTCATAAGAATTGAATAATACTTTTAACAGGATAGACACCAGATCATAAGGTTTAGTCCATGTTTTTCAATCTATTAAGACTGCCTCAAGCTATTATCACATTTTATATGACAACATCATTCCAAAAATTAAAAATGTAATATTTTTAATAAATGCCAGCTTTAAATAAATACAAGTGATATTTTTAAAGCATAATCTAAATTATTAAATCAATAATGAAGGTTTCACTTTTTTTTTTTTTCAGTTATAGAAAATAATGATTTTCTTGTACAGTCATAAAGTAAACTTTTTACTATATTTTTCTAGAAAAAATATAAGATCAACTTTTTTATATGTTTGCCATTTTTTAAGGTGGGAGAGTAAATAGCTCTTAGAATAAATACACGTGAAACAGTGTTCTTGTTTCAATATATATATATATATATATATATATATACATATATATATATATATATATATATATATATATATATATATATTATAACCTCTGCAATCTTCACTTATCTCACTTTAGGGACAAATAAATTCCCAGGCACCAATTCTATAGAAGATAAAATAAATTTGTAACAGAAATTGCTTTTCTTTATACTGATAAAATTATTACGCTGTTATTATTCCTTGGCTTAGCTCAATTGATGTTATAGGATATGATATTTATATTAGATGTCAATAAAGATAATATAAACAGTTATAAACAACAATTCTGTAATCTTGATTCAATTATATTTTAAGCATCTATTCAATAATAAGAAATATTGTAAAATTGATGATGATTGCACTTAGTATAGTATAAACAATAATGGTGATTGGGTACCTTTTGCCCACATCACCATTTATTCTAAGCAAAGTTAAATATATTTTTGACAATGCAATATTAATATCTATTACCTTTAGACTATTTAAATGTATGACCTATACTAGAAAATCTATATATTCCATAGCTATATTATATTTATCATGTGTGTGTGTGGAAATGGACAATCGGACATATATAATAAAAGAACTCATATTGGATATTACTTTAGTAAAACATTTATTGTAAACAAAAGACAAAATTAATAAATAAAAAATATTATTTCATACACTTTGCTAGTAATTATAATACTTCTCTTATACGAACTCAAATTAAGTTATATTTATTATATCAATTTAAATGATAATTCTACTATTGTCTTCTTTTAATTATACAAAATAATTTTTTTCCATACTATTATTTCATTCACACTAAAGGATGAATTGTTATCAATGAAAAACAATAATATATTGATATGATATTTTAATATGAATTACTATCTATTTATATCCAATAATTTTAGTAATAGTTTACACCACTATTTTTTTATTAACCATATTTTCCAGTATATTCACCTTTATAACACTACAAATATAATGCATTTGTAAATCATAATTTTACGAGCTTATTTACAGAGTGAATGGTGCAACAAGTTAATCACTAAACTAATGATCTTTTCAAAACATATTATAAAAATCTCTACAACACTTATCTGATATAATCAGAATATATTATCTAATAATCACTACATCCAAATGAAGAAAGGGAGGAGAATAATAATAACTAAACATTCACATCTATATGCATGAGGGTTATTTAGCATCTCCAAATTCAACCTTAACTCATTAATCTAACATCCACTAACTTTAAGACATAATGGCTACCGACTTAGCCGAATTATAATTAATAACTGGGACCTTTGCCACTTCATTTAAAAGTAAAAAAATACAACTATTTCAGTGATATGCTCTAAAATAAGTAAGTATACCAGCCACCACAATTTCATAAGCAAATAATCAGGAGAGTATTACTCAATCCAGGTAATATAATCATCCCTTGACTATTTCTACATCCAAATATATCTAACGTTTTTTCTTGAATAAATAAATATATAAACAGACAAGATTTTAATTCTCTGTTTTTTTTAACAAATTGCACCAATGAAATTGAAATAACAAAGAATACAATTTTGAAAAAAAAAAGATAACAGCTCACACAGACTTGAATATAAGATTATATATAATATGATTTCTAACAGACTTGAATATAGGATTATATATAATATGATTTCTAAATCACATAAGATAATGCATTGTCCTATTACAACAAGAATAACTTACATTAGCTTAACAAAATATATATATCTACTATATGCATGTGCTTGAGGCTACAGCCTTAATGAATATTAATTAAGTAATCAATGTGTGTTTAAATAAATTTATAATTATAAGCATTAGAAAAATTACCTATCAACATTTAATCATTAAATGTTGAGGTTTTTTTTAAACTTGAAAGCTTGAAATTTGTAATTTAAACAAAGGTCATACACTGCTTCCAAACAATAACAAAGAATTACACATTAAAAATAAAAGTAAAAAAAATGTTGCTCTTATCGGTTCAAATTTAATCTAATAAGTGCTGCGATAGTTTCCGATATTTTATAATCTCCTAGCAATCATATGAAACATCATTGGTATGCAAAGGAATTATTTATTAACTACAAGAAACAAATTCACCAATTTAGTAAAATAATCCTGGTAAAAGTTTATGACTTTATTCCTTTAGCTTTTAGTACATACTATATTTTTTATTAATCATTGTCATTAATTTATCCTATTTGTATACACTGTGATAATTAATCATTAAATATTGTCAAGTTATGCATTTAATTATTCATTGTTTTTAATATATGTGCAAATGGTAAAGTTTTTTTGGAATATAAAACTATCCTCCTGATAAGTGAATTAAAATAGATAAATTCTTTCATTTTAACTTTATCTTGCATAATATAACTAGAAATTTTTAAAAAAACTGAGAAGACATATAAAGTGCCTGACAATTACATTTAATAAAAAAAATTAGTTAGCTTCATTTTTAATAATTTTTTTTATAATTCCAATATTATTGATTTGTAATCAATATATTACATGAATTATAATTGATAGACTTACATAATATCCGTGCATTTTGAATACAGCAGACCTGAAATATCAGTTGATAAAAACAAGAGTTGGAATCTTGAGAGTTTATTCTTCCATGTGATGTATTATTACATTAAATATAAGAGGAAAAAGCATCTACAAGAACAGTAGCAAATTTTAATGATGTAATTTCACTTATTTTACTATTTCTTTTAGAGAGTTATACTATTTGTATGACCTTTTTTTATATCTTCTTCCTTGAAATCCCTTGTCCACAGCAAATTCAATACCATAATGGGAAAACTAAGCTTGTAACATTTGTAATTGTGTAGAACAGTTTGTTTTTTGTATTTAAGTTTATTATCATGTGTAAATATTCCGATACAAGTATATAGAAATGTATTTTTTTCTTTTTCCTAAAAATTGTTTAAATAGAGTATAAATTTTGTACTTATTAGAATTTAAAATTTATATTTCTTTGAATGAGATGGTTGGTAATTAATATTAATTTATCAAAAAAAAAAAGAAAAAACCTTTTGTCAATTGTAATCCACTTTTGGCCAAAGAAAAATGTTCTGTATAAAAAAAAATTGTTCTGGTTGATCGTGGATAAAGATAAAATCAAAAAGTTGATTTTATCTAAAAGAATGCAAGCACAATGGGTGGTGTAATTAATAAATATGGAAGCTATACAAATTCCAATATTAGAGAAATCGTACTTTAATACATAAAAAGTGAAAAAATGTAGGTAAAGTAATATAAAGGTATAGTCTTATTATTGACTGATGAAATAGTTTGTAGGGGGGTATTACAATTATACTAATTGGGCTATATGTGCTACTTACTTGGGGCATTGAGTTCAGTTGTTGCTAGCTCGCTAAAGCAGTCAGATGGCAGATGTTTAAGAAAATAAAAACTTTGTTTCCAGCTTGTCCCAGAAATAGGATGATTTATGTTTGCTAAAATAAGAGTTGGCTCCAGCGTGTCTAAACAATGGAATGGTATATGCTTGCGGAAAATAACAAAGCATAAAGAAATAAAAAATGATATTTGTTTGCTAAAAATTATAGTTGTATCGGGCTGGTCTAAAGAAGAAAGAAAATTTGAAATTAGTCATTCGAACATGGGAGGATCATTAAATGGATTTTAGAAAAGTTATCAACAGTATGAATCCCTTATCCATTTAATAAATAAAAAAAGAATCATATTTGAGAACTTTAATTTTAATTTGACCTACATGCTGAGCATAATCTTTAGTCACAGGCAAGTATTCATATGGCCTGGGGGTATAATGTATTCTGACGTGAAAGTGATATATATATATATATATATATATATATATATATATATATATATATATATATATATGTGTGAAAATTATGTTCACCAACCTATAATCAGAGAGATGGCCTTATTGTTTGTTCCAGTTTACTACTTTATCATGGAGTAAACTTCTAGCCACAGTGCACCACCTGTTCGTCTATCAAGCCCGAGGGTGCCATAGGAGAAACAGCAGACCCTTATGGAAAAAAGACTCATACATGTATTGGTGAAAGGAAGCCCTATCTGCCCTGTTAAGTAGCCATGTGGTCCATGAAAGTTGAACTTAATGAAAGAACAAGTTCAGATGAGTGTATATAGTTTTTATTTATTTCATTTATCTTCTCTATTTTTGTATAATATTAAAAGTTTTTCTTAGATATATAAATAATTATATTTTTTTATTTACTCATATATTATCAAGATTGACCTGTGTATTTAAATTGTTTTTTATATGACATTTGCTACATACATTGGATTTTTGAATTATTACTTTAAAGGGGGGGGGGAAGGGATATGATCACACCCATTGTGCAATCCTTTAAATATTTTTATTATATATATATATATACACTTGTGTCTCTTTTTACATGGACTTATTTAACATGATTTTGAAGTTATGTGATTCGTATTTCACTGGAAGTGGAAGTCCGATAATGTGCTATTACTTTAAATAATAAATTTTGTGCACTTACGTTATATTGAAAGTAATAGCACATTATTGAAATTCGACATTCATCTCAGTAATTTCAATATTTTCAGTGCTTTATAATAGTAACATTTTATGCAATAATGAAATTAAAATCATGATTTCCACATTTTATGTATACACACATTAAATTTTACAAGATTATAATGTAAATTTGTTCAAATACTGTGCTGTTAATTTTGCATTTTAAATCACATTCTGTTTTTGCTTTTTAAAAAAGAATGTAATCAATTATTATTTGCTTATTAATAACACTAATCATTAACATGCTCTTAAATTCCAATGAGAGGTAAATGGTTGTATGTCTGTATATTGCAAGCTTCATAAACAATTAATAAAATCATCATCTCAAAGATGAATTACTAATTACATTGTCACCAGAAAACCATTGATACAACATGAGTGTGAAGTTGGCGTTAATTGAATTTCCTCTTGTGAAAAATTTGATTTTTTACCAGTTTACAAATGTATGTATTTTTCAGCAAATAGCAATAATAATTAAAACGTGTATAAAAAAATGTAAATTACTGTACCGTAAATTATATGCATAAAAATATATTATTTTGAATAAAATTAAATATTATAGTTAAAAAAAGTTTGTCTTGTATCATTTTTTTTCAAATTTGAAATTTTTAATTAGTCATATTTTATTTCCTTATTTTTTTTTTTTGCGCGAATTTTAAAGTAATTTTACATTGGTGCTTTGCTTTTATGCAAATTTTGAAAAATCACAGACCACATCCCCCCTTTTTCAATGTAAATTCTGTCTATTTTTGTGCGATTTTGTTTGTGCATGTTTACTGAGGAACCTATCTGTCATATAAAACAAGACCCAGGGGTATATATATACAAATTTGTTTCTATAAATGAATTTTCGATTTACTCTGGTGATATCTCATTAATATTATATTTTCATTGTTTGAGATATAAACTGGATTAAATTATTTTTGTTTTTATATATAATTGGTGGAGATAAATAAATAAGAATCTGGAAAAATAAATAGTAAATTTCATAGTTAAATCATTTACAGCTTTCTTTACTTGGTTTTGAAATATTTATTGATTCATTAGCAGATAGTATTGTAGTTATTTAATCAAAATGCTAACCCACTTAGTAACCTGAGACTTAAAGAACACATATAATGAGCTAGATAGGGCTAACTTACCGGGAAGTTGGATTGTTTCCTTTATTCCAGTTTGAACTTCTTGAATTATTAATATTCGATAATGACCAGTCATATTTTGCACACTCTCTCAGGAGAGAAAAGGAAAATAAACATTATCGTCTTGAACAAGGATGGGGCTAGAGGCTGAATTAAAACATTTTGGTGCTCTTAAAGGTGTGTAAAGACTTCAAATGGTCAACATATAGTTAATTGGACAATTGTGAACTAATTTAACAGGGAAGGCTTCAATTGACCTAATTTTAGGTTCAATCTACTTTCTCTAATAATTCTTTAGAGATATTTATTTATATTTAATCAACAATATTTTCAGAGAATTGTTATTGATTTCCCATTTTGTAACATACATCACTTCCTGCTCAGTGCGTATATAGGTCTAGCTGTATAACACCACTCATGGGGATTACAAACTGGTATTATATATATATATATTAATTTACAAATGTTACCCAATAATATACAGATAATCTTTACCATTTTAAATATATGATTATAAACAATACATAATTAGTAAATAATAAATAAAATTTAAAAAAAAATCATTGTAATCAATTATATATATGTGTATCTGTTTTGTTTTGCATGTAAATTTTACCACTACAATTTGGACATTATAAGTAATTGTATAAAAGATAAATAAAGTGTAAGATGATGTAATATAAATGTACACCCACATATACAAGTTAAATCTTGGATTGGAATAAATAATACATTAGAAAACCAATGAATAACACCTGCTGTAGCTTTCCTATTAATTTTACTTTCATACCAACATTCCCTGATGTTTTCCAACTTCCTCTTCCACTACTGGACATATATAACTTACAATTTTATCAACCAGTACACCCAATTAAAGTTTTCATTTTATTTAAAACCTAATTTTAAATAGTAAATTATATCACAATTCATTTTTTTTAGATATTTATTTCTAGCCATTATTGGAAGAAATGTGACCTTCTTACATTTTTTTGGTGCCAACTTGGAAGGTCACATTCCTCCCTCCTTATGAAAGAAAAATGAATTGGATAAACAATAATAAATATTAATAACACATCAAATTTTACTCTAAGATTATTTTACAACTGGAAAATTATGTTTATGGAACAAACATTCTCTCTCACTAATTTCCTATTATTTATTATGTTTTGCAGGATATAGAATCAAACTGTGAGCATTATAAGTAACTTTAAATCTTGTGTTAATATTATTTCTCTCTAAACTTCTGACAAAGTTTACTCTACAAGATTTCATTTTCACTTTACTGGATTTAACTCATCTTTTTAATTTATCTTACTTTATTCTTCACTTTCTTAAGATGATTTATATTAAATCTACCTTCCTTTACTCCTTTGAGTTTGATCTTAGCCTTTCCTAAATCTTTTTCTGGATTAATAACTTTCCTATGGAAATTCATATCAAATTTCTTTGTACTCTTAATTTTACATTTGATTTTCACCTTACCAATTTCTCTAGTATGACTACCACTTTTTGTTATATATTCCACACTAACTATCACATGTTTAATAACTCCATAAAGTACCTTTCTTCAAACATTCACCTTCACCTGATGATCTAAATAATTGAGAGCACACTTTAAAATTATGTTTTTATTTTTATTTTTAAACTTATTACCTGTAATATCAGTAACTTTTAACAATTCATTTTCCAAAATTTCTGGATACTTCATGCCTAAAAAATTATTTCTGTCTTCATTGATTTACTAACTTCTTTCTTTTTATCAAGATAATTCTTAAAATCTTTGAGCATGTCTATAACTTCATTCTTATCTAATTCTGAGTCTTGATTAACTATTTCTCTAAGTTTTGTATGCCTTTAATTTTTCATTGGTTAAACTAATATTCTTATTAACCTTCATAACTTGGTCATTCCGATTCTGAACAATCCTACCTTGATCCAACTTCTGATTTTTTTACTGTGATTTTAAAGCTCTCATTTTATTTTGACATTTATCACCTTGACTACTTATTCTTAAATTGGTATGATTTATTTTAATCTGGTACTTTATTAAATTTCCTTTGGCATTTCCCAGTTCTTCTTCAAATGCCTTAAACTTATGTTTGACTTCAACAGTACACTCACTAATGTATTGACCATACAACATTTGATATTCAAATTTTTTATCTTTCACCATGCTTTCTGTTTTACTAAAATTTACTTTGATCTCCTCTCGAAGTTATAACACTGAACTATCACTCTCTAATTTAATTTGTTGTAACCAAGAATAGATATTTGTCTATATGGTTTTTAGATTACATACTTGATCTATAATAGTGTCTTTGACCTGCTTCATTTCTGATACCTGACTTTCTATTTTCTTCTCCAAAACCTGCATCTGCCTAATTGTCCTAGCTTTTATTTCTACCATTCCTGACTTCATTTCAGACATCCTCTCCTCTGACTTATCTTGACTCAATTTTATTACTTTTATTTCTGACTTTAATTCTGCTTGACCTGATATCATTTCTAATTTTAATACTGCTTGACCTGATATAAATTCTAACTTTAATTCTGCTTGACCAGATTTTAATTCTGTTTGACATGATTTCATTTCTACAATCATCTCTTTTGACTTTTCTCTATTGTCTACTTAACCAGACTTTAGTTCTTTTAGTTCTGATTTTAATTCTGCTTGACCTAACTCTAATTTTGCAACAAGTGATTTGGCTGACATCGGCATATTATAATCTGTGGTTTTAAAGATAGTATCTCTCATCCTATTAGATTCTTTATGGAAAATATCCATGGTTTCATTTCCTAATTCAGGGTCAGGGGACATCACAACAATGACTGGAGATGATGTCTCTTGGGACCCACTCAAACTATCATAATTTAAACTCTTTCATTATATAATCTATTAAAATTTATTAATTTACTATGCAAAAAAAATAAGGTTCACCAGCTCCAACCTCCACCAAACTAACAACCCAAATTCACCATCATCATTCAAAACTGCACAGGATTTCTACAATTTTATTTAATTTTATTTTCTCATATAACATTCAATTTCCACACACACATAGACAAGAATACATTGAATTTTAATTAGATAACATAGATCTGAATATAGCTGTGATTATAAACTAAATTTTGCATGATTCACTATAGTTTTATGCAAATTACATCAAATTAAATTTTTGATAAAGACAAAACAATTCAAACATGTTCATTTATCTGTATGCTGTGTTGGGTGCATTCAAACATTATAACCAGCATTTATAACCATATGAAAATGAATTTTATAATCAAATAATATTAATAATGACATGCAATTACTATGATAGCTGATATACAATTTATAATTAAATAAAAAAGACACTAACCTTTCCATAAGAATAGAGAAAATATCTTTTTAAGAAAGAGCTGTATACTCAGGTTAAATACTCATTCTTTCCTCTAAAGATCTGACAGATACTGACAGCCAAAACAATGATTAGCAGTTCACAATCTTGAGATAGATAAAAGAATTCAATCACTGCTCTGAAAGCAGACAATGTTCCATGCTCACTCAGATGATTGCCCCACTTCAGTCACTCTAAACTACAACAATCCATAATATTTTACTGCAAAAACTATCACACTTCCCTGCTTGCATCCAAGTTTAGGGGCTATTATTTATAAAATATTGCCTTGCACTTCTTTGGGAGTCTTAGAGGCAAATATATATATATATGTGTGTGTGTGTGCTTATCATATAGATAAAGATGCCGTTGGATGGTGCCATTTTCACACTAAAACTATAAAATATGACCATTCCCGGGCCATTGATTATAATAATTTTGCTGTGCTTTTTTGTAATGTGAAAATAAAAACAAAGCAAAATTGTCTTTTATAAATATTATTTTTTATTAATGTATACAATTTAAATGATAATAAAAAAATGTAAAATAAAATCAACAAATTACAATTTGACTCGTGTTTTTTCTATCATATATAATTTTAAATGTGTTACAGCTTTTTTTTTTTAGCAATTTTCTGTGGGATATTTTTTTACTTGTGTTATGGCTTTTTTTTTATAGCAATTTTCTATCAGATGTTTTTTTACTTGTGTTACAATTTTTTTGTTGTTGTTGTTTAACTAAAAAATAATAATCATAATAAAAAGTAAAATTTCTTAGTCTATTTTTTTAGTCTACGTATTACTTTTTTTTTTACAGACAAAGAGATATTACGGCTATTTTTTACTTCAAATAGAATGATAATAAAAAGTAAAAGTTGTTATAATATTTGCTTTTTATGAAATTTACAAAAAATAGTCTATATTTGTACTTTTCTTACTGGATATTTTTTTGGTACCACTTTTTATAAATTCAAAAATATTCACACAGTAGAATCATCTTTGGATCTTCTTTGTCTCATGGAATGTTACAAACAGTACGTTAGTTGATGCGTTACCTAATTGCAACTCACTAAACAAATCGATATTTAACATTTTTCCAATTAAAACTTCAACAGAGTACATTGTAAAATGTCTTAGAATTATCACTTTAAAAATTCTGAACATTTCAATACCTTAAAATAAAAAAAAATCCAATGAAAACAACATTTCCATTCAATTCAAATACACACTCTCACATCAAGCCGTAACTATTTTATAAACTGTGCGAATTCGGAAAATGTATTTACTGCGATGTGACATACATGCAATACTACGATGTGACATAGCAGGCTGCATTCCGTAGCACAACAAAAAAGTTGTATTATAGAAAATGCAGGTTCGAACGTGTTGGCTGTGGAAACAGCATTTTTATGTGTTTTAGCACAAAAACCATGCCATAGAATGGCATCTAAATTTAGCTATAAGAGGAGTACCTATATATATATATATATATATATATATATATATATACTCCTCTTATATATATATATATATATATATATATATATATATATATAGTCAGAGTACCACATGAGCCTCACCTAAAACATTTTGATTCTTTATGAATTTATCTGTGCCTATATCAAATTAATAGATATAAATAACCTACACCTATCTTAAGCTTTTCACATATCAGCTATATCTATAAACTAATTAAATATTAAAAGAATAACTCTAAAAATGAATTATTTTAATTTATCTATATGCATACAAAAATAAATGTTTCCAACAAATAGTATTTTTTTACTAACCAAAATTGACATTGACAAAGCCTTAAGTTAACATTGCATTTTATCAGTTGAAAATAAGCAAATAAACGTTTGGAGTTCATTACAAGTTGTGTATTTAAACAATAGAGAGCATGTGCATGATTATGTGATATACTTTCGAAAATTAGTCCAAGTATAAAAATGAACTAATATTGTTATAATAATAATCTTCTATTTAGTTATCGAAGCAATAACTACTGGGTAAATTTAGTTGTGTTTGAATTTAGAACACATTTAAAAAAAAAGAAGATTCATTATTTTAAAACTTTGTTCAAGTAATTAATTTACTTACCTTTAATATTATAAAAAACTAAAAAAATAGTCATTTAAATTGACAAGGTTATAAGAGAACTCAACATCTTCAAAATGAGTTTTCAAAATATATGTTTAAGAAGACAAAAATTTACAAAGCTGTTCTCTGGCTATATAATTTATGCCAGGGATTTCTGCTGATGTTTTAAACCTGAACATGTAAATTTATTCCTACTTAATGCCTAAAATATAAAAATCGTAATTCCCAAGAAAAAAAGCTGGCTTAATAATGGAGTATTTTATTGAAGATTTTAAATATTTTACTACGCAAATATTTAAAAGAATGAATATTTGGATTACCGCTTCGAAGGATGATCAAGGAACGTTATCTTTCAACATTCATCGTCATTTGATTACATCTAAGGAGGAATATAAAACCATTATACTTTCTCATCCTGGAATACTTCGCTGTGTACTTTAATGCCTCTTAAACTTTATTTCCGTTGTGGATAATTAAATTTTCATGAAAAAATTACTTCGTATATTAAATTGATCTGAACAGGATAAGTGGAGAACTGATGAGATGAACATTTTCTTTTTATTTATTGAATAAAATCTAGGTAGTGATATTTTTATATATTTTCTGATGAAAGCTGTGTTTGACTAAGATAAAAGTTTTTAAATTATTTCAATTTGGAAGTAAGTTTTATTATATTCCATATTGAACCTTACCTGACAATTATCATAAATTTTTTAATCAATAACATAATTAATATAAGAATTCATTCTATTGTTATTCTAGTGTGAATGGATGTTATCTGGTACAAACATATAACACACACTGAAGCATTTTAATGACACAATACATAGATTTATAATGTATAGTGGTATTATTTATTGGACACATGATTTTAAATTATATATATATAAATAATTACATTATAGTTTCTGAATGTTAAATAGGTTATTATTGTATTATATAAAAGAACAGATTATAGTTCTAAATTTTAATATTTTCTTTTATTATTTATGTGATAATATTTTTGTTTCTATTGCTGATTAAAATGTGTTAAACTTGATTTTAAAATTAAAGAGATCTCGTTTGTTTATGTTATTTAGCGATTTTATAAAACCAATAATTATAAATATACATACTCACACATATATATGTTGAATCAACTTAGTGATTTAATATTTATAAAAAAGTTATATATAGCTTATACTAAATTTATCATTACTATGGGATATTTGTGGAAATGCCTGAAGAGAGTTAATTGCAATTTCTACTCTGAGCACGAATTCCAAGAGTAACGAGGTTATTAATAGAGGAGTGGATTGGATTATATTTTAAATCACATCATCCATGGTATTCTATAAGAAGACTCAAAGTCTGAATATAGTTAGATGCGACTTCCCTGATTCCTGAAAATGATCGTCCCGTTATACATGGTGCCCATAATTAAGGCATAAAACAGTAGTTTTCCATTAGTTAAATCGATAGTTTAAAAACAAAAATTAATATGAGTATGTTGTGAATTGGTAAAAACACTGAATAATAAATAATCGAGACCTTGAAATAAAATAAACCATAATAAAAAGATGAATCAGTCACTTTAAAATAAATAAATAAATACGATTATAGATTGGGCATTAAAAATAGGAAAAATAGAATTACATTTAAAGGCATAAACACAGCATGAAATCTTATGGCATACATATATTATAACCTTGAATAAAAAGTAATTTATATAAATAAATTTAAATTCTTTTTGTTAATAATAATTAGGAGTAAGAAAAAATTATTTACATGGAATCAAAACTTCCTAATTTTTTTTTGTATGGTCAACCTTATCACTGGCATGACTGGTGCATTGTTTGCAACCGATATTATCTATATATTTGGAGTGATGCTTCAGCTTTAGTGTTACCCAATGATAGTATAGGATGCTCTCAGTTTATGTCGGATAGAATATGTACTACTAAAAGTATGAATGGTAGAACATATGATAAAAGTGATTGGAAACAGGTTTTGGAAAGACTACAGAGTGCATGCAACCAAGTTAAACCTCCTACTCCTAGTCAATCTATTCTATCTTCACTTGATTTAACATATTTAACCATAGGAAATTGGTCTTTTACTTGTAAAGAGGTTGATGAGATTGTCATTAGCCATTTATATAAACAGGGTCAATTTATTATTTTACAAAAAAATTTACCTGATTGTATTTGTGAATCTGATATAGGAACTAAACATTCTTTTATTGCAAAAAAATGTTATTTGAACCTGAATTTTATAGTGGTTGGACATCTCAGATTTCCAAAGGTGAAAAGAAAAAGTGCCCTTTTAATTTTGATTTAAGAAAGATTGCACCAAGTACAAATGAAACTAACTCAGGCACTCAAATACCACCATCACAAGTAAATTTCAAAGAAGCTAGTCACTCTCCACAGATACATGTTGCAAATCATGTACTTCTTCAAATTCAAGAAACTCCTGCCAAAGAAGTCAAACAAACACCCAAGGTTGAAATAATACAAATTACAGAGAATATGATGACCATGCAACTAATGTTCCAGACGATGATGAAAAAGATGAAAGAAAGCATATGCAACTTGGAAGCAAAAATGGATAAAAACTTGAATGGCTTGGAAGTGAAAATGGCAACCAAGACTGATATAAATAGTGTGAATAATGATCTGAACAGCAAGTTGGATAGTATAAAAACAGAAATGAAATATGAAATGACTAGTTTAGAAACTAAAATAAATAATAGTATAGAGATTAAGATGAATAGAATAGAAACAAAGATGGATAGCATGAAAGAATAAATGAAAAGGGAAGAGGAATAGTGTGAACAGTATAAAGAGTAATATGAATAGTAGGATAGACAGCATGAGTGAAAGTAGGAAAAGTTTAAACGTTACCATGGTAACTAAAGAAGAAACACTAGAGTTAAACAAAAGTATGAACAGCATGGAAGCTATGTTAGGTAATATAAAAATAAAATTGGATAGTAATATAGGTAGTATAAAGAAAGAGATGAATGGTATGGAAAGAAGAGTGAACTATAAGATGGATTCTATGAAGACTGATATAAATATTAAGACAGAGAGCATGAAAGCTACTTTTGTGACTAAGGAAGGAATATCAGAGATAAACAATGATAGGAATAGCATGAAAGTAAATATGAACAATTTAAAGACTATTATGGCTACCAAGGCTGATATG
Organism: Epiperipatus broadwayi; assembly: GCA_028023455.1. Lineage (NCBI taxonomy): Eukaryota > Metazoa > Onychophora > Udeonychophora > Euonychophora > Peripatidae > Epiperipatus > Epiperipatus broadwayi. Next base: position 140,628 of record JAQFVV010000352.1, on the reverse strand, counting down.
TCAGATATAAACAATAAGATGGATAGTATTATAGTTAATATGTCAACTAGAAAGGATATGGATAGTATTGAAGTCAAGGTGAAAGAAAGTGTAAATTGTTTGAGAGAAAATTTGAAATCAGATATAGAAAAGATGGAAGCACAAATGAAAACAGAAATTAAGAATGTGCAAAAATATAATACAGAATTAAAGCAAGAGATGGAAGGAATAAGGGAACAGATTGGTAAAATGGCTATCAGATGTCAAGAGAGACTAGAAGAAATCAAGTGCACCAACACCAGTCTACTGGATATTAAATATAATGATAGCATTCAGAGTAAACCATTACTAGTACTGGAGACTATTACAGAAGAAAACTATTGCAATAATGAAGTTGTATCACATCAGAATAATGTAGATGATCATTGTGACATTGCTAAATCTCTTGAATCTGATCCAAAAATGTTAGAAACAAAGGAGGATAGAAATGAAGCAGAAAATCTTCAAAATAATAGAGCATTAGCAACAGTGATGGAAAACAAATTCAATCTACAAGATCAAGTAAAAGACTTCTCTCACTCAGTAAACCTACATGTGAATAGTCTAAAATTTAAATTTGAATCTGAATCTCAGGAAGTGAGAGAAGCACATTCAAATGATAATCCCAAATGTCAAATTAAATTAAGTTTTCAGATTTTTAATATTAATCGCAAGTTAAATTATGAACTCATGAAACTTGAGATGACTTCACAATCTAATGATATTATGGCTGAATACATAAGTGAGGTGTATTTTGAATCATCTCATCATATTCATATTTACCCCCAGAGCAAAAGTAAAATATTTCGTCAACAAGGTGTTGATAAATTTGATGACAACCATCTGATAGTGTCATTATCAAGGATAATATTTAATAGAAAATAAGGTTGTCTTAATAGAAGGTTTAATTCAGAAGATATAGATGGAGACAAAATATTTAATTGTCTTAAATGTATAATCTTGAAGATGAACAAATTATAAAAAGTCTTCAGACAATAATAAATATGTTTATAATACAAGCTAAGAGACATAAAGGTTCACAATTCCATAAGTTGTGTAACATTCATTAAACATGTTACTGGATGTGCTTAAAAAGTAAAGCACATATATAAAGAAGGACTTCATGGATTACAACTTAGGGATGTGACAATGGACTTTCAGTAATTATATAATTCATTAGGCTGTTCTTTTAAGAGAGTAAATAAATATATATATATATATATATATATATATATATATATATTATTTATGTTATATATATATATATATATATATATATATACATAAATAATTGAAGTAGATATTAATAATAATAAAAAAAAAAGGTATAAAGTTAACCAAAGTATAAAAAAATACTTACAGGTTTATTAGAGTACAAGTTATGGTTAGTTAACTAAGTAATAATGGTAGATCCATTAAGCGTCATGATAATGCAATCTGATGTTGACACTACTTATGAAATGCAGTCCATTATATATATATATATATATATATATATATATATATATATATATATATATATATATATATATATAAGACATTTATTTTATATAGCGTTATGTTGTTAAATTGTAATAACAAACAGCATTAAGCCAATGCACATGCGCTTTGTGGATATATATATATATATATATATATATATATATATATATATATATATATATATATATATATATATATATATATATATATAAAAGATAGTGTAAAAGTTTATAAACAACTTGTTTAAAAAAAGGCCAGTCAAATAAATAAAAACGTGAAGACAATTTTACACAAGTTCAAAGTTGGAGGTCAAGTTTGTATAAAAACACCTCATGTAAGTAAACTCCAACAGAACAGATACCAAAAGTTTTACCATCGATATGAAGGACCTTATACTATCATAAAGCAAACAGGTCCAAATGCATTCTGGATAAATATAAAGGTAGACATTAAAGGCCCTACAATGCTAAAGCTTTAAAACCCTATTTTGGTCAACAAATTAATAATGTTTTACCACATAATTTTCTTTGATGAGGGTCTGCTAAGCAATTAAAATTAATTCTTAGGATTCCTGAAAACTAAAATAGTTTTAAGAGTTAATCCATGCTGAATGATGAATGTTCTTATGTTTTGGATAGTTCTCAAAAAAGTCCATGAGTCTTAAAGAAAAGAGGATGGAGACTACCAAACAAACATATGTATCATCTATAAAAGAGGCACATAACAATAAATCCATTAAAGAAAAATAAAAAAGGGGAGAAAAAGATATATATATAAATGAAACAAATATTAATTCACAAAATTTAATGAATCAATTTAAATTTAAACTAATAATGGCCTAACTGGAGTGTCACTTAGTTCCAAGAGGTAATCAAGGTTATCTTAGCTTAACCTTTTGTTTAAAATTTCGGATTTAAAAAAAATAATGATGATAAAAATGGAAATTAACTTAGTTAATTATTAAAATAGGATAATCTAAATATGTTAATAGTGTCAGTTGGTTTGATAAGGGATGTTAGGTAATAATTTAACATAAGCAAATGTTAAAAAATAATTGTGAATTGATAAATAGTATTAAATGTATTCTAAAATAACTACTGTATAATCCATTTTAATGTCTAAAGAATAATAATTATATATTATAAATAAGTCGGAATAATTAAGTAATAAATTGGAAAAAAATGATATATAAGTGTTTATTAAAAAAGAAATAGAAATATTTGTTATTAGTTTTGTAGTTTAGTATTTCAGTTATAAAAATTATTTAGATTAAATATTCATTAACATTCTATTGTTGTAATTTTAAAAAATAATTTTAAACAATTAGTGTAAGGCCAGACTTATGTGAGAATATGTGCAAGCATAGATATGGAAACATAAGAATAAAAAAAATAATTTAATTTCATTATTGTTTAAAATAAGTAAATAAAGCAAATGTGTGGATAAAATTATTTTAATGAAATATTTAAGGGTTTAATAAAAGATATAACTTTAAATTTTATATTTATTACTATTGTGTTGTATAAAATATTGTTAAAAAAAATTTGTTGCATAATATTTGTTAATGATAAAATTTTGACTTTGTAGCTGAGAATCACATGGTATGGGAAAATTATATTGATTATGTCAGTAGATTGATTCCACAGCTGCTTTGTCAGAATATTAAAATTTAATAAGAAATAGTGTTTATTGGTTTTTAAACGAATTGTAGGTGGATGAAAAATTGTGAGATAAAATGGAGATCAAAGAGTTATTTGGGGGCTGATCTTGTTTTGATTCAACTGGTGCTGGATCTTAAAATTTTGTTAATAAAAGTATTTTTTTTAAAAAAACTTGATATTTCTAAAAAAAAAAAAATACAAGAATGTTTAAAATATTTAAAATTGTCTTGTAATGATGGAGGGCTGAAGGAAAGGTAATCTGTTTTTCTGACAATTTGAAGTTCAGTTGAGGCATAGAAATTATCGTAAAAAAATGTCTAGAATAAATGAAGCATCTCACATATTATATGACTTTAACTTGTTTATTATTCTGTACTTGGAAGTAAGGTTAAGGAACAAATTATTAATCATTTCCATAGATAAGCGTTTGGTTGCATTAAACTATTTTGAAAGTAAAATACTAATTGTTTTTTCCTGTTAGATTAAAAGTATATGTAAAAAAAAAAAAAAATTTAAGTTTAAAAAAGAATACTATAAGGAAGCTACTACATTCGATTACAGTGAAACTATAAAGAATGATTTTTTTTTTAAAAAAAAAGAAAAGTTATTACTTATATCTTGACATATGTGAAAATGATTTGTTTAGCTAAACGCAAACAGATAATATATACATTTTAAAGGACAACTCTTATTTATACAGTAAGAAAGGACAAGTATTCGGAAATAAAACTTGAAAGCAATGTGTAATGATTGATAATGAATTTATAGTTATTGAGTACATTATAAATGGTCATACTTGCCAGTATTTATAAATAACTTTATGGCATTAATTATAGCTTATAAACAGAGAAACGTCTTGAACGATAGAAAAATTTGTACTCTCATATTTAAAAGCAATCAAAAAAAAAAAATTGGTTTTAAAAATAAAACACGTCTTTGAGTATTATTAGGAAAAGTATTTAAAAAAAAAAAACTATATTTCAAAAGAAGCGTTTTCCTAAAAGAGGATAAAAAAATTCAGATAGAAAGATATTCTTATTATTAATATATGCAATTTTGAACTCGGGATCCTATAAATAAATTAAAGTGTATTCAGCTGAAGAATTTATTTTGTTTCATCCCGACATAATCTTATTATTTAAGTTTTTTTTTTTTTTTTAAATTGTTTCAAAAAAAAGGATCATTAAAAAACTATTGAACATTTTTGTTTGAAAATCTTTACCATGTGTATAAATGTAATAATTGAAGCTTCGAATTCGGATAGATATCTTAACCTGGATAAATTGTCTACACATTATGAAATGGAAAAATCATTCCGGAGCTGAAATGTGAACTTGAGTTAATGTATTTTTTTTTTTTTTATGGTTTGCATTGTTGATTTTTAAAAAAAGAAACCATAGAAGTATTTATGCTATTATTTTTTTTTTGTAACACTTTTTGCATAAATATACAGGTAAACTAGGGTTATAATTTTAAAATGAAATAGGTTTATTTGAATGAGCAAATGTTTCTTGCTATTCTTAAGTAGATTTAGTTTATTTATTAAGCATTAGACTAGCTAGTTTCTATTTAATAATTTTATTTATATATATTTAAATGTCACAGTCTTATTTTCATATAAATGGGATGTTTTACTCAATTTTTATTTTAAATTTATTAAAGAAGTTTATCAGAGAGTATCTATTCATTTGTTTTATGAATGTTATATTAATAATAACTACAAATATTTTTTATTCATCGAGAAGTAAATATTCTTGCATTTAATTTACAATTTTAAAAGTCCCCTAGTCACTATATTTTAGCATTTAAAATTTTATGTGTGCATTGTGCCTTACCTAGAATTTTATATGCATTTAATTTTAAAGTATTTTCTACAGAAGTCAGTTGACACATAGTTTACTTTGTTGGTTCGAACATTGGATATACGTTTTGTATTTTTAAACTTCTTAGGAATAACTTAGTTAATTCAGATGAAGTATATATCTTGCTATTAGTTAGTATTTGTTAGCCTCAAGAGTTAGGCTTAGTTCATAATTTTTGAATCTGCTTTATGGAGTAGAGAAAATCCTCCATCCTTATTGTATTGTATTTCCATGATTTGATAGTGCTTGTCCCCAATAAGAGGATATTGTATTGTATTTTTCAATGATGATGCTCACATTTATAAGCATTGGAAATCCCATAAGAGGGTTGTGCTTTTCTGGTGTGTGTTACTGTTCCCAGATGTACTGTAGATGAATTCCAGACATCTTAGTTTTGCCTCATAGTTAGGTAGTTTGGAAACCACCACATTCTTTTCCAGGTCTGAGGAGCCTAGTATTTATATATATATATATATATATAAATACTAGAGATCGGATATATGATAGGCAAATATATATATATATATATATATATATATATATATATATATATATATATTTGCCTATCATTCATGATGACTTAATGCTAATTCCACCACATTAGGTGATGTTGCATTTGTTTGAGATTTGTGATGACAAGATATGCTTGTTTGAGGAAATGTATTTCTTCAGGTAGTTGTAGCTAATTTAAGGCTCATAGGTATATCAATGTTTGAATTGTGTTGTTATGATAGTTTTATCACGCACAAGCTAACCAACAATAAGTTATATTTATTTTAAAGTATGTTAAATATGCATATGTTATAAGTGGCAATTCACACATACTAATTTAATATTTTCATCTAGAATTTCGCCACTGGATTTGTAAGTCTGTTACATCATTATCTTTAAAACATTGACGGAATAATTTTATGTGGACTGAAGTTATTTTAAAAAAAGTATAACTGATCTCTGATGAATGATTGTCCCATACACTTAATTTAGTTTAATTTTATTATTAGCTTAATCTGATTTAAACATCTATCTAGCTATGATATTACTTATATCCATGAAACTAGTGATGATATTTTTCAAAAATATTGCTCAATATGCTTATTCCTACTTAGCATTTGTTAGGTTTAGGAGTATAAAATTAAGATTAGGGTTTTCAATAAAAAACTAATTATATGTGTTATTATGATTATTAGTTTACACAATAATGTTATAAATTAGTCTAATAAAGAATAATAGTAGTGTGCTTATTAAGTACATATGATAATTAAAGTTAAAAGTATTATTTTGAGAAAAATCTAGTTATTAAAAGAAAGCAACACTGAATAAACTTTGTCAGTTATTAAGTGTATTAATGTAAGTTAAATAAAACTGTTAAGAGTCCAAATAATTATATTAAATCTTAGTGCGGTATTGGCACTGTTTGTATTCTACTATATTTGTAAACATTTCTTCTCATTATTAATAAATCAAATTATTATTATTTCAAAAGTTTTATTTTGTTTGTTTTACTTTTATATGAAAATATATTATTGTCTTGGGTTCCAAGTTCACAAAATCTTAAAACGTAAAAGTTATTGAATCTTCAATTCAGAAATTCACAAGGATATTCTAAGTTAATTGAATATAGTTAATATTGTCATGAAAATTAAAAAGGTATGTTAAAGTAAATGATTCTCATATTGAATCACAAATACAGATAATTGCATCATAGCAGATACATAATTAAATACTTAGTTAAAAGTTTATTTTTTTTTAAAATTATCAGTGTATCTTTCAGACTAAAGATTATGCAATATCGGATTAACAATATTAGTACTTCAGAAAAATATTTTAATTAATATTATTTTAAAAGCTGCACATTATCTTATATTCACTGCACATCATTTCTCATAATCTTAAATCTTATATATTTAAAGAATTCTAATTCATTTGCATTTGAGATCTTTAGTAGTTGTTTTGTGAGTATGGAAATGCATTAAAAGTACCCTTGCTCTTTTCTCTGCTCAAGTAATATCTTAGATAATAGGCCATTATTAGTTTAAATTTAAATTGATTCACTAAATTTTGTGAATTAATATTTGTTTTGTTTATTATTTTAAGATTGAACATATTATAATTATTTTATGGTCAGCTAAGATGTCACTTATTTATTTATAAATCACAGTAATTCTTTATTAGGCAACTTAACTTAAACTTTAATTTTACACAAGCGTTTTAGTTTTAAAATCCCTGAGGTTATTTACCCTTGTTGTTTTAGTAAATATAATTCTATAAGATAATCTTTTAAAGCAAAGCACCATATGTCTTATTTAGAGAGTGTATAATCTATTGGTATGACTAATATGGTAAGCATTGATTAGGGATTTTAGATAATCTTTTGTATGATTTATTAAAGTATTAATATGCTGTAGTAGTTATAGTTCATCAATATTGGATTTGATCTTTACTTGATTATACATCTCTGGATCATCATCTTTTTTCTTTAAATTTATTGTAACCCCACTGAGCTGAGTCGTTTGGAGTCTCTCATTTATATTTTATTTCATTTCAATTTTATTCCATTTTTTTTTTCATGTTATTTCTCATATCTATCATCTCAGCTATTTAAAAAGAGTTTCTTCTATCAACTCATTTCATTCCTCTTCTCCTTTATTCCATCTTCTTCTTATATCTTTCTTTCATATATTTTCCAATCATCTCATTTCTACTTTCTCTCCATTATATATATCATTTCTATTACTTTTTCCCATTTTTTTCCCTCTCAATTTTTTTTTTCATCATTTATTTTTACTGTTATCATTACCTCTATTTCATTATTTGCATTATCTCTTTCTCTTTCTTTCACACACTTCTCTCGTTTCATTATTAGCATTATTTCTTTTTCTTCTTTTCTCTTCCTCTTTTTTTTCACACCCCTCTCTCATTTCATTATTAGCATTATTTCTTTTTCTTCCTTTCTCTTTCTTTCTCTTTCTCACACCCCTCTCTCATTTTATTAGGATACAATTTATCTCTCTCTTTAACTCCCTTATCATCTTCTCCCTCTTCCTTTCCACTTACCTTTCATCATCATCATTTTTACCTCCATCTTATAATTTTCTCCCTCTATTCTCTTCCTCTTTTATTTCTTTTTCTTCTTTTCTCTCTTTCTTACTCTTTCTCACACCCCCTCTCATTCCATTAGGTTACAATATATATATATATATATATATATATATATATATAACCTAACAGAAGGACATATAGGTATATATATATATATATATATATATATATATGAACCTCCTTGTCCTTCTGTTTAAACTGAATGATGTTTTGTATATAGAAAAATAAAAGGGTTAGAAAATACAATAAATAATAAGATTTGATAAAAGCAAGAAAGAAAAACAAACTCCACAACTTTATATTTAATGCATACATTGACACACATTAAGTGTCCAAATTTTAATGGTAATTATAAAATTTGAATGTTTTAAGGAAGGGGTAATGTGAGTTTACGACATGAGCCTCACCTAAAACAATGATTCTTTATGAATTTATCTGTGGCTGTATCAAATTAACATATATAAATAACCTACACCTAACTTAAGCTTTTCATATATCAGCTATATACATAAACTAATTAAATATTAAAAGAATAATTCTAAAAATGAATTATTTTAATTTATCTATATGCATACATAAATAAATTTTTCCAACTAATAGTATTTTTTACTAACCAAAATTGACATTGACAAAGCCTTCAGTAAACATTGCATTTTATCTGTTGAACCAAAGAAAATAAATGTTTGGAGTTCATTACAAATTGTATATTTAAACAACAGAGAGCATGAGCATGATTATGTGATATGCTTTTGGAAATTAATCCAAGTATAAAAATGAACTAATATTGTTATAATAATAATCTTCTATTTAGTTATTGAAGCAATAACTACATTGGTAAATTTAAATGTCTTCGAATTTAGAACACATTTAAGTAAAAAAAAAGATTCACTATTTTAAAACTTTGTTCAAGTAATTAATTTACTTACTTTTAGTATTATAGAGAACTAAAAAAATAATCATTTAAATTGACAAGGTTATAAAACAAATCGTCTTCGAAATGAATTTTCAAAATATATGTTTAAGAAGACAAAAATTTATAAAGATGTTCTCTGGCTAGACAATTTATGCCAGGGATTTCTGCTGATATTTTAAACCTGAACATGTAAATTTATTCCTACTTAATGCCTAAAATATAATCATCATAATTCCCAATAAAAAAGCTGGCTTAATAATGGAGTATTTTATTGAAGAAGATTTTTAAATATTTTACTACACAAATATTTAAAAGAATCAATATTTGGATTACCTCTTCGAAGGATGATCAAGGAACTTTATCTTTCAACATTCATCGTCATTTTATTTCATCTAAGGAGGTGTATAAAACCATTATTCGTTCTCATCTTGGAATTCTTCATTGTGTACTTTAATGGCTCTTAAACTTTATTTCCTTTGTGGAAAATTATATTTATGTGGAAAAATTACTTCATATTTTAAATTGATCTTAACAGGATAAGTGGAGAACTGATAAGATGAACATTTTATTTTTATTTATTGAATAAAATCAAGGTGTTGATATTTTTGTATATGTTCTGATGAAAGTGAAGTTTGACTAAGGTAAAAGTTTTTAAATTATTTCAATTTGGTAGTAAGTTTTATTATATTCCAAATTGAACCTTACCTGACAATTATCATAATTTTTTTAATCAATAACATAATTAATATAAGAATACATTATGTTGTTATTCTAATGTGAATGCATGGTATCTGGTACAAACATATAACACACACACAATCATTTTAATGACACAATACGTACATTTATAATGTATAGTAGTAGTATTTATTGTACACATGATTTTAAATTATATATATGTAAATAATTACATTATAATTTCTGAATGTTAAATGTTTATTATTGTATTATATAAAAGAACAGATTATAGTTCTAAATTTTAATATTTTCTTTTATTATTTATATGATAATATTTTTGTTTCTATTGCTGATTAAAATGTGTTAAACTTGATTCTAAAATTATACAGGTCTTGTTTCTTTATATTATTTAGTCATTTTATAAAAACAATAATTATAAATATACATACTCACACATATATATGTTGAATCAACTTAGTGATTTAATATTTATAAAAAAAGTTATATATAGCTTATACTAAATTTATCATTACTATGGGATATTTGTGGAAATGCCTGAAGAGAGTTAATTGCGATTTCTACTCTGAGCTCGAAGTTCGAAAGTAATGAGGTTATTAATAAAGGAGTGGATTGGATTATATTTTAAATCACATCATCCATGGCATTCTATAAGAAGTTAGATGCAATTACTGTTAACTGCTTCATGATAAATAGTAACTGATATCATAATTTGTTGTTGGAGCAGTGAATGAGATCAATCAGTTACCAGTGGCATGAATTCATCATATCCTCAAGACAATAACAGAACCTCCCCATCCATCACCAAAACTTGCAGTAGAACCAACAGAACTCCAACAATCAATTATCCAATCCAACCTTCAAAATTATACACTTTCTACAACATAAATTTTCCAAATATGAACAAAATTATTACTCTATAATTTAACCGCATCAATAATTCTATGCCTATATGGCAGCAATGCTATACTTCATTGACAAGCAAAATATATTTTTAAAAAAAAACAATGCTATCAACTTTAACACCTACTATAATTTGTGATATTTATAAAATTTTAAATTGAAACTAAGCTGTTTCATAGCTGTATTTATTTATCATCATCATCTAAACATAAGGCCAAAATCTCTCTCTCTTTCTCTCTCTCTCTCTCTCTCTCTCTCTCTCTATATATATATATATATATATATATATATATATATATATATATATATATATATATATATATATATATATATATATATATATATACACACACAAATGCCTTTTTAAAAAAACTATACATCTGACATCAATATATATACTACACAACTCTCAGGTATGTGGTGTATTTTGAGACCTAATTGGCTTAATTCGAGCCCTAGTTGGCTTACCATTTATAACCTCAGTTCTATCTTGTCACACATCTCTATTAATCTTCCAGATTGATATAAAGAATTCTTCAATAAGAAAACAGCTGACTTGATTCCATTTTGGAGCCAATTTTGCAATAAATGTATATTTAAAACAGGAATAAAATAATTCTAAAGTTACTGGTTTAGTTTCTTCAATCCAATGGGACTTGAGTTCATTCTGACTTCTCATCTCAGGTATATGACAATATATATCATGCCCCAGTTGGGCATCCACTTATGCTCCCAGTAACCTCTGCATTCTTCACTTATCTCACTTTAGGTACAAATAATACCCACACACCAATTCTATACAAGATAGAATAAATTTATAACTGAAATTGCTTTTCTTTATACTGATAAAATTCTTATGCTGTTATTATTCCATAGCTTAGATCAGTTGAGGTTATATGATATGGTATTCATATTGGATGTCAATAAGGATAATGTAAACATTTATAAACAACAATTCTGTAATATTGATTCAATTATATTTTAAGCAACTTTTCAATAATAAGAAATATTGTAAAATTGATGATTGTTGCATTTAGTATAGTATAAACAATGATGAGGATCGGGTACCTTTTGCTCACATCAGCATTTATTCTACACAAAGTAAAACATATTTTTGACAATGCAATATTAAGATCTATTTCCTTTAGACTATCTAAGTGAATGACATATACTAGCAAATCATTATATTCCATAGCTATTGAAACAGGATATAAATATGTGTTACATTTAAATTTTAATACTTAATTTTTTTATAAATATCTAAGACTGAATTAAAAGCAAAAACGTTCAAATTGCACAAATAATGAATCATTAATTTATTAAAATGTTTGATTTAAATATTGAAATAAAACAAGCTTTAAAAATATTATAGAATCGAAGCAAAGATTCTAATCTTTAATAAAATATAATAAAAAACCTTTTAATTTTAAAAAAATAATGAAGAGAGTTTTTAATCTTAAAAATAAAAATTACAATCAGATCCTTAGGGCAAAATGAACATTGAAAAGATAATTACAAAAAAAAATAAGAATCGAGGAATTGAAACAAAAGACTTGCTTTACCTGCACAAAGATATAGACACATACCTCAGTGAAAAAATCCACTTAGCCACAAACCCAAAATCTACTTGGCAACAAACTCAATGAACCAATGAAAAATAGATATGAAATATGTTTGATAGATCCATGCATTCCAAAGGTAAGATGCCTCAGGACTATAAAAGGAAGAATTCAAAAGAAATAATTAATTGGAGAATTAGAAAATTAAAGTTTTAAATTCATTCACATTTGCTGAAAGTAAAAATAAAAATTTAAAAAGCTATTATCGCCATCACCAAGAATGTAATCAGCTTCATTGTGCTTCCTTTGGTTTGACAAGCCAAAAGCCACTTTTATCTCCATGGATCCCAGCATCGAACCACTAGTAACATCTTTGGTAATCTTCATAAAATCATCATCATCTGCAAGAAATGGCCCTTGCATAAACTCAGATCATCATCACAAAGGAACAATCATGGAGAAAGGTGAGTATAAATCATCAATATGAAATATAAACTCTTTAATTTAAAATCTACAAACTTTAATTTTCTTTAAATATGAACTATAGACTTTCATTTCAAATCAAACCAGAACTTTATTTTTTTATAAACTTTGCAATTTTAAATTTTTATCTAAAGTTTAAATGTAATCTCTTAATATATGTATTTTTTATTATTTACTTATGCTTAGTATTTGATCTGTTTGTAATAGGATAGGGGTTTATGATTGCAAACATAAAATTGAAAGATATACGCATCATTATTTGTGCATTACTGTATTTTAAAAATAGGTCAAAAATATTATTTGTGTAAAAGAGAAAAAAAAATAAGTTGAATGCAATGTAATTTTGAAATAGGTTAAATACTGTAAACTAAATATCTTTAAAAAAATTAAATTGACTTAAATTTAAGTTGAGTATAGATGCTGCTTTGACTCGTTTAAGTATATGTTAGTTTAAAGGGGATTTGATTTTGGACTATTTGTTTCATAGTTGTGTCAATGCTGATGGTGTGATATATGAACATTTACATCAATGTAATGTGAAGTCTGTTTGCACATTAGGGCAACATGCCCAACTGAATGCATGACTCCAAAGAGGAAGTCATATCATTGCAATGGATGCAGATGTATTATATGCACCATTGAGCCATTCCAGCTTTATGTATTGGGACAATAAGCTGGTAAGATACACTACTCTCCCATCCATATAAAGCATTAGTCTCTTTATTATATAACATGCATGATTCCTTCACCAGAAAGATGTACATTCTTGTACTGGATGAAGGTCATGTTTTCTTAAATAATATCATGCTGTTAGAAGCACATTCCTGTCGGCATGGTTTGATGCTAACACATTCACATTGCATTGGTTGCAGATATATATTTGGAAGTGAGTGTTGTTGTGGTTGTGGAAATTTAGCCTGGAGTCAAATGTTTTGAAAATCTTTTAAGTGTGTTGTCTAAGTGGCCTATCTATTCTCAACATTCTAAGATTAAAAATTAAAGTTAAAAAAAAATCATAATAATAATAATGAAACATAATTTTTTATAGTAATTACTTTTTAAGTTTGTGTGTTATTATATATATATATATATATATATATATATATATATATATGTAAATAAAGTTACTTTTTGTGTCATTAGTACTGACAGTGATGTAATGATTGTTTTTATTATTCTTTATTAAAAGAAATATATTTAATAAATGTTTCAAACCTCTGCTACTCCATGAGCTAGTGACTAGAGCTGGTGGTCATGATCTTAACAGTGCGTATTTGTCAATTTTATAAATTTTCTAGGTTCAAATGGCCTAGTGGTGCCCTGTAGTGCAGATACGGAAAGATGCTTTTGATCTTTCACACCCTGACTGCTATACTATATTATATTGAATCATATGTGTGTGTGGAAATGGACAATCTAATGTATATAATAAAACATCTTATATGGGATATTACTTAAATAAAACATTTATTGTAAACAAAAGACAAAATAAATAAATAAAAATATTATTTCATATACCTTGCTAGTAAATATAGTACTTCTCTTATAAGAACACAAATTAAGTTATATTTATTATATCAATTTAAATGATAATTCTACTATTGCCTTCTTTTATTTATACAAAATAAATTTTCTCTCACTCTAATATTTCATTCATACTTAAGGATGAATTGTTAACAATGAAAAGGAATAATATATTGATAAGATATGTAATATGATTTAATATTTATTTGTAACCAATAATTTTAGTAATAGTATACTCCACTATTTTTTATTAAACATATTTTCGAGTACGTGTGCCTTTATAACATTACAAATATAATGCATTTATAAATCATACTTTTACTAGCTTATTTACAGAATGAATTGTGCAACAAGTTAATCATTAAACTAATGATCTTTTCAAAATGTATTATAAATATCTCTAAAACACTTATCTGATATAATTAGTATATATTATATAATGATCACTACATCCAAATGAAGAAAGTGAGGGGAATAATAATAACTAATATTCACATCTATATGCGTGAGGGTTACTTAACATCTCTAAACTCAAACTTAACTCATTAATCTAACATCCATTAACTTTAAGACATAAATGCTACTGACTTAGCCAAATTATTATTAATAACTGGGACTTTTCCCACTTCATTTAAAAGTAAAAGTAAGACAACTATTTCAGTGATATGCTCTAAAATAAGTAAGTATACCATCCACCCACACTTTCATAAGCAAATAATCAGGAGAGTATAACTCAATCCAGGTAATATAATCATCCCTCGACCATTTCTACATCCAAATATATCTAACATATTTCTTAAATAAACAAATTTATAAACAGACAAGATTTTAATTCTCTATTTTTTTAACAAATTGCCCCAACGAAATAGAAATAAAATAAAATACAATTTTGAAAATAATAATAATAATTTATAACAGCGCACACACAGTCGAGTATAGGATTATATATAATATGATTTCTAAATCACATAAAATAATACATTGTCCTATTACAACAATAATAAGTTACATTAGCTTAAGAATATATATATAATATAAGCATTAGAATAAATACCTATCAACATTTATTCATTAAATGTTGAGGTTTTTTTTAAACTTGAAAGCTTTAAATTTGTAATTTTAAACAAAAGTATACACTGCTTCCAAACAATAACAAAGAATTACACATTAAAAACAAAGGAAAAAAAAATGTTGCTCCTATCGGTTGAAATTTAATTTAATAAGAGCTGCGATAATTTCCGATATTTTATAATCTCCTAGCAACATAAGAAACATAATTTGGTATGCAATGGAATTATTTATTAACTACAAGAAACAAATTATCCAATTCAGTAAAATAATCCTGGTAAAAAGTTTATGACTTTATTCCTTTAGCTTTTAGTATATACTATATTTTTTATTAATCATTGTCATTAATTTATCCTATTTGTATACACTGTGATAATTAATCATTAAATATTGTCAAGTTATGCATTTAATTATTCATTGTTTTTAATATATGTGCGAATAGTAAAGTTTTTTGGAATATAAAACTATCCTCCTGATAAGTGAGTTAAAATAGATAAATTCTTTCGTTTTAACGTAATCTTGAATAATATAAATATTTTTTTTAAAAGTGAAAACACATATAAAAAATCTGACAATAGCATTTAATAAAAAATTTTTAGTTACCTTCATTTTTAATAATTTTTTTATAATTCAAATATTATTGATTTATAATAAATATGTTAAATAAACAATAATTGATAGTCTTATGTAATATCCATGCATTTTGAATACAGCAAACCTGAACCATCAGTTGATAAAAAAACAGAACTGGAATCTTGAGAGTTTATTATTCCATGTGTAGTATTATTAGAATAAATATAAGAGGAAAACCATCTACAAGAACAGTAGCAAATTTAAACAATGTAATTTCACTTATTTTACTACTTCCTTTAGAGAGGTATTGTATTTTTATAACCTTTTTTTATATCTTCTTTTTTCAAATCCCTTGTCCAACTCTCACTTGTGCAAGCTCTTTTACACTTTTTTTATTATAATCAACTTGGAAACATGCCAGAATTTTCTTAGTTATAAATATTAATAATAGAGTATTAAAATGAAAGGCATATATATATATATATATATATATATTGTACCAGTCAAAAAAAAGCCAACACATCAACAAACCCAAACTCAAAGCCAGAATCAAACTCAGGCAGTTCAAACTGAATTCAAACCCACCTCACGAGCTCAGATCAAATCAATGGATGACATATATTGGCAGTACATGACTATGTGCCAAAGGAACTGCCTCAATGGATGATGATGATTAATGAGACCCCTGATTTAACTCTAATAAAGTATAATAAAATAACTAAGAATCTTTATAAGTCAACTCATATATATATATATATATATATATATATATATATATATATATATATATATATATATATGTGTGTGTGTGTGTGTGTGTGTGTGTTCAGGTTGCCAATACAGACAGTGAGCATTAATATTAAAATAATTTGAATAAAAAAATGTTAAAAAAAAACAAATCTGTTAATAAAATGTTTAATAATAATTATAATTTTGTTCAACTTTTAGATTGTGATTATATAGATTACCTCTAGCCTTTAAACGGAATTTATATTTACAATAGGAATGGCAGTCCTTATTATATGCCAATACTATTACACAATATTCTAGGAGAATTGTATATATCTATGCCCCCATGAGGAAGTAAAGGTAGATAAAGGTATTTGGCTGTGACAGAAATTATGATTCAAATTCTAAAAGAAAGAATGTGAGATTTATTTTCACATTCGTAAATCAATTCATAAAGAGCAAGATATGTGTTTAGGGCATAACTTTAATATTTAATAGAAAACTTACTTAATTATAAATAAATATGAATTTGTTCGACTTTAATAAAATCAATTCATCATGATTTAAAAGCATGAGAGTGGGCTTTACTGGAACTGAGAAATAAACGGTACTGACGACTTATGAGCTATAAGAATAAATATGAAAAATAAAGGCTTATCTGTGATTTGAGAAAATAGCAGGGTGGATGCTCTATATGAAGGATCTATAGAACACAGAAAATCAGGTTGGGTCGTAGCCTCGAACCTTTGGTGTTCCAAATATAAAACGAGCAACTGAGGATGTATTTTCTTCCTATGTAATTTAACAAACAGTAATATCATGGAGGACAAGCCTGTGAAGCAGGAGATGGCTCACATCAGCAACGTTCAGTAAAATGATGACTTGGTAATCATCTTTTAATTAAGAAAACCCATTTTATATAAAGAATGCTCTAAGTGATGACCTGACCAAGTTGAATTAAAGTCAAATGAGCTTTAACTAAAAAGTACTTAATGCAATTATAGGATCATATTAATCATGCCCCAAACATCATGCTCTCCCTGAATATTAATACAGAAATACAAATTTAAATTAGAATATGTTCATTTTATTCCCTTTATCAACCTTTGTAAAACATTTTAAAATTATTAATGTGAATAAATGAATATGATAAACTCAGTAAAGTGGCTGGGACCATAGTTTAAAAATTGAGCTAATAATTTGTTGTTATTAGCCATTAATAAAAATAGCAAAAATTGTATAAATCCTTCAACTAGATAATTGATAGAACTGTATTAAATTAGTTCTAGTGGGAAAAATTACTATAAAACTTGATCTTATATTATTTTAACGAGATAAGGGTAATGAAAGGAATTACGATCGAGTTGAAGTTTTACTGGCATATAATAAAAATAATAAATGATATTAATAATCATCTAGCAAATATATAATAAGATTAGAGAAACAACCACCATTGTAAAAAAGTAAAGTTAACAGATATTAAATTTAAAGACTAGAGATAGATAGAGAATTACTACATCATTTAAAATAGCATTAATAAAAAGAAAATTGTATATGGATTTTTACATTAAGGAAGGAGAAGGGCTTTTAACCGTACTTAATTTAAAGGTAGTGTAAAATAAAGTTCGAAGACATAGCCAGAAAGTAGCAGTTCATGTAAAAAAGATATTACCATTTCTTCATGGTTGGCTCCTTAGGTTACACACGGCAGAGTCCAGTTGGATGAAACATAGATGTGCATTTTGCAAAATTATTTGAATGAATTCTCTAAGGTTTCAGCAGCTTACGATTGGTATATGAATTTTTATATTGCTGCCACATTGAAGATTTTCAGGGGACTTCAGGAACCATAACCAGGTTCCTGAAGTTAAGCCCCCCAACCATCGTAGAAACACTATTATACTTCATAATTTAACTGGGTGGCTTCTTCTCTAATGAAATATATATGGCTTCTCTTAATGAGGAATAATAGCTGCTTGGAATCTTTTCCTGGTGCTCTTTATACTGTATCTGATGCCTTCAGACTAGCGCTTCTTTCTTAATCAATTCTACAAAAATTTACTAGTTGCTTTTAGATACATTCCTTCGATAAGGCTTTCAAACTCATTAACTTGAATTCATTTTCTAATTAGAAAATGGATTTTTAAAATCAGAAAATGATTTTAATTAGGACCATCCTTGCATTTTAAATACTTATCTTTTTTCTAATTAATAAAAACTTTAACCATTGTTTTGGAAAGGGAAAATCTGAAAGCTTATTGAAAGAATGTAGCTTTTAATCACTAAAAATTTAACATATTATTTAAAAGTAAAATAAACATTCTTGATGCAATGAAACTTTCGAACAATTATATATATTTAAATATTTATAAATATATATGCACAATCCACTCAGTTGTAATATATATATATAAATTCATGAATAATTTTATCATGAATTTATTAATAGCATTGATTAATTTAAACTCAAACGAATTAATTTTAACACACATTTATAATAGTTTTTCTTTAAGGAAACTAGCATGGACTGAATGTATAAAGTCCCATTGCATCGGAAATTCAAGGTTAGTAGAAGGGTTTGAAGTTGGCTACATGTGAAAGATCATGAAGCTAGGATCGAACTTAGATTCGACTGCTTCAATATATATATATATATATATATATATATATATATATATATATATATATTAATTTACAAATGTGACTCATTAATATACAGATAATCTTTACCATTTTAAATATAAGATTATAAACAATACATAATTAGTAAATAATAAATAAAATATATAAAAAAATAATTCTAATCAATTTTATATTAGTGTATCTGTTTTTCTTAGCCTGTAAATTTTACCACTACAATCTACACATTATAATTGTATAAAAGTTAATCAAAGTGTAAGATGATGTAAAATGAACATACACCCATATTTACAAGTTAAATCTTGGATTGGAGTAGATAATAAGTTAGAAAACCAATGAATAACACCTGCTATAGCTTTCCTATTAATTTTACTCTCATACGAACATTCCCCGATGTTTTCCAACTTCCTCTTTCACTACTGGACATATATAACTTAAAATTTTATCAACCAGTACACCCAATTAAAGTTTTAATTTTATTTAAAAGCTAATTTTAAATTGTAAATTATATCACAATTCATTTTTCTAAAATAATTATTTCTTGCCATTTTTGGAACAAATATGACCTCACATTTCTTCCTGGAGCCAACCAGCAAGCTCACTATATATATATATATATATATATATATATATATATATATATATATATATATATATATATATCTGCAAAACCATAAAACAATACAGAACTAGATTAAATTCAAAATTTTACCAAAATCCTTACACAACCATGGTTGTGTAAGGATTTTGGTAAAATTTTGAATTTAATCTAGTACTGTATTGTTTTATGGTTTTGTATTTTTATTTTATGCTAGTATAGTGTTAGACGGTTTTGGTGTTGTATATATATATATATATATATATATATATATATATATATATATATATATATATAATATATATATATTGTAAGGTGATGTCCAATTCTTATAAAAAAATAATAATAAGTAACTGTTGTTTTAGGATAAAAATGTATAAAGATTAAATAGGCAGCCAACTTTTAAAACCTAATTTTTTAGATATTTGGAGACATATATATATATATATATATATATATATATATATATATATATATATATATATATATATATATGTATATACACACAAACATAACCATACATTCATGAAGGAATGAACACATTTTTTTTTATTAAATGTAAAATAAAATATATACATATACACACACACACATATATATATATACATGAATGTAGATTTTAAATCATGACGTGACAAAATAGAAAAAAAATATTTGACATTAAATTCTAGTAACCTCGTTTCTTTTGTTTAAAAGAGAAAAAAAAGAGTAAACCTTTGTTGATTTTGGGAATGTGGAAAAATATCTAAGCAACAGATTTTTTTTTAGTTGTTGTTGGATTTTCTTGTTCAAATGAAGTGCATGAAAGTAAAGTTGTGAAGAATATTTTAAATATTATATTAGTTATTATGATTTCCTTTCTTTATTAATATTAAACTATTTAATATTTGGAATTTTATTATTGATAAGTATAAAATGTTTTAAAAGGAAAAAAAAACATTATTTAATTGATGAACTTTCGTTCGTTCAAATAAATGCTAAGACCATCATAGTTATTTAACATTGTTAAAAAATATAATTGCTATCAAATGTTTTTTGGATAAAATAAAATCAACTAATGATGAAATAGAACTTTATTAACATTATTTTTAAAGTAAAATCTTTATCATGCGTTTCATACATATATAAATAAAACTGCATAGAAATAGCGTTCGCCTTATAATATAATGTAAGCCTTGGAAAAGGATTCATATTTAATAATTTATATTGTGTAAATAATATCTAACAATGCACTTTTGCTAATTAAGTGTTGGGGATTTTTCTATCCTCTTGGTGTTGTTGATGTGTGATGGAGGATCATATTTATTGGTATATATTGTTTAAATCAATGTGGAAAGATCTTGATATGGAATGGAAATGCATGGCTTTAAAATCAAACACCGAGGAATTCAATTTCATCATGGGAATTGTTAATGCTTAGAATGCCAACATGACTTAATATACATGAAGGAAAGAAAGACATTATCTACTAAGAATTCAGAAGCTGCTCTTGAAAATTTAACTTGCTATTGTTTTAAGGAATTCCAAAATTTCATTATATTTCATGTTTTAAATATTTTTTTTTAAATGTATACTGAGAGTTGGGTTGTGAATTTTTCTCACCTTTTTATTCAAGTGTAGCAAACATTTTTTTTTTAAAAGAACCCATTTGTTTAGATTTTTATAGGATGAGAGAGTTGCACAACTCAAACTATACATCAATATATTATATATGTTTGTAAATAAAATATTATCATAATTGAAGGTTTAAATTAAACTGGACAATGACTGAAACAAAAGGTAAGATTTTAAATATTTACATTTATTAGACAATTTATACATTAAAATCAAACTAATTAATAAGTAAATATATATATATATATATATATATATATATATATATATATATATATATATATATATATATATATATATATATATATATATATATATATATATATATATATATATATATATATATATATATATATATATATAACATTTCTTGTTTAAATGAATAACTGTTTATGAATGAACTATACAAAACACAAATTAGCAATTCATGGACATAACCTTGAGGTACATTTAAAGGACATAAACAAAATGATAATTGTACATTAGTAATATAATTTTATATTTAAAATAATTAATACATTATTAAACATTTATTTTTATAACGTCTTGCGTACGATTATTATTACAATAGAATAACAGCCTGTTAAGCTAACTGTGCAGATGCTGTGAGGATGTTATTATTAATAAATGAATACCTTCGAACGACCACATGATATCATGTGGTCGTTCGAAGGTATTCATTTATTAATAATAACATCCTCACAGTGTCTGCGCAATTAGCTTAACAGGCTGTCATTGTATTGTATTAATACATTATTGTAAGTTATGCACTAAATTTTATAATTCTTATTTCAACCCATATTTTAATATTTAAATTACAGCTAGTCTTATTGTTGTAGAGATAAATTAATATTTTATAATAATCATGTATATATTCTGTTGATTTATAAATATTACAACTTTAAGCATGATCTGTTAATAAATATTTCTTGTTTGAAGTTAAAACCTTTGTTTCTCTGGTCTCCAGATTGTCAAGCATTATTCATACTTCACTCACCAGAATAGCTATTATACATCCATACAGATTTTTAATTTATTATTAGCAATAGCCATTAAGGATCTATATAGAGGTCACATTATTGCCATCCTATTTAATTCCATCCTTGAGCAGAGTTAAAGGCAAATGTCTACACTGAGTTAGAACCCCGAGTAATAATAGGACCTGTAAGTAGAGAAGGCTCTGGGTGTACTATCCTAAAGGGTTTTATGGTCCGTTACATATTTTTGCAACCCAAACATTTGGGGCATCAATTAATTAAATATCTCACCCTGTAGACTCCCGGTACATTTTACGGTCTGTTACATTATATATATATATATATTATAATTGTAACTTACAGTTATTATTATTGGTCTAACATGTTTTATCTCTTATGAAATTATTTATAAATATAAATAATTATTTGACTATTTTATTATGTATACATATATAAACTATTTATATATACATGTGAGTTTTAAATAATACTTACATTAAGTTTTTGAGTAAAATGACAGATTTGAGGTAGAATAATATATATTTTTTATATATTTTATTATTAAATCTTAATGTCTACTGAACAATTACTATTTGAATAAAACATGAACTTGTAATAACACAAGAGCAGATGGATTTGTTCTCTTGTTATTAAGAAGAGGAAAAGAAAATCGTTTCTCTTTAAATAACTTTTTCTTTTATCAATACTACTGATTTGAATTTAAATATTAACTTTTCCAAATTAAGATAATCTGTGGATTAAAAGTCTGCAAGGAAAATATTTTAATTTTCTGTTAAATCTTAAAGAAATAGCAATATATAAAAAAAGAATGTCTGTTTAAGTTTTTTTGAAATCTATGTTGTTTTAACACTTCCGTTATTCTTCAGATATATATAAATTTAAGATAATTATATATATATATATATATATATATGATAAAACAATGTGCTTTTAGTAGAACAGCTTTGTATCATAAAGGTTTCGAAACCAACCTTGCATGCTATTTTGAAATATTTGAAATATTAATTGAAAAGAACGTCTAATGATATTAGAAAAATGTAGATTAAGAACATCATCATTCGAAGAATATTTACTACATATTATATCAATCAAGTCAATGGATATTATTAACAGTTTATCAATTAAGAATAAATATAATCATCATTATACCAATGGATTAATAATATACTCCGTAAAAGAACCTCATTAGTATGATGAATTATAAACTTCAATATCTACTCTCAACTCTGGAAAATAAGTTTTCTTTATTATATATATATATATATATATTATAATGCTTATATTATTTTAATATGTTTATTATTATTATTATTATTATTATTATTATTATTATTATTATTATTATTATTATTATTATTATTATTATTATTATTATTATTATTATTATTATTATTATTATTATTATTATTATTATTATTATTATTATTATTATTTCAAATTTGGCATTGCATCATTATATCTTAGTAGGAAAATTATATTTAATATTAAATATAATTAATTGAAAGCTTGACATAATTCATCAAATTAGATGAAGGATATAAAGAATAGTTATTATTTAATAAATATTTTAAACAGGATTATATTGTATTTACTACATAATATTGTAAACGTTTAATGTATTTTATTTATCAAAAATACATATAATATATAAGTTATACAATTGTAAATAGTACTTATATATTAATAATTATGAAATATATAAATAAGAATGGTAAATAAATTACTAAGTTACATAAATTAGTAATTTTTGAATCCAGATATTGTTTTTATATATCTGTTAATTTAAACTATTTTCTTTAATTTTTGAAAGGTTATTATTGTATTGAATTTTATCATAGGGTATTAAATAAAATATTATTTATTAATATTTTGAAATTGGTAAAATTCATCCATATTTATTTATTAATATTTTATTTAACTATTATATTATATTTTTATTGTTTATTAAATATTGATTTATTAACTTGATCTCTTTGTCTAATCATTATTGAATTATATTATATATATATATATATGCTAGTAATATAAATATCATATGAATATCAATTATAATTAATGCTTATATAAAGGCATATTACATAATAACTTGTTTTGAAATTATCCCTGAATAGAGCTAATTGCAAATTCTCCAATGAGTTTGAATATCGTGGCATAATGGTGACTGAAAGAGGGATGGGAGATGGATGAACTAGTCTAAATTATATTAAAACTTATTTTAAAATTATTGAGCTAGCATAATAAAGACAGATATAATCATGGACTTAGTATTTCATTGATTCATTTTTAGCATTCTACCTGAAGACCCAAAGTCAGATTGTAATGAAATGCATATCCTCTTTCTAGGGAATTTAATCATCTCCTTATATTTAACAAGACCAACTTAGATTTTAAATATAATCCATTTTGTTATATTTGGCAAACCTAACTATGAAGCATTAAGTTAATGATTTCCAAGTATTAAATATAATCGATTCTGTTATATTTGGTATATCACCTAGGATGATTAAATGTCGTTCCGTTATATTTGATGCCTCATCTAGGGCTATAAAATAGACTGTCCCATTATAATATATATATACATACACAAAGATTTTCATGGGTTGCATATATAAAAGGCATATTTTGCGGGTCCAACCATGTTAAATCTTTTAACATGGACAAAACCACAAAATATGTCACATATATATCCCCATATGTCTTATCCATTTAAAAAAATGATACAATATATCTGTATATGTCATGAACATGAAATGACATGTACATTTTAAAATGGGACATCGATAATAATCTTCAATAATTGCTGGGGTTAAATACAAATGAGTGTTAGTTTACTAATTATTAGAGGAAATAAATTTGATTTCAAATAAAATCTTCCTTTGTTAAACTATTAAAACTTCCACACCAATATCTATTTTCCTGTAGATATTTTCCCTCACTCTTCACATACCTTTAAAAGATTGTACTACTTTGACAACTCTTCGTGCCACCCCAACATAATAAAAGAAAGCAAAATGTTAAATAATTTTCTCTTCCCTATCTTTCAAGAGAGTATGTAAATAAATAAAAAAAATTTTGTTCTTGGTCATACGTTTTATTTGGATGTAGGAAAACATGGGTGAAAAGTATATTATAATTCAACTCCTGATATTATATCCCAATGACTAGCTCAATTATAACTTCCTATCTCAGGTACTTTGAGTCAGTATTGCTATAACTTTTATAGCTGTGTGTGGTAAACAAATAACGCAAATAGGTGATTGCATTTTATTATTATTATTTTTTTCCCATTAATTTACAATAAACAAATAAAATATGAGATAATATCGTTTATTGAACTAAACCCCCCCTCCACCAAATATATATTTCAACATTATAATATTTAGTCATGAATTAATTATAGGGATTTCTATTTCAATTTTACGATTCTCCACATAATCACACAAAAATATTTAAATCCTTATATTCAAGATCTACATTTAGATTAAAATGAACAAAGTAACAAAAAAAATCCATTTTTTAACTTTTATGTAAGTTAACTTAATTGCCATAAATTATAAAATGGTCAAAGATGGATGCCAAAAGGTGTGGTCTATACTCCCCTTTCCCTGCATAAAGCAACAAATGTTTCATTTTAAAAATCCCCCAAAATAATGAAATAACTTATACACAGATCTAACCCTTGAACTTTCCCCATTTGCTTATATAAATTTTAAGATTATATACACCTTTGCATTTAGGTATGTAAAGTTATATTTACATATATGTTATTTTTATATAAAATAAAAAAAAATGTATAGGAGGACTCTAGGTCATTCCACATGAGATGATGCTGCCATGATTAAAATTCAATAAGATGTAAATGTAAAATGAGGTAAAAGAACAGGAATATAATAATGTTATATTTAGTGGATTTGAATGAGATTTTTGTATAAGCAATATTATTTTACAATATTTTCTAGAACAAAAAATGATTATATCTTATAATGTGTTAGTAAATATAGTACAATTAGACTTGTTATATCCACTCTAATAATACAAACAATAAACCAAAATAAATTACAAACATTTTTTTGTTGTACTCATCTATATCTGCTTGCTCTCCAGGTTCAAACTTTTGGCAGACCAACAAAACTATCAGAAAAGACAGTGCCATTCACTCTAACTCCTTGCCATCCTTGTAGAGTCCTTCAATCAGGATACACTGGGTATCTAAAACATACATTTGGTGATTACATATCTGAACAAGTGGATGTACTGCTATGATTCTTCTACTCCATGGTTTTGCAAGCAATTATAGGAAACCTGGTCATCATTTGTAAGGATGTTTCTTTACTGGATCATTTAAAACAGATTACCAATATGGGTGACTTTTACAGTAAGTTTATTCTTCCTAAACTGGATTAAAACCTTCCTTCTTTTTGATTGATCATCGAACTGTGTATGATTAAATGATTTTCCACATCATATGGGTGTTTGTGGTTTTGCTTTGTATCTGGGAAAAAAGGTGGGGAAGATATTCAACAGAAGTTTATGTTTGTTCATAACCAGAAGGTTCCATAAACAAAAAAAAAATATATGCATCAAACTTCTTCTTGAATTAAAAAAATATATACTTCACAATCCGACAGCATATTGAGCCAAAAGAATAAACGTCTAATATTAATTTCCCCCTACACCTCACAGGTAGGTTCTTGTGGCTCTCTCAGTCCAATAAATAATAAATACTTCCACCATATATATATATATATATATATATATATATATATATATATATATCTATATATATATATATATATATATATATATAGATATATATATCCATGTAGCTCTCTCAGTCCAATATTAATAAATACTATCCCCCTACATTTAACAGGTAGGTTATATATATTCCTGTCCACATACATGTTGTAAATGCTTACATACCCCTTCGAGTTATTGCCTCAGATAAATGTTATATTTTTTTACATTTTTTTATAAATTATGTTTCAAAAATCTCTTTTTAGGAATTTCAAGACTCCTTATTAAAGTAATAGACCACCCACATTCTTTAGATAACATACATGTAATTTGATTTACAAATTAAGTAAAAACTACCTGATTACATACTAAAAAAGTTAAAATAGAAAGACAAAGATTAATTAAATCCACCTTTTAAATAGAAGATTCTTTTCACACACAAAATACATATTTTTTTTTTTTAAAAAAAAAAACATTTTAAAAATTATCAAAGAAGAAAAATAAATATATAGAAATATTTATACATATATTCATTACATATACATTTACAATAAATATGATACATTTATAGTGTGTGTAATTATTTCAAAATAACTAATGCAAGGAGATGGGAATCTAGTATAGACCAACTCTAATTGTCTATTCACAGAATTTAATGAAGTTAGTTGTGCCAAATTGTTGGCTACAATCATCTTGTGCATGGACGTTTTACGGTCAGCACAATATTGATTAAGAAAAGTTCTTTATCAAAAAATAAAATTAAGGTAATTAAAGATTTGCTTTTGTTATTGGAAGATTCTATGTATTTTACTTATAAAGGTAATTTTTATAAGATTAAGGAAGGGTGGATAATAGGTTATATTATTTCTCCTTTAGTATGTTCAATTTATATTAGTTTTATGGAAGAGGAAATTATTATTAAAAAGAATTGTTTATATGTAAAATTATTTGTCAGATATGTTGATGATTGTTTATTTGTTGTTGAGAATGGTAAATTGAAGGAATTTGTAAATGAGTTTAATTGTTTTGATCCTTCTATAAAATTTGTGTTAGAAGAGGGGGGTTAGATTTTGGTAAGTTAAAATTTTTAGATCTTTTGGTGATTAGAAATATAGAAACTAATTGTTTATTGTGCAGTCATTTAGTTAAAAGTAAAGAATTAAGATCTATAATTAAACCTTATAGCTATCAGTCTGTATCTCATAAAGTAGCTGCTTTAAGGAATTATTGTCATAGGAATATTAAATTA
Source organism: Epiperipatus broadwayi (assembly GCA_028023455.1). Taxonomy (NCBI): domain Eukaryota; kingdom Metazoa; phylum Onychophora; class Udeonychophora; order Euonychophora; family Peripatidae; genus Epiperipatus; species Epiperipatus broadwayi. The sequence continues at coordinate 112,222 of JAQFVV010000352.1, read as the reverse complement.
AATAATTCTAGTGGGGTAGCTTTGTTTCAGAAATATCAATTTTATAAAGATTATTTAAGTGTTGGATACTCTGATAAATTTTTTAAAAGTATTTTATTTAATAGTAATATTTGTAAGGATGTAAAGGTTAAAGAAAAATATGATTTTATTTCTTTGCCATTTAAATTGTCTTCTTATAAAATTGTGTGTAGAAATAGTAAATTGTTTGGAAATAAGAAAATTGCTTGGAAAAGGGGTGTTACATTGAATAATTTATTGAATAATACAAAGGAAGTTTTTGATAGAAAGACTATTCCAGGTGTGGTATATTTTATTCCTTGTTTATTTTGTAAGAAGGTTTACATAGGTCAGAGTAGTTTGAGTTTAAATGAAAGAGTAAAGGTTCATAAAAGTAGAGTTAAAAATAGATATCTTAGTTCTGCTTTGTATGTCCATGAAAAAGATACAGGCCACACTATTGATTTTGATGAAGCTAAGGTTGTCTTCTTTGAGAGAAATGAAATCAAAAGAAGAATTAAAGAGTCTTTATTATTGAAAATTTATGTTTCTGAAGCAATTAACTTATTTAAGAGTTCTTTTAATATTAAGGGTGGATGGGAAGTGAATGGATTTGTGGGTAGTTTTTAATAGTATATATAATGTGTGTGTTTTTTGTTTTTTTTATTATTTCTTTACACTTGAGAAGTCTGCTTGTAGCAGTGATACCTTAGGTTGTGTTTTAATATTATTTTATTCTGGTCTGGTTTAATTTTAGATTTGGGGTAGTTTTGATTTTATATTGACTAGTTTAGCTTTATGCTTGTATTGTTTATATATATATATATATATATATATATATATATATATATATATATATATATATATATATATATATATATATATATATATATATATATATATTGTAACCCCTCATCATCGATCACCAACACCTCTCTTAATGACAAATAACCGGGGTGCCAATTCTATGAATCATAGAATAAACTATTGATCTAATTTTACCTTAAACTATTAATGAGACTCAGAAATGAAGTTTACCTTAGCTTAGCTCAGTTGAGGGATACAGAGGTCTATACAGTGTAAAATGTACACTAGATGTGGGAGGAATTATTATAATTAATAGGAAGAAAACATCTATTAAATTCTTTAATAATTAAAAATTAAATTGGTAAAATTCTATGATCTAAATTAACAAATTATAGTATATACTTCACCTCCTCCCATAATTGACATGCATTGAAAAACATCTACTATATTACAAAATTAAATTAGTGACTAAAATGTAATGTTAGTAACTATACTGTATAGCAAGTTGGAACTGGATATAAAATAAACCTAACATTACTGAACTTTTAATTATACAATAATCTAAACTAGTTAACTGAACGAATATTTAATCTAAATTAATAATTGAATATCTCAGGTAATTAATTTATTGCATAGCTTAATTTTAAATCCATACTTCTCAACAACTAATATTTACAATTATAAAAGTAATGATGTAAATTAAGCAAAACCCTAACAAAATAATGATAGTCAGATAATAAAAGAAATGGAGTACATTTCGATTTCAATTCATCATCTAAACAATAACTGAATGATAAAACTTTTAGAGAATCAATAAATAATTAACATTTCCTACAGTTTCTGGAACAAGAAAATCAACATCATCAAATCTGGATATGTTCATCATTAAATTAAATGGAAAGTGCAATCATATCATATTAGATAAAATAAATGTGTGTGCATGTGTGGAAATATGAAATATGAATGCTTGTCAAAGAAGAATTCTGAACACAACTTCAAATAATAAAACCTTTTATTTACAAATAGTTAAGCAATCATTTCGTTTTTTTTAATTTGTGCAGGTACAGGTTCTAGATGTATTTAACATCAACAGGTGAAAAATTTACATGAGAGCAGATAACATAAGATAACTTTCTATCTTTCATTATAACACATCCCATCTATCAAGGCATTCTGATAGACTTATGGAAAACACATTCTATTTTCAGTGCCAAAATAATACACCAAAATAAACTCTTTACATTTTTATTGTGAAATGGTTTATATTATCAGTCAATTCCAATAAACATACAGTGCTGTAACAATATAATCCTACACTTCAGACAATAAAATACAAAAAAAATACTTTATATATATAACATCTTGCTTTTAGAACTCTTAAGCTATCAATTAAGTTGATAGATCTATGAGAAATAACATATAGTTAAATATTTACTCGAAATTATAGGATGAAACTAAATTTTTTGGCATTTTACTTCAAATGTACATTAATTAAAATAAGAGGGGTTTGAATCTAAGAATAAGTATAAAATAAGAATAAGATCAAACTATACTTTGCAAAATTGAAATAAGTAATTCTATTAATTAACTATACTTTATACTTTTTAAATAGAAATAAATAAGTATATTAATTAACTATACTTTGTCTTTACAAAATAGAAATAAATAATTATATTAATTGACTATACTTTGTCTTATTTTGCTTGCTCATTCAAATGATGATCAAATATTATGAAAGTTAATGATAAGAAATTTTAAATGATAAATATAAAATGATTTGAAATAATAATTACAAGTTATGCATTAATGATGGATTTTTCCATATCTTTTAAATTAATACTTTATGCATGTGTTTGAATTATGCTGTCTAGCATAAAATAATTAACATTAATAAATCCAATCAGTTTACTTATGAAATTGTAATAAAATCATAATACGGATGATGACAATGGACAATCAACTTTTAACATTAATTTTACTACAGCTGTTTTGTGTGAAAAAATCAATTCTACTTGTATTTTCTTCTGTTATCAACAAATTATATGACACTTGGCTATGAATAAAAGATGATATCATTCCATAAGGCACATGAGGATAAAAGATTTTCACAATTCTTATCATATAAATAAAAATAGAATAACTCCCAAGTCTAACTTCTGAGACTAAAATAAACAGGTGGAAACAAATTCTCATCACCAAAAAATAAGGGAGATACAATACTTGGCTTCATATACTCTAATTTATAAAATACAACTATAACAAATGTAGGATTCAATCTACTCCTAAAAATACTTTAATAAACAAAAGGGAGAGTTTACTCTATCCCATACAATATACTAGGCAATCTACCCATGTCAAATATTCAAATAACTAAAAGGGGAGTAATTACTCAATCCCACAAAATACTATATAACATAACTAACATCATTCTACATAGCCACTAAATATTTTTCTATCCAAGCATAATAAAGAACAATAAATTCCTATTTAAGTACATTTCTAATCTTTTCAATTTCAATTGGTCCATTCTCACCCTCTGAAACCGATGGTCTTATGCCATATTTACTTTCAATTCAAACATTATTATATTTGGATTTAATAATAGACATGCATATATAAGCATAATAACACACAGATAATTTTATATCCCAGTAAGTAAAGAGCTACTGTAAAAATATCAAGTAATAACTGTAAAATCAATAATGAATAAATATTTCATTTCTGATAAATATAATATTTATAACATGGAGATATACTAATTATGGTTGAAAAGCAAGGCAAAAATAATTTCTATTGGCAAGGTAAGACAAAATAATCTTTTTATAGTGCATTTGCATTAGTACAAAATTAAAGTAAAAGTTTGGTTTAAGATAAACAACAAATCTTTAAGTTCTGGGTTAAATAATTTTTGAAAATAATTATTTTATAATCTATTGAAAATACAAAGATCTACTATAAAAAGATATATAATGAGCTTCTTTTTACAAAAGTTGTTCATCCCTTCAACATTAAATGGACATCCCCATTTCTAACATGCATGTATATTTATAATAAGGGCACATGATAAAATTTATATTAAACTAATAAAAGAAATTACCTTGCATAATATTTTTTTCACATTATACTTTTAATGAGACATTCTGGTAGAAAACAATAATAAATCTAATAATAAAAATCATAAAACAACTATTTAAACTATCTATCTACTAACTACCAAATAATAATAATAATAATCATTAAAGTTTTTTTTTCTTCTAGGTTGAAAAACAAAAAGTTTATTTACAGTTTGTAAATGATGTCTCTTGGTCATGTATTAAATAATGATAATAACTGGCACAAAGATAAATATTGACATACACATAACACATTCCTGCAGGAAAATGAATAATACTAATTTTAATTTAGAATAACAGTATTCAATGTTCTTAGCAAAGCTAATGAAACTGATGTTAACATTATATATAGGAGAATTCTTTATTAACCAATAAACATTATCTTATAATGTAGATAAAGTAATAATTTATTATTTCATTTGTGATATATATTTAAGCATTTGTTTTATATTTTCAGAGGCCATTAATTAAAACATATAACTAGTTATCTTATAAAATCCACTTCAATTCCCATAAGTTGTTGATAATTTTTAGATAAGCAAATTCCTCTACACATGAGGAGAACAGTCAATAAAATAAAGTTATATTCAGTTTTATACTATTTTTGTAAGTTCATTCCTCAAAGCATTTGGAGAGAAACAAATAGTCAGATAAGCATTTCAACAATAATGATAATAAAAGTAAATTATTCATACACATAAGAGTTCCTCATATGTTTAATAACAAGTTTTCACAATTTTCAAAATAATAAAAGAATTCATAGCTGATCCATTAAAATTATAATTAACATTTAGAAAAAATAATCTTCAAACAAAAACATACATTCTTCTTATTTTTTTATGTTTATGATTAAGGTTTAAATAAAACAGTTTTAAAATACAATTACACATTTCCATTCCTTTTTTTCATATTAGTGATTAAATTTAAATAATTTATAGTGTAGACACACATACACATTTAAATAATGATTTGAGAATTTAAACAATTCATAAAGAGTAAATATTAATGTACCTCTGTGGTCATTTTACATTCCCATATTTAGAAACCAATAATACTTTTTCACTTTCTATATTAATAATGGTCCTTAAAAAATCAGCTTATAACAAAAAATTGTACGATTAAAACTTTATTTAGAAAGTGAATTGGAGTTCAATCAGTAGTAGAAAAAACTTAGCCAGTAGTCCCCTATGTAATTGTAATCAACTCTTTTATATATCTTTAGAACATAACCCAAGCAGCCACTCTTCCAATAATCCAAGGTCATTTGTAAGTTCAAAGGTCAGCAGACAGTTAATTACTCCACCTATTGCACTAAAATTTTTAATTAGGATAAATTTATGCAAGAATCTTTCTTGTCTTAAAAAAAAAGAAAGAAGAAACAAAAAATAATAATTTGTCTATCAAATTAAAAAAAAAATTGAACTAAGAATAGAATATTCTGTATTTTTAAAGTAACAGAATAAAATTAATGACAAATATTTTAACAAATAAAACATTTTATAGAATAATTATTGTTTAATAATTCATCAGTCCAGTGATCCATAAATTCATTTAGCATAAAATTAAACTGGTTTAAGACTATTAGTTGTAAAATTAAATATTTGGCTATGAGACATGATATTTGATGGTTAAATGAAGTACATGAATGAAAAATGAAGTTGAACAATGGCACAGACATACATGAATATATATTAATAATGTTCAACAGGTGCTAAACTGATATGACTAAGATGACAGTTTTAATGGTGATGAGTTAAACATATTTCATGAGTTACACTATAGATTAAAATATTGTAAGCAAATAAACCAGAGAACTGTCTAAAGAAATCTCAATACTGTTCTGCAAACAAATAAAACAAACTAGATTTAACTCAAACTAAACTGACTACTTTTGTGACAAGTTTCACACCCCCCCCTTTCTACCATTAATTATACACTAAAGCAAGATATTACCCACCTAAATACTTTCAAATTACATTTATAAGTGCTTTTAAACATAGTTTTAAGGCAATAATACATTTTTTTTTAAAATTCACATTATTTCTTTTTTTTTAATAAGATGACATCAGATGTTACTGATACAGTGTTACATAATTATAATTAATATTTTGGTGCCAAACCAGAAGGTTACAATATATATATTGTAATAGAATGGAATTTTACCTGATAGGAAAATAGGTTAGCTAGATCATTACAATGAATAAGTGTCTTTCATTGATCCTTGCACCTATATACCTACAAACACTTTAATCTCATTCTTAGGAGATGAGATGTTAATGACGAAATAAATAACTAAATATATCCCTAAATTAAATTTGTCCTTACCCTCTTTCATTTTCATTATTTCCAAGTTTCAAACTCCTGGAGAATCACATCATGATTTAGTTCAAGGAATAATTAATATCACTTAAAATATGAGTATACATAAACATGTGCCAGTGTTTAATGGTAGATGTGAATATATAAAAATATGTTTAAATGTGAAACAATATTTATAGGTATGTGAGAACAAATTACTAATTGAAAAGTCAGTTTAAAAAATTACACCAAGAGTTTTTAATTTTACACTTATAGATATTTAATAACTATATTTACAGCAGTCAATATTTTTAATAAAGAAAGTTTATAACAAATTATAAAATATTTAATTCGACATCTATGGTTAATCTATGCTTATAATTGATTCCAATTGTGATTCCAAACCCTTATTTTCTACAAAGAGTAGCCATTTGATCATGCCATCATAAATTATATTTATATTATGTTTATGTTCATCTCAATCATCTTTGCTTAATATATTCTTAGTTGGAAATCATAATTCATTTTATTTTAATTAACTTGATAGAATACATTTTTCTCTCTCATAGTATTAGTATGATATCTCTCTTTTATATATTGTCTGTATGATATAGACAATGAAGACCATTTATGATAGAAATAGTTAATAAATTATATTGAAAAAATTTAACATAACTATTAATATAAAGGAACTATATATATATATATATATATATATATATATATATATATATATATATATATATATATATATATATATATATATATATATATATATATATATATATATATATATATATATATATATTTAAGGTAATTAAAGATTGCTTTTGTTATTGGAAGATTCTATGTATTTTATTTATAAAGGTAATTTTTATAAGATTAAGGAATGGTGGATAATAGGTTATATTATTTCTCCTTTAGTATGTTCAGTTTATATTAGTTAGATGGAAGAAGAAATTATTATTAAAAAGAATTGTTTATATGTAAAATTATTTGTCAGATATGTTGATGATTGTTTATTTGTAGTTGAGAATGATAAATTAAAGGAATTTGTAAATGAGTTTAATTGTTTTGATCCTTCTATAAAATTTGTGTCAGAAGGAGGGGGTTAGATTTTGGTAAATTAAAATTTTTAGATCTTTTGGTGATTAGAAATATAGAAATTAGTGTTTATTGTGCAGTCATTTAGTTAAAAGTAAAGAATTAAGATCTATAATTAAACCTGATAGCTATCAGTCTGTATCTCATAAAGTAGCTGCTTTAAGGAATTATTGTCATAGGAATGTTAAATTAAATAATTCTAGTGGGGTAGCTTTGTTTCAGAAATATCAGTTTTATAAAGATTACTTGAGTGTTGGATACTCTGATAAATTTGTTAAAAGTATTTTATTTAATAGTAATATTTGTAAGGATGTAAAGGTTAAAGAAAAATATGATTTTATTTCTTTGCCATTTAAATTGTCTTCTTATAAAATTGTGTGTAAAAATAGGAAATTGTTTGGAAATAAGAAAATTGCTTGGAAAAGGGGTGTTACATTGAATAATTTATTAAATAATACAAAAATAAGTTTTTGATAGAAAGACTATTCTTGGTGTAGTATATTTTATCCCTTGTTTATTTTGTAAGAATGTTTACATAGGTCAGAGTAGTTTGAGTTTAAATGAAAGAATAAAGGTTCATAAAAGTAAAGTTAAAATATATATCTTATTCTGCTTTGTATGTCCATGAAAAAGATACAGGCCACACTATTGATTTTGATGAAGCTAAGGTAGTCTTCTTTAAGAGAAATGAAATCAAAAGAATTAAAGAGTATTTATTATTGAAAATTTATTATTCTGAAGCAATTAACTTATTTAAGAGTTCTTTTAATATTAAGGGTGGATGGGAAGTGAATGGATTTGTGGGTAGTTTTTAATATTATATATATTATGTAGTTTTTGGTAGTTCTTTACACTTGAGAAGTCTGCTTGTAGCAGTGAAACGTTAGGTTGTGTTTTAATATTATTTTTATGCTGGTCTGGTTTAATTTTAGATTTGGGGTAGTTTTTAATATATATTGAAACAGTCAGTTTTCAACATGACTCTTTCACCTGCTATATATGCTATATAGCAGTATTCATTTATATATAAATACCACCAACCCTCGTATATTGAATAATAATAATACTAATAAATTCCATCTAAATTTGAATCTAATTAAATCTATTATATATGTGTGTGTATCGTTTAATATGTACTAAAGTATTCATTTATATACTCCTTTAGTCAAAATGCGCACATATATAGATTATTAATAATTGGTAGATGAAAAACTAATTGTATGTGTAACTGTAGACTACATATATGCTAGAATATAAATGTTAATAGATTACAAAACATTTCTTTTTCCATAATTTTAGACATTTATTAAATTATGCATTTTCAAAATTATATAATTCTGCATATATCGGTAAATTAGAACGGTCAAGTTACATATATAATAAAATGTTTTTCTAAATCTTAGAGTTGTTTTCTGGACATACTGTCACCAATATAGTTAATCCTTACCAAACATACAGTAATTAAAAATGTATAAATAGAATAAAACGGGGAAAACTGAATAAATTATAGCCAGTGGATCGCAATTTTTGACCTATTTAAAAATAAAAACAATAGGCTCCCGTGGTGATTGACCACTGGCATACAGCCAAAGAAAACAATTCTCGGAAAATACAGACCAAGAAAACAATTCTTGGAAAATACAGTAATGAAAAAGAGGGGGGAGAATGGTATAAAAGAGGTAGCAGATTCATTCAGTAGAAAACAATTTTCTAACAAGTAATGAAGAAATATTAAAATACAGTAAATTAATAAAATGTCGGGGTAGAAAGGCTTCAAACCTAGCCTTCTGACAGGCAAAGAACCATCTAAGCCAAGAAGAGGAGCAGATCACCGTGAAGACCTAAAACATGCTCGCTGTCCAAGGAAACCCACAGTATAAAGAAACACCAAGTTCAACTATGGTAAATATTCTTCTCATCTAAAACCTTCGATCAATTCTCAGTAAATGCTAGCTTAACTTCAAACTAATGGCCATATTAAAATATGTATTTTATTTGATAACTTTAAGCTAAAACTCACCTAAAAGTATAATAATTAATAACTGTAATTAAACCCTAGAGTCTTGCCTGATTATAAATATGATAGGAGTATAAACCTAGTTGTAAACTGATTGTGATTATAATTTAAACCTGAGAGATAAAATGTTAAATGATTTAACGTATTTTAGTTGAATTAAGCTTTATTATTTTATGATCTAAAATACGTGCATTCACACACATCTTTTATTAATGAAATTGCATTATTTTATGTTTTGGTTTACTCGCAAAATATAGTTTGATTTGGTTACGCATTGATTTAAATTAAAGAATTAAATGCTATCTATTTCAATTTGTTTAATGTGGAAATTAATTTATATAATAATTTAAATAATATTTAAGATTTCTATAATAATTTGTATGTTATAAATTAACGATAATATTCGTAATCGTTGATTTCTAAGATAGCATTAAAAGACTGAATCAAACATGTTTTAGTGAACTTTATACTACTTGCTCTTTTTAAATAAGCACTTATCAAACTTCACTTATTTAAATTTATTATGATTTAAAATTGCATTTCTTGAGATAATCTATGCCAATATTATTATTATTTAGTTACGTTATATTGTTTATGCTATAAAATTGCAAAACCGAGCTTTATTCTTAATTTAAACTATTCGCGACTGTTAAATAAAAATTCGCTCGCATATATATATATAAGATGTATAATTATATACGAAATAAAAAGCTCTGTTTTGGAAAGGATAATATGTCTACAATTAAGGGTTATTTCAAACGTATCACCACCTTAAAATAGATTTGCCTTTTAAATTGACATTTTAAATTAATATCTAGGTAAAGTGATATAACTTCAGCATAAATTTATATGTTTATATTTTAATTCCCCATATGCTGTAAATCCTCCTTAAACTAAATAAGTCGTAGCCTATATAGCTAACTCTATAGATTGGATCCATAAAATCCCTTTATTTGTACTATTTCAAAGTACGATAATATGAACTGATGTGGGATAGTTTCATGAAAGAAACTTGATTTTTAGCATCGTAATTTTAAAAAAATGATTATTAGTCAGTGGTGCATATGTCTCCTTATGAAATGCTACAGTGTATATTCTTTTTGCTGTATTTCTGTAATGGTTGCATACCGTCGCCCTGCATCATTACCTTAGTTCAGGCAATTATTACTTTAGATGGTGTCTGGTACATGCCAGCCCTTCTCGCTTATCTTATCATGGAGCATGAGACTCAATCCAGAGCGTAAGTCTCCACATTCCTCATCCATAAAAGGAGCATGTGACTCAAATAGAGCGTAAGACTCCCATATTTTATAAATTGCCCAACCTGCTGAACCAAATGGCCTCCTACATTACAGCAATGAGAATCAGTCCTCGGGAACTGTTACTTGGTAAAAATCCCATGAGTAAGGAACATATGAGATGCAATAAGACTTAAAAGTTATATGCTTTTCTATACGCACTCGTATCTGAAATATAACTTCCGTTAGTCAGTTCAACCCGCCACTTAAATAAGTAAATCAGCATTGATCTGATATAGAATCCAATCTAAGTAGTATTTTACTGTGTAGAGAATATATTAAAATATTCATGCTAATTAAATTATGTTAATGTATATTCTTTACTAAATTAATTCTCACTTTTACTAATATGCAAATCTAAATCCTTATAGCATAAACCTGGCACAGAAAATAAATAACCATGAGCAAATTCAAATCGTTCTGCATTAAAATTTATATTAAGCTCATGTATAAATTCACTGTAAAATTATTTTATCACCTGCGAGTGATTGAAATATATGTGCATAAGCCAAATAAACAATTGTAATTTACGTATTATCACCTGTGTGTGACATAAGGCTACACATATATAGAACGGAAATGCAAAACCTCTAAAACATTATTAATTGTAGAGAAAGCTAAATTCACTATTAAATAAATAACCTGTGTATATGTAAACCAAACTAGTTAATCATGTATAACCAAAATTATTACTAAACAGCATCACTTACGTGTGAACCCTTTTAAATTGTAAAATCCCTTATTCACCTGTGTGTGAAATTAAAACTTTGTTTATTTATTATAATTTTAAATAATTGTTAGCATTAGATATTATTAAATTGATTTAAAATTTAATATAGTTTCTTGTCTTAGTCTCGCTCACCGACTCAATTTTATTTAATAATTAATAATTAATGTTACAGTGTTATTGAAATTTTATATATAATTTATAATGATAATTGTGCCATATGATACCTATATAGATGTGCTTTACAAATACCCATTGCTCCACATCTTATGTACATCTATTGAGCTACTGCTGTCACGTTAGGGATTAAAATGCTGTGGTGACTTCAACTGTGTCATTTGTAAGGTTATAAGTCTATGAGCAATGGTAGAGGAACTAAGGTTAGACCAGAGCCGTGGCTTCCACCACCATAAATCTGGTTGGCCTTAGAATAATCTATCAGAGTCCTAGGTTTTGTTGCACAAATGTACATATTTGACCGTTACAATATATATATATATATATATATATATTGTAACGGTATATGCCATTACATTACTTTAAAATTAGAATTTTTTTTTTTTTTTAAGTTTGTAAATAAAAAACTAAAAGCTAAAATTAAAAAGTTGTTCAATGTAGGTATAGATATATTCGCACAGATGCAAAACTTTAAAAGTATTTTTTTTTAAATAAAAAAAAAGTATTTGAACATACTTTTTTGCAAAAAAAAAAGATAAAAGATTTAAATATAAAATATTTTAGTAAAAAAGTAATGTAAGAAAAAATAGAAACAGGTATTAATTAATTTCTGAAATCTCAAAATGGAAATGATTGTTTTATTAATTATCTAAAAGCAAACTAGCCTTTGGAGATCTTATATATAAAAAAGTCAGATGAAAGATATAAATAAGAGAACAAGAAAAATTAGATGTTCAATAGAAGCAGCAATGAAGGCTCAGACCGTAATGAAAATTTGGAACAGTAAACCATTGTTCAGTGAATCCGGATGATTGATATAGAAGGAAAAATATTGAAATTAAGAACAGTTCCAGCTTGATTTTTTTTGAGAGGCATGATAAGACGTACTTGTCACACTCTCTCACTATTTTCAAATAAAATGATTGATGAATTATGATCGGTACTATTGCAGATCCTGAATCATATGGGTTCTGCAATCAAATAGTACCAGAATTGAACCAGGTAAGGCCACCTCTGAACTACAGACCGGTCTTCCAATAGAGACATTGTGGGAATTGGCACCAGAAACTGGGATTCTTCTACTGTAAGATATGAACTATAAAATTTAAAAGTAATTAAGAACTTTTGTCAAGATTTGACAAGATTTTAATATTCATCTAACCTAAATTTTAAAACAAACTTTTATATGCCTTATAAGTTTTCAAATCAATTATTAATGTTTAATTTTTTATACATTTGAGTTTGCTAAAAATCATTTCCATTTTAATTTTTTTATTAATATTTATTGTATAAATTATTTAAATGCATTAAATTTAAGTTGGGTATAGATGCTTGCATAGATTCGTTAATGTTTAATTATGTTTTTGTTTCTTCATACTTGATTAAAATATAAAGACATTTGGTAAATAATGATACCTTACATTGAGTATCTAAAATGTATTTAATTGGATGTCTTTTAAATTATTGGTGTCAATGCGGCATCTTGTAATAAATGCCATTGGGTTTCTTGTAAATTTCCCTCTGCAATTCCATCAATGACTTTATATTTTGACCATTTATGTTTATTTTGAAATGTTTTTAACCATGGAATCTATGTAGCCGATCTATACTCAACATTATAAAACAATTTTTTTTATAAAATTCATCTGTGCGAACTTATATAAATGTTAAATTTAAGTCAGGTGTGAATGGTTGCATAGATTCGTGAAGTTATGTTAGTTTAAGGGAGGGTAATCTTAGATTATTTGTTTCAAAGTTAAATTGTGTCAATGGATTGGATATATTGGTGTAATTAGTAGATGTAGTATGAGATTTGCTACATGCAGGATCGCATTATATGCCACACACTCTTTTTGCCTATGGAAGGGGATAGTAAGATGGAAAATGCAGTCCCTTCATATGGAGTTTTTTATTGTTCTTCTTGCCAGACAGATGTAGCATTCCTGTACTGGAAGAGAGCCAATGTCTTCTTTAACCATGCTGTTCAGATATACATTCCTGACAGTATGGTATTTTTGCTATCATATTTCATGCTGCATTGAATACATCGATATAACAGATGGATTGAGTCGGTTTGACTGGAAACTTTTGGCCTAAGGTTAAATAAGGGATAGAATATTTTCTTTTCAAATGCAATCTATGTAGTTTATTCATACTCAACACTCGCTAAAATATTATTAAAGAAATCTGTGCAGATTGTTCAAACTAAAAAGCCAAATTTAAAAATTAAATTAATAATCAACCTTAAATAAATTTATTCCTCAATTTTATCTATATGTGCATTAATAAATGTTTGTGTGTTAATTACTGGTAGTGGTTTATTTTATTATTTTAAATATTAATATATATTGGGAATATAAATCTTTATTAAAACTTATAAAAATGTTTTAAATCTCTCCTACTCCATGAGCTAGTGACTTGGGCTGACAGTCGGAATAAAATATATAAAAAAAATTTTTCTTAACTTATGTATCTGCCTACTCTATAAATTTTCCAGGTTCAAAATACCTGGTGGTGCCCTGTACGGCAGATACGGTAAGACTCACTGATTATCCAGTCATTATAATATATATATATATGGTGCATTTGTACACATGTTTGAATTAAATATGTATTAAGTAAAATCTTACTTTTCCTTTTTCATAATAATTATTATCGTAACATATATTTTATTTTACTTAAACTGATGACAATAATATTTCTCCATTATGTTATGCATTAATACCCATGTTTTACTTTGTATCCATATTAAAATAAATATAAAATAACATTTATACAAAATATACAAATAAATAAAATTCATGATGTCATCCTAAATATGTTTGAAAAGTTCATAAGGAAAAACGACTTACTGAATCATTCCAATAATCCTCATTAATCCATTTCAGGCATAGGTGGAAAATCATTAGTGTTCTAAAACATCTATTAAGTTACATATCTTTTATATCCTTAGAACTTTTGCTTTTAAGTGTGAAGTTGTCATATTCATTTTTTAATAATAAATGTTTCATGGTACAGGAACTACATGTTCAGTCAATTTTCTCCCAGTTCTGACAATCATAGCTTCATGATTCACGACTTTCTTTCCTGAGGTCGCTTTTGCATTTAGCAAAGCATTTTGTATCATTATTTATATATTTATTTACTAAATTATTTTGAGTAAATTAAGAGCAATATTTCTTTTACAATATTAGATATCCTTAAGTCTAGATACTTCTATCAATGATTTAGAATTATATACACTTTTGGAAATTTGAATAATCTGACTTTAATTTTGAAGATTTCCGTTTCAAATTTCTCAGTTGGCTGGCTTCAATTCTATATGCTTGTTTGTGCTTTCTCAGATATTGGTTTTTAATATTATTTTAACTCAAAGTTGGCTGGGATTTATAAAATTGCAAATTCCAATATTCTGCTTAAATTTTCACAGGGTATTCAGCAGATAAGAAATTTTATTTCTTTGTTGAAAAGTAGCTCATTGTTGAAAAATAGCAAGTTATTGATTATCATTTAAATTCATTGTTGAGATAATTAATAGTGATAATTATTCTATATAAGATGTTAATAACAATAAAAATTTTATAAACAAATATTGTGTTTAATTTATCCGATCATATTTCTGATTTATTGTTGTAGTATGTTGTAGTTACATCACACTTAAGAATATAATGATTACTAAAGATTATTTGTTGTTTATGTGATTTATAATTTAATTGAGATAGCTATTTATAGTATGATCAAGCTGAAGTTTAAATGTGTATTACAATTAATGATTTGTCAATATCCCTGTGGTCAAACAAATAAGATAATGAATTTTCAAGTACATATTCCCATTTCTCATTACTATATTGACATCTTATTCTAGACATGTATCTATCAATCACATCATATTTTAAATACAATAGTAGTAGTAGTAGTAGTAGTAGTAGTAGTAGTAGTAGTAGTAGTAGTAGTAGTAGTAGTAGTAGTAGTAGTAGTAGTAGTAGTAGTAGTAGTAGTAGTAGTAGTAGTAGTAGTAGTAGTAGTAGTGGTGGTGGTAGTGGTAGTAGTAGTAGTAGTAGTAGTAGTAGTAGTAGTAGTGGTGGTAGTGGAAGCAGCCTTATCCATAAGAGCAGCAGCAGTCTTCATCATAGTTGTAGTGGTAGTAGTGGTACTAGTATACTACTCAGCTGCACCATTTCATGCTCTCAGATAAATTAATATTTATTATATTTTACTCAACATTTTATTTTATATACAGTACATATTTGAACAACTGCTGAACAGCTTCAAATAAATAGGTAAGTTAATTTTATAACACTTACCTAAATATAACTACTTTTCGATGGCATTTAATGATCCATTGAATTCCACCATTATAAAGAAAATTTGCAGTCCTCATGAATATAATGTTGTTGCTCACAATTTGACAACCCTCTACTATTTTTTCAAATTTCCCATCTGGAATTAATCAAATTTCTCATAATAAAAATAATCAAAAGGCTATTTAAAATATAATTCCTTTTAACAAAAAATAAATTCAAATCGGAGAAAAGTACCCTGAACAAGAATCAAGCCTACAAGGCCTAAGCAATAATATGAAAAAATTTTCTAACCTACAAAATCAAAATAAATCAATCAATAGAAATAAAGCAAAAAAAAAATATTCATTCATCATAATCTCTAATACTAAAAATATATTTCAAGGTTACATACTTATGCAAGGAACATAAAAGATCATTCTGCAAGTGTGGACAATAACGTTCAATTGTCATCTGAAAACATCTTAGAAGTTTACAACCTTGTTAATGAAAATAATGTCAATCAAATTATGGACATCACAAACACTTCAAACTTACAACAACTATCACCTGATTTATATGCCTATTATTTAGACAAATTCAATTCTACCAAACCACAAAATTTGCTAAAATCCTTTAAAAAATTATACAATGGCAAAACAATTATAATAGCCACCACAAATATTAAATGCAAACTTAAAAAATTTCCAACCCACAAATTCTACCAATTATTAATGGAAAAAAGCTATGGAGCTATATAAAATTCTAAACCAATCCTAACAATAAATATTTATATATTGAATTTCACAATAAAACATAAAAAATATTTTTTTAAAAAAAATATTAAATTCCTAAATGCAAAAATTCTTTGTTACATCGACATTGACCACCCTTTATTATTAAATGGAAAAATTTTAAATTGTTATGTAGATTTGGCGAAAATGGATCTCCAGTTATTAACTTAAAAAATACAGCAGCATTTCCAATTTAAAATATCAATTGGAAAAAAAGCAACTATTCATGTATTAGCAAAAACAGTTACCTTTACCTTAACTATGAACAAAAATATAAACACAATAGATATTCCAACTCTACATTCAACAGACACATCACTGCTAATTATAATGTTTAAAGGTATACCACCACAATGTGTCTTTTGTAAACAAAGAACTCGTATAATGAAAGATCGCCCTAACAAATTTTGTACTAATTGCAGACTTAAATTAACCAAATTACACCAATGTACAAAAATACCAAAAGAAAAGCAAAGCAACATTACTAATGCAATACTATTAGCTGAAAAGCAAGAAGCATCACCATCCACAAAAACAATCATTCGTTTAATATTAAAACAAATAACAATTAGAAACATCCCTCCTACTAATATCAGTCAAGATAAAATTAAGAATGAAGACCCACTATGCACAAACACAGAATCTGAAGATGATTACATGATCTCCACATCATCATCAGAACATCATGGGAACATTACAGATGATAATACATTTTTCAGATATCTTATATAAAAAAGGAAAATCAATGACAGCAAAGCAAAACAGCTGACCAACAAATTATTACTGAGAAACAACCAATCTATCAACAACAGAGACAGAAAAAAATTTACCACCACAGCAAAAAAGAAACTGATAGCCCTTAATCCCAAACTCTATCCATTGGAAGTCTCCAAAGACAGTCACTGGACCAGACAATTACTCTTGGAAATTGCTTCCCTCACTCCAGAGCAATTTTTTTTCAGAAAAGTGAACACCAACAGAAGAACCATTAAAAATTCCAAAAACAAGAATAATTTAGTAACCAATCATACCATATCCAGCACAGCAACTTAACAAAACTCTCTAATTCAGCATCAAAAATAATGTAACTGTTAAAATTAGTGTCTGAAGCCTTAACTCAAGACTATATAAAGGTAAATCCAATAGTCATAAACCTAACATATACCTTTTATATATAATCTTATTATACACATGCACAATCCTATATAAACACACACAAACAAAACACTCATTATGGATATTAACATTACAGAAATTAACACAAGACGCCTAAACTCTCATGAAAGAATGTATGCACTATGAATCTGGATAAAACAATTCACCCATCACATCAAACTATTCACTGAAGCTAAAATCACTAACAAGATTAACCCCCAATTTTTTCTCGGCCGATTTGTATATGTATAATTCTTTACATTAGATGCCACAACAGCAGCAGTTGATATTTTTATTCACCATAAAGCACCATATTAATCATTCAACATATTATATTTGGATGAAAACATGATTATAGTAACACTACATCACACTGGTTTCACCATTAACATCATTAATGTTTACTTTTATAATAAGCCCACATTAATACACAAATTAATCAAATAAATATCACACTAGCAGTCAACTCTTTCCTTATTATTATTGTAGGTGACTTCAATGTGTCATATTCTTCTTTCCTTTTCAAATATTTTCATTAATCACAGTGCTGAAGGTTTCTTTCCAAGCAATGACTTCTCTCTCTACACCAAAACACATGTCACTCTTATAGACCTACTTTTTTATTTTCCTAACTTATACTTTATCATTAAACTCTCTTTTCAACCTGTTAGTTTTTCTGATCACTGGGCTTTAAATATCAACTTAAACATTATCTTAACATGAATCTTAACTTATCTTATAATAACACTGTTCATCTCCTGCTAAAGTCTGCTACACCTGAAGCAGTGATTTTTGAAATGTATAACATTAAAAACATATCCTTTCTCTTCACCACGCTGATGCATAGTAAACATTTATCAACATCATTCACTCCCTAATAAAGCACTATACCAGGAAAAACAAATTACACACTGATCTTATCAAAGAATTAACCAATCTTCACCTAAAATTAAGAAAACACCTCAAGTGGCCCTGCCTCTATTCCATGTATAATGCTGATTAAACAGCAATATAAAATACTCAATGTTTACTTGTTGAATATCTATCTACAAAAAATGAAAAAAATATACCTTACACAACTGGTCCAGGGGATATATTTACTAGGCCCTTGCTTACAAAAATAAAAATACCACTCCATCCTCTATTACTCAAATTAAACAATCTTTTCTGGACAAAACATGGTCCCTTTAATCTTCTTCCACTTTAAAAGTATCTTTCAAACTTCTATATTCCCTGACATGCACACAAACATATTTGAATCTAGAAATCATAATAGCATAACTAAATATGATATTTTAAAATTAACTTTTCTTCCTAACAGTATACACCCTGGTCGATATGCAATACCAAAATTAATTATCAGTCATTTTAGCTATTTTACAATATCTATAATACATAATCTCTTGAATTATTTAAAATAAATACACCAAATGACAAAGCTTTACCCAGTCTTTTTAATACCCGTCCTTAAAAAAAAAACACTTCTTTCATCCCTTAGTAATTTGTTGCCAATATATATGACCCCTATCCTCATCAAAACAATTGTATCAATTATTAAAGACAAAATAAACCTCTAATCTTACCTTTTATATCTGTTTTTCAATTGGCCAAAAAGAATAATTTCCGATGCAATCTCTCTTTTCAAAATAATTATAGTATATATCAGACATTCTAGGAAAACTGGGCATATGACAGTTCAGCTGGACATTGTTGCTGGACTCTGTTCCAATAGACACCCTAATACCCACTCTTAAAACTTATAATATCCCCACCCCTTTACATTCTTAATAAACTCCTTATAAACAGAAAAAAACTTCAATACATTCTCTTCCTCATTTCTTCTTTATTTTTTATATAACATATAATAATAACATTTCACTTTTTTCACACTTTAAAGCAAAATATATTTATTTATTCTTTACAGTTTCGACTGTTCCTAGAAGTCTGTAAAGAATAAATAAATGTATTTTTTTAAGTATAAGAATAGTGCAATGGTGTTATTATATGTTAAAAAGAGAAACTTTGAATAGCTAAACTTTACTTAGATTTACTTTCTATAATTCAATTTCCCAAGGCTCACCACTAAGTGCCTTACTTTTATAACCTACAATAACCCCTTACTAATTAACATCAAAAACAAACTGCTTTCTATATGCATTCCTATTATTAACGAAAACATAACACACATCATTTACATGGATGACATAGTTATATTTCTCCCATCAAAAAAAATCCTCCCTCAACTAATCACAATAATAAATGATTATATTATACCCAATAAAAGCTCAACATTAACCTAAAAACGAGCTACATGGAACATCCTAACTGGAAATTTCACTCCTATATATAATGCTCCACCTCAAAAGTTTCTGGAATTTTCCATACACAAATTAGAAATTTCTATGACTACCACAATGCAAGGCTCATTAAGTTCACCCATTAAACAAACTATAAATTCATTCTCTAAAGCCTACCTATCACTATATGCAAAAACTGCACTCTTAAATATACTCATTTCCCACAAAAGCACATAGTGCATGCCCATAATAAAATATGCTAAATTTTTTTTAAAAAAAAAAAACCTCATTATATACAAAACTCATGTTGGGTAAAAAAAACTGTGGCTATGGGTATCAAATTAATGAAAATGCTTGCTATCCATGATGGACTATCAATGAACATACAATACAATAGTAAAATTAAAAGCACTTTTCTCTATTATAGAAAAATAACTATCCATAGTACCCACAGACACACACCTGCCCTGTAAAAAAAAATTTTAAATTACATCATTAAATCTTAAATAATTAATTTCCAAACATGCCAAAATATTGTTTCTGGAAAAATAATATGATGGCAAGCATATATGCATGCTAATATGGTAGAGCCCACCACCACACCACAGAGTTTAATTATATTTACTATCAATAAAATCACTCAGAAATTTAAATTCTGGTATCTAAAGCCTACATTTCTTGACTTACTGATAAAAATCAACATTAAAGTTCTTCCAACCAAAATCTTTTTATTTAAAAATGTCATTTGCTAACATTGATCCTCGTTTCCAACTTTGCCTTAAAGATGAAGAATTCATAGAACACTTATTACTCCAGTGTATGACACTTCAACCATATAGGACACTGTTATATTCTATCACAAAATCTTATATAACCTCTCTTTAATTTCTCATTAACAGCATCAAAAATGGTCTCTTTCCCACTATCAGAATTACCACTTTCCTTCATTTTACTCTTTGGTTTCTCAGATGTCATTTTTGTTTTAACCCTACATCTAGAAAACTCAAATCTCTCTTCATTAACAAATTAGGCAAAATTAAACTATGAGATCAGTCCTTAGTGCCTCTAAAAATGTTTTCAGCTACATAAAGTCTAATTACACTACCATATCCACTGTGAACTATGAATTAATACGTTTTTTCCTCTCCTTTTATTGTTGTTCAATTTAATTTGTACAATTTCAGTGAAAAATAATAACAATATTTTAACCATACATAATAAACACATTTTGTACCAATGTTTATTTATTTTTCTAATATTACTCATCTTGTAATCTTTTATAATTTATACAGCTTTTTTTATTGTACTTACATCAAAATTGTCTGTTGAAATACAAATAAAATAAAATGAGGACATAGTTATCTTTTTAAGAGTATAAGTTTTTAAATGTTTAATCAGAAGTAAGAGAACTGAACCTCAATCCATGGCCTTGAATTGTGAATTTCTCCATTATCTCATTGCATTAACCATATTGTTTTATTTTCAATTAACAAACATGTAATGCATATTATAGTCTTGAAAATCATTTTTATTAATAACAATATACTTCATTTTTTTGGATGGTTCCATATCTGTTTCACATTTTTTGTCTTTGAAAAAAAGTTTTAATATGACAAATCCAACAGAAATTTCAAAATTCTTTATACTTTGTCGTTTCTATCCTTCTTCAAATTTCCCCTACCACTAACTTCAATTCTTATTTTTGAATAAAATATATCATGTATATTTTAACAAATTTGGAACTGATAAATTCTAACACATACATTCCATTTTACATTTATTGATTCCTTGAAAACCGCCTTAACATCATGAAACAGTACTGGAATATTTCTCATAAAGTTATTTCATAATACTGGTTGGGTAATTAATTTATAAATTAAATGTGCAATTTAAAACCACTTACAACTTATAGTTGATATATTTATTTTGAATTTTTAGTATTATTGTTCTTTGCAATATTTTATTTGATTTTGAACAAAGGTGAGAAGGAGAGGGATATGGAGGAAAATATGATCAATTATGAGTTTGTTATTCATTTACAAATTACATTCTAAATTAAATGTAGAATTACAAATCTCTTACTAATTGTAATTAACATATTTGTTGGAACTTTTACTATTATTATTTGTATTTGACATTTTTAAATTTTTTATCTGGTTTTAAAAGAGTGAAAAATAAATTCAGTCAATTCTAAAAATACTTTGGAGATATTTGCATAATAAAAAAGAAATGCATATAAAGATTGTGGATATATTATTATTATTCATTTTCAGCATATCATAGACTAACAACGTTTTGATCTTATGAAGTTTGTCTTATTCACCTGAAAAGAAAAATAAATAAATTAACATAGAAGTAAATAGACAACTATCCAGAATTTTACTTCCCTTTGCTCATATATGGCAATTTACGTCAAATGGAAGATCATTAGCAAGCATGTATATGTGAAAGAAAATCATATTAAGCAATTAGCTATCCTTACCTGGATAAAGAAACCAATATTATGATTCAATAAGTAGTTCTAAAAACATTGATTAATCTTCTCCGACCATCCTGTTATAATTTACAGAAATAATAATTAAATGCTAACAGAAACTATTTTAAATTCATGCATTATATAACAAGGTACTTTATCAGACATTTAAAAAGAAGTTCAAGCATCAAGATCAAACAGAACTTATTCGAATAATTGTATATCTTATTAACAAAATATTAACATTTTAAGAAATGGATGATCAATTATAATTAAGGTTTGAAATTATATTTATACATGTTTGTTTTTCTTTACTATATCTCCATAAAAAACTTTATATATATTGTCATTATAGCAAGGTGTTTATTTTTACTTGTGGATAACTTAGAATAATTCATTAATCATGAGATATATTTGCAGGGGGGAATTACTATTATATTATTTCATTCTTTATATATGAAGTTAGAATTACTTTATTTAGTCATATAACATAGATAGTCTTTATTTTGAATTTAAAAGCAATTTAAATACCTATGCCAATAACTAGTATTACTCAACATTATGTTTTATGAATCAATTGAGAAATCTCTGTAATGAAACAGATATATTTGTTTCGTTATTTTATTTAATTGTTGTCATTCTCAAATATATCATATATCATAAATAAAAGATGAACCAATTGTTTTATTTAAAGTTTGACTTTGTATAATTTTTTTATTTAAAAATACATCAGTTATGTATATGAGTGGGCCATAGTACAATGCATTATATTGTTAATTTAAGTAATTTGCTCGGAAAATATTAATATGCTATGTTAATTACTTGAATAAGCCTTAATGCATATCTATACTACTGAAGATTAGTGAATTAAGATATTAAATAGTTTATTTATCTTTAGTTGTTGTTAAATATTGTCCACACTCAATAAAATATTCCTATTTTTGTACTATATTCCACAGATAATCTCAAGTATCATTACTATGTTTTAATGTTAACCTCTGAAGTGAGAGCTTTACAATATAGAGAGATAATAAACTAGGATGTATTCCTTTCACTTGTTATTATGAGTTTGACTTGTTTAATTATGAGATAGGATTGCAAGAGCTAACTTATTCTTCATATTAATTGTCACTGTAATTCAACATATAAATGATAAGGTTATTTTTTATATATAAATGATAAAGTTTCATTTTCCCCATTTGTTTATTGTCTAATTTAAAATCTTTTTCTGTTGTTACAATTTAGATATAGCAAACCTATGAAGCATTTTAATAAGAATCATTTTGTACATTCTGTCAGTTACAAATTTGGCATGCCAAAAATTTATGCGATTATTAAGTAAGAGAGACTGTAGTCCCATCCTTCATCACTTTTTCATACTATTACAATTTTGATACTCATTTCATGAGGTCTCTTAAAGCCTCTTTAATTACATTTTAAGTTTCATACTGTTACAATTTAAGTAATCAAATCTAAAATAACAACAACATTACAAACAAATATTAGAACAACAGTTTTAAATATTTGTAACAAACTTTGAGAAGTATCAATTGAATCATATGTAATTTTGTTGCCATACTACTGAATATATTCTGACAATCAAATAAACTGCTTTATGCAAGGTTATTTGAAATAAAATCTGTCCAGACTTGCTTATGTAGATGTATAAGTGTAAAAATAATTTTACTGTTATACTACATATAATAGAATTGTGTGTGCTTTACCTGAATGAGCTACAGTGGCAACATCAACATTCATTTCATTTGCCACATGTCCCAAAGCAGCAAATACAACGAATCCAGCAACAATACTTGTTAATACATCTGCCCATACAATAATCATTGCAGCCCTACATATAAATATTGTACCATTAATATATTCAAAGTGTACTCGCATGAATGAGTTGAAGTAGAGATTGTTTCGAAAAAAAATTAAGAGGTAAATATGCTTAACATTAGTAAGACATTTTATTATTATTTATATTTTTACCCACTCCAAGAAGTCAAAAATTAAATCAAAATTAGATATTAAACTTAATGAAGTTATGGGAAAATGATAAAAAAATGTCTCATCAACAAATAAATGATTGAAACTCAATTTAATTATAGATTATTAACTAAAAATGTCTTATCTCTAAACAAAATTATTGAAATAAGTTTAATTAAAGATGTTTGACTTGAATGTTTAATTAAAAAACAGTTAATTAAAATCTAGTTATTTTTAATCTTTTTAATATATATATATTATAACAGTCGGTAATGGGCAATCAATTATACAGTCTTACCGAATCTGCCATACAGGGGCGCCATCTAAAATTTATAGAGTAGACTGACATGCGCTGATAAGATCACAACCGCCAGCCCTAGTCACTAGCTCAAGTAAACACAGAAACTTATATATTTATTAAAATATATTTTTAATAATAAAGAATAATAAAAACAATCATTGCCAGTATTAATAACACAAAAAGATTTTATTCACGCATATATATAAGTGACGACACACAAAACTCGAAAAATAATTATATAAAAAAAATTGTTTGTTTCATTATTATTTACTATTATTTTTATTTGTTTTAATTTTTATTTTTAATCTTAGAAATGTTGAGTATAGATAAGCTACCCAGGTGATGCACTTAAAAGACTTTCAAACATTTGATTCAGGCTAAAAGTCTGCAGCAACACCAATGATAGCTTCCAGATATATATCAGCAACCGATGCAATGTGAACATGTTAGCATAGAATCATGCTGACAGGAATGTGCATTTGAACAGCATGATATTATTGGAGAAAACATGAGCTTCAAACAGTATAGGAATGTGCTTCTATCTGGCAAAGGAATCATGCATGTAATATAATAAAAAGAATAACGCTTTGTATGGGTGGGAGAGCGGTCTATCTTGCCGTGCTTATCCTCCCAATCCATAGAGCTGGAATGCATCAATGGTGCAGGAAATACATCTGCGTCCATTTCAACTATATGGCTACCTCTTTGGGGTCATGCATTCAGTTGGAATCATCGCTCTAGGTGCTAACACACATCACATTACATTGATATAAACGTCCATATATCTCTCTACCAGCATTGACACAACTATGAAACAAATAGTCCAAAATCAAAACCCCCTTTAAAATTAACATATTTAAACTAGTCTAGCAGCTATCTACACTCAACTAACATTTAAATCATTTTTATTAATTTAATTAAAAAAAAAATATTTAGTTTACTATTTTAAAACATTTTAAAAGGACACATTATATTTAACTTATTATTTTTTTTTACAAATACTATTTTTAACCTATTTCTAAAATTTAATAATGCACAAATAACGATATACATTTAAGTTTGCAATCGCAAACCTCAACCCTATTACAAACAGATCTTATTAAGCATGAATAAAAATGTAAAAAAAATACAATCCATCTTTAAAGAGATTATGTTTTAACTTTAGATCAGAGTTTAAAATTGCAAAGTTTATAAAAAAAATAAAGTTCTGGTTTGATTTGGAAAGAAAGTTTATAGTTCTTTTTTTTTTTTTTAGAAACGAATAAAGTTCAAAGATTTTAAAGTTTAAGAGAGTTTATATTTAATTTTATCATTTATAAATTTATACCTCCTTTTGTTCAGTGCTTATTCCTTCGCAACGAAGATCTAATTTACACAGGGGCCATTAATTGTGGATGATGATGGTGTATGAAGCATTTATGCTGGTTTCTGAAGACAGGATCCATGATTCAATCCTGGGAACTGTGGAGATGAAAGCTGCCTTTGGTCGGCCAAACTGAAGGAAGCATATTACATTCTTCGTGATGGCGACAATATTTTTAAATTATTTTACTTTCAGTAAAGACAACAGAATTCAATTTTTAATTTTCTAATTAATTATTTCCTTTGGATTTTCTTTTTATAGTCCAGAGGCATCTTATCTCTGGAATGCATGGATCCATCAAACATATTTTATATCTATTTTTCATTGTTTCATTAGATTTATCCAAGTAGATTTTGGGTTTGTGGCTAGGTAGATTTTGGGTTTTCCCTGAGGTCTGTGTCTATATCTTTGGGTGGGAACTCTTATCTATTTTGTAATCATCTTTTCAATGGTCATTTTACCTAAAGATCTTTTTGTAATTTTTTATATTTTTAAGATTAAAACTCTCTTCATTAATTTTGAAATCAAAAGGCTTTTTATTATACTTTATTTAAAGATTAGGATCATTGCTTCGATTCCAATAATAATTTTTTTAAAAGCTTATCTTATTTTAATATTTAAATCAAACATATTAATAAATTAATAATTTGCTATTTGTGCATTTTGGCCGTTTGTGCTTTTAATTCAGTAGTAGATATTTACAAAGACATTACATATTAGGATTTAAATGTAACATACACACACACATATATATATATATATATATATATTATTCGATGTCTGTATTCTTAAAGCAATATACGTAATTATATAACTGAATATTTGTAAATACAGTAACTAAATAATTAAAAATTTTATCAAATTAGGACCCTTTAGATTATCTCAGTAATCTGTGTCAACTAAAGCCTTGAAATGCTAATTATTGTCAGTGCTTCCTTTTCTGTAACTGTGTAATTTATTTCTTGATCACACAGCTAATAAAATAGAGAACATCTGACTGATCATCCTCTTGGATCTGGGATAGTGTTACCCCTTATTCAAAACCACTACTATCTGTTTGGACCATAAATACATTATTACAATCAGGGAAGGGTAACATGGCTAGCTTTAAAAATCATGTTTTAAAATTACAAATGTTCAGTCTTGTTCTTCAGTCCATTTCCATCATTCAACTTTTTTAACAGGTTTTAGCAATGGTTGCATATTGTCTGAGAACTTTTTGTTGAAACAGTTGTAAAAATTACATAGGTTTAAAATGATCTAATTTGTTTTTGATTAGAAGGTTTAGGGAAGTTTTGAATGGCAGAGATCTTCTCTGAGCAATATGACCTAAGAAGACTACCTGGTTAGACACTATGTTATTCTTTTTGAAGTTAATTTTTATACTTTTCAGAAGACACTCTTTAAAATATATCGCTAAATGCTGAAGGTGTTTTTCAATTGTAGTAGATGCAATAATTACATCATCCACATAAATAGTTATGATCTGTAACCTCAGGGGATAAGGTCCTATACAGGCACCTATTATACCAGCACCATTATTTATCAATCCAAAAGGTATCTTATTAAATTTTTATGCAAAACCTTCATAACAGAAAGCAGTGCATTGCTGATCTTCTGGATGAAGTTCAATCTGCCAGAAGCTGGAGGTCAAATTGAATATAAAAAATTACTTCTTGCTTCCAAATCTCATGAATAATTCATGTATGGGTGGTGGTATATTTTTATCAGAGACAATAATTTTGTTGAGTTGTCTAGTATCTAAACAAAATCTCATCAATCCATCTTTCTTCTTCACTGTTACAACTGGATTACAGTAAGGCAAAGAGCATTTGGAAATGATTTCCCAATGCAGTATTTTGTTATTTGTTTAGTTGTATCTTCCCTATACTGGTATGAAATAGGATACAATTTGGATTAAAATGGTTGATCATGAATTAATATAATTCTCTGCTGGAATCCCTCTATCACTCCTGGTATGTCTGAGAAAATAGAATTAAATTGTTTTATAACAGATCATAATTTCAATGTATCACTGCTTCCAAGCAAGTTGGATTCTGTGAGTTTACTCTTTAGGAGAGTTTCTGGAATTCTAGGTGTAAGACAGTCAACTTCAAATAGATAATATCTCAGAAGCAATGTCATCTTTAAGATTTCAACATTTATTTTAACTGTCTTATTATAGAAATCAATAACACAAGTATTCAAATGTAGGAAGTCTGCCCCTAGAATAATGTTGTGAATTAAACCATTTAATATTAAAAATACATGATAGAGGATTGTTTGGCCTATTTTAATCTCAACCCAAATTTGTTTTTGGATTAGTTTTAGCTTTTCTGCTGTTGGTCATGGTAACCTAAATAAATTTCAGTGGTAGGGTTTTGATATTAGGATTTATGGTTAGAATCTCTTGGTAATTTTTTTCTGATACCATTGAAATTTGGCTATCAGAATCTAGTAATGCCTTAACCAGCAAGTTATCAAACAACACTTCTATCAAAGGGCAGCTTTTTAAAACAAAGTTTGGTGTTTCATCTACTCACAAGGACATCATGTTAGTGATTTTTGTGTAAAGGTTTGGTTGAAGTTACTCATTGGGAATCTGATTTCTTGAGGTGAGGAACATTTCCTCAAGTACCTTTTTAGTTGTTTTTTTTTTTGTGAAACTGTAGGTATATATTTGCTACACTCAGATTTTGGGATTTTTTTTGGATTATTAGGAGAAGTTATTTTTATTTTATTCAAATTATCACAATTCAATTTGGGAGAGTTGTCATAAGGTATATTCCTTTGAAATGTCTTTACCTTCCAATGATTAGTATCTTTATTATTCTTAATTCTATGATAGAATATGGTATTAATTGAAGTTTCCTCTTTCTTTTTCTTAGGTAATCTAATTGTTACATTAGTTTGGTTCATATCAACATTGTTCAGAAGTTATGATACTTGTTCTATACTTCTTACATTAGTACACAACAATGTTTGTTCTATTTTAAGCAATAGGTATCTTTTATTATCCTAATCATTTTGCCTTCAATTAAATGATAAATATTAAATGTTCTTAATTTAGTTACCTGATGATGAAAGAATTTTGTCAGGGTTTCTCCAGGTGTCTGCTTATATTTATCCTGAAATATTTGGTATAACAAAGCCTTTTGTATATCCTTATTCCAGAATTTTTTAATCAACAATGCTTGGTATTCCATCTAAGTAGATAGAGTTTGTGATAAAGACTCCCACTACATTAATGCATCTCCCTGAAGGTGACTCTAAGGAAAGATCACCTTTTCTCCTTCTGATAACTTCTGATTAACTGAAAAGTAAAGATTAAGGATTCTAATATGTTCTATGAGAGCTTCATTGTGGTATCCCTTGAACATTTTTAATTTAACAAATGATTAGTTGTATTACATAGTTTAGAATGACTATATATTTTTTGCTTGAATGAGATGTTCAACTGAGAGGTTGATGTTTGATTTACATAATTAACCCTACAAGTATTTAAATTTAACCCTTCTAAGTCAAATGTAATGGAATAATTTTCAGTTTCAGGCATTATATGATATTGAAGATTAGATTTATCATAAGGCTCAATTATTTGTTGTGGATCATTTTGAGTAACTTACAAATGATTTTTCCAATATTCTGATCCTCACTATTATCACGAGAATCTGTATTATTTTCAACCTGATGCATTTCTATAGTTGGTGTTTTTTTTACATGTTTGTGTTTCAATGATTAAAAATCTATTATCAATCAATTCTTTTCTATTATTAACTCTATTCCAAGTATCAGTAGTATCTTCCCTTAATTTTTCCAACATTATTTTATCTTTATTTCTATTAATTTCTATTGAAGTTATTTTATACTCCATAATTTTAAGGTAATGATCAATAGTCTCTAATACATTATTTGGGGACTCTATTTTGGTATTATGTTTAATAGAGAGGTGATCTATTTTTGTGTGTGTCCTTTCTCTTTCTTCTTGGATTTCATTCAGTATTTTATTTTTTTTGCCTTTACGTCTTCTTTAAAAATGTCTTGGTTTTATATATTTCATCACATTTAACATTCAATCTATCCATGATGTCATTTTGGAATTCAGCAAATCACAGTTGACATTTTTAATTATTTTCATCAATTTCATTCTTAGTCATTTAATGCTTGTTTAATTTCTATGTTATCTCTTTGAACATTATCTACATTCAAATTCAGTTGTTCCATTTCAGTAGATAAATTTATTCTCAATTCTTGTCATTTCATTCTTTAAACCTTCTTTTAAACTATTTATATTTGTATTCATTCTATATGTAAAGTTAGTTTTTATATCTAACTTGACATTATTTATTTTAACTTATAATTTGTCTTCCATATTATCTAATTTTTGATTCAAATCATTTCTTAAATTAGTATTATTATTATTCATGTCAATTTTTAAACTAGTATTATTACTATTCATGTCATTTCTTAAACTAGTAATATCATTGTCCATCATATTTATAAGCATTTGTAACATTTGCATTACAGCTGTGTTATTGTCTCTAGCCTGTGTTGCATCAACATTAAGTGATTGATTAATCTCTATTCTAGATGATTGATATAGATCTTCTTCAAATATATTCTGTGTTTGAAATAACATTTGTACTGTATTTTGTATTTGTAGAGGGCATTCAACTATGGTTATAGAACCCCCAGGTGTTTTTACTAATAATGATTGTTCCATAGTATTATTAATATCATCACTTATTTCATTTTGCATATCATTTTGTATTTTATTAGAACATTCAGTAACTTTGTTTACAAACATTTTCCAACTTCTAAGCATCATTAATTTAACTTAATTCAAATAATAATAAAACTTATGTCTATTTATAACTATAAAATATTATACCATAAAGTTCCTTACCACTTCATGCCATTTGTATATACTTATGATGTTCTTTATAATATATGTGTATTTCATCGCCTATGTTTACATTAAAATTTTATCCTACTTAACTCTTTTATTTTAAACACAATTTATTAATTATTTATCTAAATATTGATCTCTACTAATCATATATATATATATATATATATATATATATATATATAATACCTAAGTGAAGTTTCACTTGGTTCCAATAGGTGCCCGAGGTTATTTTAGTTTAACCTTTTGTTTGAAAGTTTCTGATTTTTAAAAAAATAATAATGATAAAAAAATGGAAGTTAACTTAGTTAATGAAAAAAATGGGATAATCTTATGAAGTATTATAATAAATGTTAAATATTTATGAGATTAGGTCTAAATATTTCAATAATATATGTGAGTTAGTTTGATAAGGGATGTCAGACAATAATTTGAATTAAAGGAAATATCAGAAATAGTTGTGAGTTGATAAATAATATTACATATATTTTAAAGTAACTATTGTGTAATTCATTTTAATGTCTAAATTATAATAATTAGTTTTGTAAATAAATTGGAATAAGTTTAAAAATAATCTGTAAATTGTTATTAAAACAGTATAATAACATTTATTAGATGTAATTTATATTAGCATTTCACTTATAAAGTTATTTTGAATTAAAGATTTATTAATATTTTTATTTTTGTAGTTTTAAAAATAACTTTTAAACAATTAGTGTGAGGTGATGTTTATAGATTAGCTGTATGTGAGAATATGTATGTGCATGCAAGAAAGACACATAAATATAAGAATAAAAAAATAATTTAATTCCAATATTGATTAAAAAAACAAATGTATGGATAAAGTTATTAAAGTTAAATATTTAAAAGTTTCATAATGAGGGATGGCTCTTATTTTTATATTTATTGCTATTGTGTTATATAAAATATCATTAAGAATATTACATAATATTTGTTAATAATGAACTTTTGACTTTATAGCTGTTGAGTCACGTGCTTTAGTATAATTAGGTTAATTACTTCAGTAAATCGATTCCACAGCTAAATTGTCAAGAATGGTAAAGATTATAAAAATATTTTTTTTGGTTTTAAGCCAAGTGATATATAAAAAGTGGGAGTATTAAAGATTATCCAATATAAATAGTAATCCAAGATTCATTCAGGGGCTTATTTTATGTTGTTTCTACATGTGGTTAAATCCTGAAATTTTCTTTAATAAAAGTTGTATTTTTTTTTAAGATTTTATTATTTTAAAAATAAAAGTATTTTTTTAAAACAACTATTTAAAATTGTCTTGAAGTCAAGGAAGGGTGAATTTAAAAGGTAATCATTTACTGATATTCAAATTTTAACTGCAACATGAAATTATAGTAAAAAATGTTTGAAAGAAATTTAGCATCTCTTATGTTATGTGTGTTTGATCTGTTTGTTTTTCTTTATTTAAAAGTAAAAGTAAAATTAAAGCATAAATTATTAATTATATATATGGCTAAACATTTTGATGCACTGAACTATTGTAGCTGTAGAATACTCAGTCTTTATCCTATTAAATTAAAAATATACATGAGAAAGAAATTAAAAGACATTGATATATTTTTTTTTTTTTTTAAAAAAAAAAAACATTACAAGGAAAAATGTGTCAGCTTCTTCGTAAATCATAAATGACTTTAAATTTGATACTGCTTCAATATACATTTAAATATGCTTTCCCATAATAATGTTTATTTCTAAAAATAAATTTAGAAAAGAAAATATATTACATCAAGGTAAAGAAGAATTAACTTTGTTTGCTAAGCATTCTATATTTGAATATAGACTTTTTCTAGTGTCCAACTTTAAATTTTATTGTATATGAGATTGTAATTATCTTATTCTGGTAAGTGTTGATAAAAAATGTTTTAAGCTACATTTAATTAAAAATGAACTTACAAATAATGATTAACTAAAAGGTTATCATTTATACGTTCACCTGAAATGGAAATAATTTGTTGTTTAGTTAAATGTAAGTAGAGGAAAATATGTATTTTAAAATAGCAATTCTCGTTTTATGCCCATTAGTAAGAAAAGAAGTTATTTAGAAACAAAACTTCAAAATAATCTACAAATATTAATAATGAACTCGTATCTGTCAAATACATCGTAAATTGTTATATTTGCCATTACTTATAAGTAACTTTGTGACAATTAATCGTAGCTCATAAACCAAGGAACGTCTTTAATTATAAAAAAAAAGACTACTCCTGTGTTTAAAATAGTAAAAGAAAATTTGTTTTAAAATAAAACACATCTTTAAATATTATATAAAAATATTTTTAATAAAAAAGCTGTATTTAAAAATGTGTTTGCCTAAAAGAAAATAATGAAATTTAAATAAAGCTATATATTATTATATTGTGTTTGAACCCAAGATCCTACAAAAATATACTAAGCTGAAGAATTTATTTTTTAATGCTGGACTATTTTATTATTTTAAATATTTAAAAATATCTTTAAATGTAAAAGAAAGTGAAAGGATTATCTGAAATAACTATTGAACAATTTTGTTTTGGAAATCATTGCCATGTTTATAAATATTTTGAGTGAAGCTTCAAACTTGGGTAGATAAATTAGCCTGAATAAATTATCTACATATTTTAAATGGAAAAATCATTATGGAGCTGAAATATGAACTTGAGTTATTGTATTATTTTTTTATTGTCTGTTTTATTGGTTTTTAAAAAAAAATGAAACCATAAAAATATTTATGCTATATATTTTGTGTAACACTTTTTGCATAAATATGCCAGGTAAACTAGGATTATAATTTTAAAGCTTAATGGGTTTATTAGAATGAGCAAATATTTTGCCATGCTTAGGTCAATTTAGTTTATTTAATAAGCGTTTCACAAGTGAATATCTATTAGATAATTTCATTTACAGAGATTTAAATATCATAGTCTTAGTTTATTTTATATGAGAGATGTTTTACTAAGTTTTATTTTAAACCAGACAAAGAAGTTTATCAGAGAGTTTCCATTCATTTGTTTTATGAGTGCTATAGTAATAATAACTAAAAATATTTTTATATGCATTGAGAATTAATATTCTTGCATTTAATTGGCAATTTTTTAAAAGTCCACTAGTCATTATATTTTTGTATAGAATATTTTATTATGGGTGCATTATGCCTTGCCTATAATTTTATATGCATTTAATTTTAAAGTATTTCTCATAGTAGTTGTTTGACACAGTTTCCTTTGTAGGTTCGAACATTGAATGTACATTTTGTATTTTTAAACTTCTTAGAAATAACTTAGTTAATTCAGGTGAAGTATATATCTTGTCATTAGTTAGTATTTGTTAGCCTCATACCGTAAGGCTTAGTTAATAATTTTGAGTATGCTTTATCTTGTAGACAATGTCCTCCATTCTTCTTGTATTGTATTTCTATAAATTGATAGTGCTTGTGCCCATAGAGGGTTAGTGTATTGTATTTTCAGTGATGATGATCACATTTATAAGCATGGGAAATCTCATGAGAGATGACTGTGCTTTCCTGGTGTGTCTTGCTTGTTCCCACATGTGCTGTAGACGAATTCCAGACATATTAGTTTCTGCCTCAAAGTTAGGTATTTTTGAAAGCCACTACATTCTTTTCCAGCTCTGAGGAGCTTATATATTCTTATATGTTAGCCTATCATTAATGATGACTTAATTGCTAATTCCATCACAGTAGGTGATGTTGCATTTGTTTTAGATTGGTGATGATAAGATATGTGTGTTTGAGGAACTTTGTTTCTTCAGGTAGTAATAGCTATTTGTAATGTTTGTAGGTATATCAATGTTTGAATTGTGTTAATATGATAGTTTTATCATCCACAAGCTAACCAACAATAAGTTTTATTTATTTTTAAAGTATGTTAAATATATGCATATGGTATAAGTGGCAATTCACACATACTAATTTTAATATTTTCATCCAGAGTTTCGCCTCTGGATTTGTAAGTTTGTTGCATCTTTTAATTTTAAAAATTGAGGGTAATAGTTTTATGTGGACAAAATTTATTTAAAAGTGTATAAATGATCTCTGATGAGTGAATGCTCCATACATCTAATTTAGTTTAATTTTAAACTTAGCTTGGTTTGATTTAAATATATCCTTAGCTATAATATTAGTTATGTTAGTGTAACTAGTGATAATATTTTTCAAAAATATGCTGAATATTCTTATTCCAGCTTAGTGTTTGTAACGCTCAGGATTATAAAGTTAAGCTTAGGGTTTTAAATACAAACCTAGTTGTGTGTTATTCTAATTTCTAAATACACAATAGTGTTATGAATTATGCTAAGTAAAAATAGAAGTGTGCTTATTAAATACAGACATTATAATTAAAGTTCAAGATTTTTAAATCTCTAATTGTTTAAAAGAGATTAAAATGTGGTATTGAATAGCCTTTACCTGCGATTATGTATAATTATATTATTTTATTAATTTATTTATCAGAACAAACAATGTAAAAGAGTTTTAAGAGGGATAGTCAATAACAGTAGCTAAAGATATTGTGTATTATAGTAAATCTAATAATGTTTTCAAAGGTCAAAATACTTGTATTAGGTCCCAGCGCTATATTGGCAATGCTTGTATTCCATTTAAATTATAAACACTTTCTTACAGTTCCCAATAAATTAAATTATTATTATTACAAAAAGTTTGTTTTGATTTGTTTTACTTTTATATGAAAATATTATTGTCTTGGGTTTCCAAGTTCACAAAATCTTAAGTTTCAAAAATTCATTAAATCTTTAATTCAAAAGTTCACAAATATATCATAAAGTTAATTAAATATATTTGATATTGGTTTTAAAATTATAAAGCTATGCTAAAGTAAGTGATTCTTAGATTGAATCACAATAACGGATAATTGCATTATATCAGATACTTAATTAAATGCTTAGTTAAAAGTTTATTTTAAATTATCAGTATATCTTCTCAGATTAATGATTTTGCAATATAAAATTAAAAATATTAGTACATCGGAAGAATATTTTTATTTACTATTATTTGAAAAGCTGCACATTATCTTATATTAACAGCACATTGTCTATTATTATCTTAAACCTTATATGTCCAGAGAATTTTAATGCATCTGCAATTGAGGTCTTGAGTAGGTTGTCTGTGAGTATGGGAAAGGCACAAAAAGTACCCTTGCTCTTTTCTTCGCACCAATAATGTCTTGGATAATAGGCCATTATTAATTTAACTTTAAATTGATTCATTAAATTTGTGAATTAATATTTGTTATGTTCATTATTCTAAGATTGAGCATTATATAGTTATTCAATGGTCAGCTAAGATATCACTCATTTGTTTTATTCACCAGCAATTATTTTATAGGCAGCTTAAACTTTAATTTTACACAAGAGTTTTAGTTTTAGAATCCCTGAGATTATTTACTCTTGTTGCCTTGTTAGATATAATTTAGAAAGATAATTTTTCACAGTCCAGGTATCATTTATTTTTAATCAGAGTGTGCGTGATCTATCGGTAGGCCTATTCTAATAACTATTAATTAATGATTTTAAATAATCTGTTGTATAGTTTAGTAGTATGTTATTAATATGCCATAATGGTTATAGTTGCAGTAGTATTGCATTTGGTATCTATCTGATTGTACATCTCTGAATCATCATCATCTCTTGTCTTAAATTTTATTGTAACCCCACTGAGCCAAGTCGTTAAGAATCCCTCATTTCATTTATTTTTATATCATTTCTCATCTCTCTTTCACACCTCGTCTATCATCGCATTCATTTCAAATCATTTCATTTCTTCTTGTTCTTCCATCTCTCTCCACCATGTATCATTTCTATTTCTTTCATTTCTTTTTATATTTGTTCTCTCTCTCTCTCTTTCATTATTATTATTATCATTTCTAATTTTTTCATTTTTTTCTTTCATTTCCTTTCTTTCTCTTCTATCTCTCCTCTCTCTCTCTTATTTTTGTAATCTTTCCTTTTCTTTATTTTCCATTCCCCACCCTTCTCTTCTCTTTTCCTTTTGGTTACAATATATATTGTACCTGGTTCAATCCACAGAAGATCTTACTTACACTGCAAATGTTTTGCCTGGTTACAAACTTCTTTATAATACATTTATAATCTTATTTAATTATAAATATAATGTAAATGAACCAGCACATTCGAGCAAAGTGGAAAATATTATTGATGGCTTTAATTAACAACAATACCCATGATCAAGTCAAGCTATGCAATGCATCACTCAACCACATTTCCAGATCATGGCCCACCTAATCTGCTAGATTCAAACCCCTACTATCCAAACATGTATTTGTTTCAGAGTAAACCCCGGGCACCATGTTCGGACAGTAGGCTCATAATCCAGCACTCATAAAATCCCTTAACTAGCTCAGTCAATTTTTTTTTCAAACACAAATTATTGTTTGATAATAGTGGTGAAAAGAATTGATAAAAGATTGGTAAAAAGAATTGATAAAAGAATTGATGAAAAGAATTGACCGACAAATAATGTTTAAGTTTAAAGACAATTTATTTTAATTAACATTAATTATACTAAATTCAAATATTTTATAAATCTCATTTCATTAATAACACTGATATAATGATCATGCACATATTAATGCATACAATCACATATATAATAATAAAGCATTAAATAGTATATGACATTTAGAACACACAAATTAATAGTTCATTTTTATGTGGTATAGAGTTCATATCCTCGACTCTTGGAGGATTCACATGAATTTTTACAAATGTGATGGCTACTTTAGAGTGAATATAAGAAAAATGTTTTACCTAGGATTTTGAATGTGGAGGCACATTGCTGTTTGCTGATTTTGATAAAATATTTCTAACCGGGTAGATTTGAACTTTTCCTGCAGAGATTTGATGATTATTAGTTGGTATTATTCCTGGAAACACTTAGATATTGAGGGAAATTCTTCAGTTTTACCAGACTTAAGGATAGAGACTGCTGCATGTTTCTCATGGTTTGAACACTGCACACTTGATTTATTCATAATAAACTGAACTATTATCTGAACGAACTGAACTGTTTTCTGAACTCAACTGACTTATCCAATAAAAATTTACTATTTATACATGAAGCATGTTTTCATTTTGATGTCCTCCGGCAATATCTGTTGTTGAAATTCCTTTCATTAGTAGGTAATCCTTTGGAGGTAAGCTTTTTAATCCTGTTGTTTTTTGCATTTGTGCTTAGTAGCTCTCATGGAACTTGTTTTTGTACTTTTAATTAGTATCCCCTGCTGAGTTTTAGAAATATTTATATATTTTAACTTAATAGCCATTGCTGTGTTTTTAATGATAATCTTCTGCATTCATTTATTTCATTTTCCATTTATTTTGCATATATTTATTCTATTTACAATTGCACATATATATTTTAAGATCCATTTACTATTTCATTTTAACATTACTCTTTTTTCTTTTACTTAAACAAAAAGAGATTTATATTTATTAAACTTGTAAATCAATTTTCAACTAATAATAAAAAACTCTTTACTTCTTTTTATAAAACTTTAGTTTAACTTTTCTAACCAAGACCCTCCTCCCCTCTATTAATTAATTAATTAATTGTAACTTTTTTTTCAAAAACTAATATTAGAAAACTATTTGACTTTTAATCTTATTTTTACGAAAACAAACTGCAATAAAACTCATAAACTTTTACCTATTATTTTTCTTTTAATGAAAGATATTTGTTTTACTAATTTTTTAGATAAAATTATTTTGTACCAACTACGATTTTGGTACTCTCTCTCTCTCTCCCCTCTCTCTCTCTCTCTCTCTCTCTCTCTCTCTCTCTCTCTATATATATATATATATATATATATATATATATATATATATATATATATATATATATATATATATATATATATATATATATATATAATAATTCAAACAAATATATTTAACACAGTATTCAAAATTAAATAATCTATTCTTTACCAGAAGTACTTTCAATTGTTTCACTGACAATCTTTATCAACTGTTAATACAAACGTTTGTATTAACAGTTGATAAAGATTGTCAGTGAAACAATTGAAAGTACTTCTGGTAAAGAATATATTATTTAATTTTGAATACTGTGTTAAATATATTTGTTTGAATTATTATTATATAATTTAAAAATACAGACATTTAATGGTTGTAGTTATATATATATATATATATATATATATATATATATATATATATATATATATATATATATATAATATGTGTGTCTACATCGATATATATATATATATATATATATTAAAATGAAGATTTGCATGGGTTAAATATATAAAATACATATTTTGCGGGTTCATCCGTGTTAAAAACTTATAATATTAATATACTGACATTTCGACTTGGTCACACAAGCTGTCCACAGAGTTAGAAAAGGTAGAAAGACGGTTGTAGAGGTGCTACAATCACTGATTTGAATAAAATGTTAAAATTCCACCAATAGCAAAAAATGTTAAATTTAGGAATGTTTTTTTTAAAAAATCTTTCCAAATAGGAGGAAGTTTACATGTATCATCTCGCTTATTGATACAATCTGGCCTTTTAAGTATCTCAATGGCTTCTCTAATTTTGCATTGGTAGAGATTATCACATCTGGATATGATCCTGGTACTAGAAAAATCAATTTTATGACCTGAATCTATAGTATGGAGTGAGAGTGCTGATGATGATGAGTGTTGTTTAACTGCATTAGCATGCTCATCATTATATATATATATATATTGTAACGAGCACAGACGTTCGTTACATTGTTTTTTTTTTTTAATTTATTAAACATGAAAGTAAATTAAAAAGTTCGCATTTAAAAATTTTCTTTAAAAATTAAAAATTGAAATTAAATATCATCTTAAACTCTTATATATTAATTAAATCGCACAGATAATGAAAAATTATTAAAATAAAACTTTATTAAAGAAAAAGTATTTTAAAACTAAATTTTAAAAAGATTTGGAGATGAAATTATATCTTTAAATTTATCTTTAAATATATTTTTGATTTGGAAAACAGGTTAATTAATCAGAAATGGAAATGATTGTTAATTAGTTAAATGTAAACCAGCCTTCGGCATTTAAATGTAAAAACACCGGTCAGATAAGAAAACAATAAAAACTGTTAGCAAATAAGAAGAAATCCCTATGGAATCGGACCGCAGCGAAAGGACCATCGCATCGGTGACGTAATGTAAATTCAATCCTTCACATTAATATAAAAGGAAAATTTGGAAATTATTAATCAGTGACTGGAAATTGATTATTACGATGTGACTATATGTAGTAGTCCGGAGTTGGAGGAATTGACAGACGCACGGTCAATTCTTTCAGCTGTTAAAGAAGGGAGAAATGAACTATCGTTTCCTACATTGAGGACCAACTAAATTAAAAAACCTCCGAATGAATAAATAAAACAACGGCTAAATGGATACCAATTTTCGGACGACGTGGGAATTCACATTCAAACGGCAAGGAATATATGAAGATGAACTATTTAAATAACCGTAAGAACTTTAAAATTTATGAACAGTAAATTAAAACTTTCCAGATTTAAATAATTGCAATATTATTCTATCTGACCGATACTATTTATTAATTAGTTATAATTTTATTTAATGTATTTATTTTGTAAAATCATTTCCATTTATTTATTTTTTGTTCTTTTAAGTTTTATTATGATTTTTGGTTTCCGTTAAATTAATTATAAAAATGTTAAACTTAAGTCGGGCGTGAATGGCTGTATAGATTCGTAAAGTGATATTAGGGGAGGGTAATCTTAGGTTATTTATGTCGTTGTTAGATTGGGTCAATGGATTGGATATATTGATGTAGTTAGTAGATGTAATCGGAGATTCGCTACGGGCAGAATCGTTTATATATACGCCGCACTCACCCGTTTGCCTATGGAAGGAATTATAAGACGGAGAACGCAGTTCCTTTCTATGGAGTTTTTTTTTTTATTGTTCTTCTCGTTAGGTAGATGTAATATTCCTATCTGATTGAGAGTCAATGTCTTTTCTTAATTCTTTTGGTGCTGCCGTATTTTGTATTACATTGAATACATCGATGTATCAGATGGATTGATGCCAGTTTGACTGCGAATTTTAGCCTAAGGTTAAATAGGGATAGAATATTTTAATTTCAATGCAAATCTATGTAGTATTCATGCTCGACCCTAAATAAAAATGCATTAAATTTAAGTTGTTTATAGACGCTTGCATGGATTGTTTATCGGTTAACTATGTTTTGCGTTTTCATATTTGATCAAAATATATAGACATTCGATAAATAATGATACCTTACGGTGAGTATCTAAAATGTATTTATTCGGATGTCTTTTAAGTTATTGGTGACAATGCAAGTATCTTATGGTGAATACTATTGGGTTACATATAAATTTCCCTCCGCAATTGTCAGTAATCAATAATTTTATATTTTGATCGCTTATGTTTACTTTGGAATGTTTTTAACCGTGTAATCTATGTAACCGATCTATAGCAACTTATTATAACAAGCTTTTATAATCCCATCTGTGCGAACTTAATTAAAATGTAAAATTAGAATATAATAGTAATTAAAGGTAAATTAAAATCAAAATCAAAGTTAAAAATAATGTTAAATGTTAAAATGTAAACTAATACTAAAATAATTTTACATCTTATATATATGTGCATAAATAAATGTTTGTATGTTAATTACTGGCAGTGGCTTATTTTATTTATTTTTTAATGTTGAAATCTAATTAGATAAGATCTTATATTATTTAATCTCTGCTATTCCACTGAGCTAGTGACATGGGCTAACGACCGGAACCAAAATATTTAAAAAAGGAAAAAAAAATTTTTTATTTTTTTTTTGACGTACGTATCTGCCTACTTTATAAATTTTTCTAGGTTCAAATGCCTAGATTGCGCCCTGTAGTGCAGTTTACGTTAAGTCTCATTCTCCTGATCGTTACAATGGCGAACCAACTCGGGCCGATCTTTAATAAACCACAAATACCCTGAGCAAATTTTGTCAACATGAAATATTTTTATCTGTTTACATAAAGTCGTATACATTAAATCTGATAAAAGCACTGCCAGAAAGAAATAGCACATATATTAAAAACCAACGGAAAGATATAAAAAATTTTAAAACTAATTTTTGTTAAAAAAAAAGTCAAAAGGTTGCAATAAATGTTTTTTTTTTTTTGTTGATATATATTATGCTTTAACGTGTATAGGCATGCACAGCCACGTAAGTTTATGATCAAAATGTGGTGCCTTACGATGAGTACCTTTGGGAATTAATTAAGTGTAACCCTATTTATGCATTTCAATCAGTCATAAATTAGTTGGTGGTATTTATAATTGTTCTGCAAATATACACGTTTAAACCCATTATTTCTTAAAACATATTTATCTCAATGCAACCTTCTTTAAATAAATAATTTATAAAATAACTTGCTTGTCATGCCATGTGTAAAAATAAAATGTATAAAATAAAATAGAACTCTTGTGGGGAGGGGTGTAAACGTAAATGGTCCTTGGGTAGGCGATAGTCAACATTTTCCTTTTCTTTTTGTATATAGTCTTTATACTAACCAAATGTTTTGTAAATTTTGTTAATCGTGTACCGTAATTACTAACCCTAAGTAAAATATTTTTTTTTTGATCATTTTTTTTAAGCAACTTTACTGATATGTAACGAGCACAGACGTTCATTACATTGTTTTTTTTTTAAATTTATTAAACATGAAAGTAAATTAAAAAGTTCGCATTTAAAAATTTTCTTTAAGAATTAAAAATTGAAATTAAATATCATCTTAAACTCTTATATATTAATTAAATCGCACAGATAATGAAAAATTATTAAAATAAAACTTTATTAAAGAAAAAGTATTTTAAAACTAAATTTTAAAAAGATTTGGAGATGAAATTATATCTTTAAATTTATCTTTAAATATATTTTTGATTTGGAAAACAGGTTAATTAATCAGAAATGGAAATGATTGTTAATTAGTTAAATGTAAACCAGCCTTCGGCATTTAAATGTAAAAACACCGGTCAGATAAGAAAACAATAAAAACTGTTAGCAAATAAGAAGAAATCCCTATGGAATCGGACCGCAGCGAAAGGACCATCGCATCAGTGACGTAATGTAAATTCAATCCTTCACATTAATATAAAAGGAAAATTTGGAAATTATTAATCAGTGACTGGAAATTGATTATTACGATGTGACTATATGTAGTAGTCCGGAGTTGGAGGAATTGACAGACGCACGGTCAATTCTTTCAGCTGTTAAAGAAGGGAGAAATGAACTATCGTTTCCTACATTGAGGACCAACTAAATTAAAAAACCTCCGAATGAATAAATAAAACAACGGCTAAATGGATACCAATCTTCGGACGACGTGGGAATTCACGTTCAAACGGCAAGGAATATATGAAGATGAACTATTTAAATAACCGTAAGAACTTTAAAATTTATGAACAGTAAATTAAAACTTTCCAGATTTAAATAATTGCAATATTATTCTATCTGACCGATACTATTTATTAATTAGTTATAATTTTATTTAATGTATTTATTTTGTAAAATCATTTCCATTTATTTATTTTTTGTTCTTTTAAGTTTTATTATGATTTTTGGTTTCCGTTAAATTAATTATAAAAATGTTAAACTTAAGTCGGGCGTGAATGGCTGTATAGATTCGTAAAGTGATATTAGGGGAGGGTAATCTTAGGTTATTTATGTCGTTGTTAGATTGGGTCAATGGATTGGATATATTGATGTAGTTAGTAGATGTAATCGGAGATTCGCTACGGGCAGAATCGTTTATATATACGCCGCACTCACCCGTTTGCCTATGGAAGGAATTATAAGACGGAGAACGCAGTTCCTTTCTATGGAGTTTTTTTTTTATTGTTCTTCTCGTTAGGTAGATGTAATATTCCTATCTGATTGAGAGTCAATGTCTTTTCTTAATTCTTTTGGTGCTGCCGTATTTTGTATTACATTGAATACATCGATGTATCAGATGGATTGATGCCAGTTTGACTGCGAATTTTAGCCTAAGGTTAAATAGGGATAGAATATTTTAATTTCAATGCAAATCTATGTAGTATTCATGCTCGACCCTAAATAAAAATGCATTAAATTTAAG
Source organism: Epiperipatus broadwayi (assembly GCA_028023455.1). Taxonomy (NCBI): domain Eukaryota; kingdom Metazoa; phylum Onychophora; class Udeonychophora; order Euonychophora; family Peripatidae; genus Epiperipatus; species Epiperipatus broadwayi. The sequence goes on along the minus strand of JAQFVV010000352.1, from coordinate 67,926 downwards.
TTGTTTATAGACGCTTGCATGGATTGTTTATCGGTTAACTATGTTTTGCGTTTTCATATTTGATCAAAATATATAGACATTCGATAAATAATGATACCTTACGGTGAGTATCTAAAATGTATTTATTCGGATGTCTTTTAAGTTATTGGTGACAATGCAAGTATCTTATGGTGAATACTATTGGGTTACATATAAATTTCCCTCCGCAATTGTCAGTAATCAATAATTTTATATTTTGATCGCTTATGTTTACTTTGGAATGTTTTTAACCGTGTAATCTATGTAACCGATCTATAGCAACTTATTATAACAAGCTTTTATAATCCCATCTGTGCGAACTTAATTAAAATGTAAAATTAGAATATAATAGTAATTAAAGGTAAATTAAAATCAAAATCAAAGTTAAAAATAATGTTAAATGTTAAAATGTAAACTAATACTAAAATAATTTTACATCTTATATATATGTGCATAAATAAATGTTTGTATGTTAATTACTGGCAGTGGCTTATTTTATTTATTTTTTAATGTTGAAATCTAATTAGATAAGATCTTATATTATTTAATCTCTGCTATTCCACTGAGCTAGTGACATGGGCTAACGACCGGAACCAAAATATTTAAAAAAGGAAAAAAAAAATTTTTTTTTTTTTTTGACTTACGTATCTGCCTACTTTATAAATTTTTCTAGGTTCAAATGCCTAGATTGCGCCCTGTAGTGCAGTTTACGTTAAGTCTCATTCTCCTGATCGTTACAATGGCGAACCAACTCGGGCCGATCTTTAATAAACCACAAATACCCTGAGCAAATTTTGTCAACATGAAATATTTTTATCTGTTTACATAAAGTCGTATACTTTAAATCTGATAAAAGCACTGCCAGAAAGAAATAGCACATATATTAAAAACCAACGGAAAGATATAAAAAATTTTAAAACTAATTTTTGTTAAAAAAAAAAAAAAAGTCAAAAGGTTGCAATAAATGTGTTTTTTTTTTTGTTGTTGATATATATTATGCTTTAACGTGTATAGGCATGCACAGCCACGTAAGTTTATGATCAAAATGTGGTGCCTTACGATGAGTACCTTTGGGAATTACTTAAGTGTAACCCTATTTATGCATTTCAATCAGTCATAAATTAGTTGGTGGTATTTATAATTGTTCTGCAAATATACACGTTTAAACCCATTATTTCTTAAAACATATTTATCTCAATGCAACCTTCTTTAAATAAATAATTTATAAAATAACTTGCTTGTCATGCCATGTGTAAAAATAAAATGTATAAAATAAAATAGAACTCTTGTGGGGAGGGGTGTAAACGTAAATGGTCCTTGGGTAGGCGATAGTCAACATTTTCCTTTTCTTTTTGTATATAGTCTTTATACTAACCAAATGTTTTGTAAATTTTGTTAATCGTGTACCGTAATTACTAACCCTAAGTAAAATTTTTTTTTTTTGATCATTTTTTTTAAGTAACTTTACTGATATGTAACGAGCACAGACGTTCATTACATTGTTTTTTTTTTAAATTTATTAAACATGAAAGTAAATTAAAAAGTTCGCATTTAAAAATTTTCTTTAAAAATTAAAAATTGAAATTAAATATCATCTTAAACTCTTATATATTAATTAAATCGCACAGATAATGAAAAATTATTAAAATAAAACTTTATTAAAGAAAAAGTATTTTAAAACTAAATTTTAAAAAGATTTGGAGATGAAATTATATCTTTAAATTTATCTTTAAATATATTTTTGATTTGGAAAACAGGTTAATTAATCAGAAATGGAAATGATTGTTAATTAGTTAAATGTAAACCAGCCTTCGGCATTTAAATGTAAAAACACCGGTCAGATAAGAAAACAATAAAAACTGTTAGCAAATAAGAAGAAATCCCTATGGAATCGGACCACAGCGAAAGGACCATCGCATCGGTGACGTAATGTAAATTCAATCCTTCACATTAATATAAAAGGAAAATTTGGAAATTATTAATCAGTGACTGGAAATTGATTATTACGATGTGACTATATGTAGTAGTCCGGAGTTGGAGGAATTGACAGACGCACGGTCAATTCTTTCAGCTGTTAAAGAAGGGAGAAATGAACTATCGTTTCCTACATTGAGGACCAACTAAATTAAAAAACCTCCGAATGAATAAATAAAACAACGGCTAAATGGATACCAATTTTCGGACGACGTGGGAATTCACGTTCAAACGGCAAGGAATATATGAAGATGAACTATTTAAATAACCGTAAGAACTTTAAAATTTATGAACAGTAAATTAAAACTTTCCAGATTTAAATAATTGCAATATTATTCTATCTGACCGATACTATTTATTAATTAGTTATAATTTTATTTAATGTATTTATTTTGTAAAATCATTTCCATTTATTTATTTTTTGTTCTTTTAAGTTTTATTATGATTTTTGGTTTCCGTTAAATTAATTATAAAAATGTTAAACTTAAGTCGGGCGTGAATGGCTGTATAGATTCGTAAAGTGATATTAGGGGAGGGTAATCTTAGGTTATTTATGTCGTTGTTAGATTGGGTCAATGGATTGGATATATTGATGTAGTTAGTAGATGTAATCGGAGATTCGCTACGGGCAGAATCATTTATATATACGCCACACTCACCCGTTTGCCTATGGAAGGAATTATAAGACGGAGAACGCAGTTCCTTTCTATGGAGTTTTTTTTTTATTGTTCTTCTCGTTAGATAGATGTAATATTCCTATCTGATTGAGAGTCAATGTCTTTTCTTAATTCTTTTGGTGCTGCCATATTTTGTATTACATTGAATACATCGATGTATCAGATGGATTGATGCCAGTTTGACTGCGAATTTTAGCCTAAGGTTAAATAGGGATAGAATATTTTAATTTCAATGCAAATCTATGTAGTATTCATGCTCGACCCTAAATAAAAATGCATTAAATTTAAGTTGTTTATAGATGCTTGCATGGATTGTTTATCGGTTAACTATGTTTTGCGTTTTCATATTTGATCAAAATATATAGACATTCGATAAATAATGATACCTTACGGTGAGTATCTAAAATGTATTTATTCGGACGTCTTTTAAGTTATTGGTGACAATGCAAGTATCTTATGGTGAATACTATTGGGTTACATATAAATTTCCCTCCGCAATTGTCAGTAATCAATAATTTTATATTTTGATCGCTTATGTTTACTTTGGAATGTTTTTAACCGTGTAATCTATGTAACCGATCTATAGCAACTTATTATAACAAGCTTTTATAATCCCATCTGTGCGAACTTAATTAAAATGTAAAATTAGAATATAATAGTAATTAAAGGTAAATTAAAATCAAAATCAAAGTTAAAAATAATGTTAAATGTTAAAATGTAAACTAATACTAAAATAATTTTAAATCTTATATATATGTGCATAAATAAATGTTTGTATGTTAATTACTGGCAGTGGCTTATTTTATTTATTTTTTAATGTTGAAATCTAATTAGATAAGATCTTATATTATTTAATCTCTGCTATTCCACTGAGCTAGTGACATGGGCTAACGACCGGAACCAAAATATTTAAAAAAGGAAAAAAAAATTTTTTTATTTTTTTTTTGACTTATGTATCTGCCTACTTTATAAATTTTTCTAGGTTCAAATGCCTAGATGGCGCCCTGTAGTGCAGTTTACGTTAAGTCTCATTCTCCGGATCGTTCCAATATATATATATATATAGTAATGGTCAGATTTGTACACTCATGCAACAAGATCCAAGGCTGACATAGGACAGAGAGAAATATGAAACTTAAGGTTACTACTGACTAACCAGATGGGTGATATATAGCACTTACCAATATATCAATCTTAATTACAGAGATATACACATATAGCACATAAAATCATAAATAAATTGGAGTAATGGACTGTGAAATTGAATAATATTCTGTGGATTGGACAAGAAACTATGGATTGGTTTGAACTAGAATCCTGGGCAAAAAAGATATGCAACAATTTATATTTTAAAAGATTTATTAAAACAATAACAAAGAGATAAAACAAAATCTGACAATGGCAAGGATTCTACAACATTCAATAATGTATCCAATACATGTAGGCATTTTAGAATGGATGGGATTGTTATCAGTACATCAGTCACATTTTAAAGTATTAAAACACATATGAGGATGAGGTGCATAGGTCATGTGTAATTATTTAACATGCCCATCCTATGATTTTGGTTTGCTTAAGTTATAAGCTGATAGCTTAGTAGAGATAATGAGTACAGCTCTAAGATGGCTGTTATATATATATATATATATATATATCACTTTATTAATATATATATATATATATATATATATATATTAATAAAGTGAGCAACTAAATAAGCTCAGTATTATGCAGATTCAACCTGATAACCCAGATTCAAACTTCAAGCTAAAGCTGAATGATTAATTAATTTGTGGAAAAGAACTGGTTGTCTTTAGATTCACATATATATGTTATAGTGCTATATAAAATATTAAAGAGTAAGTTTGCAGTGTGAGTGAGTGATCATTCAGAAGCTTCAGCATCAAATGCTCGGTTTGCTGCGATTTGTATATGAACATATAAGTTCAGGAACTCGAATTGGCTTTAGGAAAACTCTGGGTCTGCATGCTTCAGATCTAATAAAGATAGCTATAACCTGAATCAAATAATGAAGTGGCTTGATACTGTGTACCTATTTAAGAGCTGCAGCAAAACGTAAACACATATATAAGTGTATTATATAAAGACACACCCTCAATGCACACAATATATAGAGCAATAAGTATGCATATATGTAATTAAGTGCACCTAAAACAGATAGCTTCTATCTGTCAAACTAATTACATCCAGTTTTTAAACTAGCATTATAATTATGCTAATAAAAGGGACTTAATCTATATAATAAATAATGTAGTTAAAATATTGAATCCGCATATACATATTCATAATTAAAGAGGGAAAGTATATTTGATTGGACTTAATACAAACATTAGCAAAAATATGTTATCATCTCTAGCCAGTATATTATTATCAATATTATAATTTTGAAACATAGATTTAATACAATAAATAATGCTTTTAAAATGTTTAAAGTGGAGATTACAATTATCTCTTTTATAAATTAATTAGTTTCACTGTTTCGACAGATGAGCATGTTATCACATAAATTAAACATAAACATAATGAATTTAAACAAAATATTAAAAACATTAAAGTTAGGCAAGAGGATAGTTTGTAGGAATTTAAGATAATAGATTTCAGACATGTAATGATTACAAAAAATAAAATCATTTACTTTATAAAAGATTTCAGGGAGTTTAGAGGATTATATTAAAACTTGTTTCTTTTTTTTTTTTTGTTACATTAAGTAAGTTATAGATTTTAAGAAAGCAGTTGATCAGAAACGATTTTAAACATTACAAGCATAAAGCTAAACTAGTCAATATAAAATCAAAACTACCCCAAATCTAAAATTAAACCAGACCAGCATAAAAATAATATTAAAACACAACCTGGTCTGGTTTAATTTTAGATTTGGGGTAGTTTTGATTATATATATATATATATATATATATATATATATATATATATATATATATATATATATATATATATATATATATATATATATATATATATATATATATATATTATACAAGATTACACAGTTTCTTTTACAAATGGGTTAAATTAAAGACTTTTGAGGATTTAGATAGAATGTCCTTTAAAGTGTATAGCTAGTTTACATTAGAGTTTATAGATTAAATTTATAGGCTGAAGTCTTTAAAATTATTACTATCATTGTGTCAGTGAAGGCATATATCAATAATGATAGTGGTTGGAACAAGGCATCAAACAATAGCATAATTTCAGTAGCATTTCCTTTCAGGTAGGCTTTCAATTTCTTCATATCTCCCTCTCATGCAGGCTGCTGGAAAATTTGCCCATAGGTATTGAAGCAGAATCTTAGATTCAGATTGCACTTTACAGTCCACCTCAAATCTTCCACTACCAAGCCAAATTCAAACACTATTTTTGCGTATATATTCTGCTCACTAACACATTTTTGTTCCTTTTCTTATCATTAACTAAAATATTTCTTAACGAAGATATATGCATAAATTTCTGAATTTAAATACACACAAAAAAATAAAACTACTAAATATAGTATTTAAAAAGGGATCACATATACCCAATTGGTAATGGAGGATTAATTGTAACAAACTTATAATATCAAAATATATTATATTTTCTGTATTTTTTATTTTATAAAAGTTATAGTAATTAATTTATTAATTGCAGCTCAGATATCTGTAGATATTGTAGAGACAAACATACTGAGCAAATATTTATTAGAAAAGTTTGTTTTATGTCATTCTATAAAATTTTGTCTTTAAAATTATTTTTCTATTAAACTATACTTTTTTGTTTAAATCCAATATGGAAGATTCAATTGTACTTAGTCACAAATAATTAAAGGTGAGAAACTTAATCCTGTTTAATCTTTTAAAATAACTTTAATTAAAAGTTTTTCTAAAATTAAAATTAGAAACTAAACTTAATTGATTTACTTTTGTCATAAACATTTGTTATCAAATTAATTTCGATTTGAATACTTCTCTAACAATGGTATCTTCCAGCACAATGTGGAAAGCTTATGTAAAAATTCTTTTGGAAACTAGATTAGAGAAAATGATTAGCAATGACCAATCAAGAAAGCATTCCACAAATACCAAGGCATAGTATAAAAATGGGCTAATTTTGACTGGGAACTAACTAAAAACATTCAATGAAAACAGTTGCCAAATAAATCCATATTTGTTTAATTTCAATGTGTCGTGAATAAATCCAATTCACCTTTCACGTTGTTCAAGATGGCCTTCCCTGAAATATGTACCCACTATCCCGATACTCATAAACTGTAAGTGTTTGTTGAATAGTAAACTTACTGCCTGCCTGAATAACTATGCTCATCAAACTAGATCTAGTTCTCTGAGGAAAATCTGAATATCACCAAAAGAACTGCCAAGTTTGTACAGAGGTAACAATTTCAAGTGCTGCTAGACTCTTAAATTTACCTTGACTAATTTTTAAATGTCACCTATCTGTTTCTTTAAACATTTTGTAAAGCCTTTTTTTTTTTAAATTTAATATTTATTATGAATTAATTTGTAATTTCTTACCTTGTTGGTCAAATGTACTTTGTTCTCTCTATATAACTTAGCAGTAATCTCTCCTGCATTAAACCTCTCCTGAACAATTATTATTTCTTAATTTCATGTCTATGCAGCAATATTTTATTTTCATTATTATATTTTTTTATACTAAATTATATGTTGATAATTTCCCCCAGAATCGCAAATGCTTACACTAGCTCTTTTAATAATAAAAAAAAAAAACCTTCCTTACTTTTCAGAGGGTGATTAACCTAGTTTTTTTAAAACAAATTTGTTATTCTTATTATAGCAGGTGCCTGCTAGTCTGGAGAAGTAAACTACAAATCAGATAATTTTTGTACAATATTATTTTCGAAATACTAAGCAAAAATCTGTTTAATTAGAAACATGTTTTTTTTTTATTAATTAAATAATAGCGCCAACTTCTAAAACTTTACATATATTTATATGAATTAAATCAATATTATTTTCTTGAAATCACTAACCACCACCTACTTTATACATATTTAATAAGAAGTAAGGTAATTATGAAAGCACTTAAAACCAAAGATTTGTAATAGTTATATGTTATGGGAAGTAAAGTGGGGAGGGGTAATCTTCTAGCTCTATGAGTTGTTATATTAGCTTTAATTTTATTTATCCCATGTCCACGTAGTAAATCAAATCATTCCAGTATGCTAGGTCTTTAGCAATAAAGACAGGAGATAATTCTTTTTTTCTTAGATTTAAGTTTATATATTTATATTAATTCAAGCATTATGTGTATCATGGCCTTTAGTTTTATATATATATAGTACCCTTTTGTTTAGGTTAGAATGGATTATTTGTAATAATTTACTGAAAAATTTTAAATTTTGAGGTTGGGTAGGAGATGATGTATGTTGTGTGTTAATAATCTTTGAATAATTTAGTTAAGGCAAGTAAAATAATTGATGTATAATATTAGGTTGGTATTTGCAAGAAAACAGTTAACTAAAAATCATTATAAGATTGTATGTTTGGGAGAATTGGCCATAATAAATATTGCTTTAATAAGTCTTATAAATAATAATTAGGGTAAATTTTAAAAGTAATGCTTTAAAGTTAAACAAATAGATTTAGTAATAATAATTGTATTTAATGGCTATATTTTTAAAATCATTTGATTAAAAAATAATAATGTGGGAGAAAAGTGTATTTTTTGGTTTTATAATATTAAAATAATTATTTTGAAATTGTGCTATAATAGTGATTATGTAACATTTTATAAATTAAATTATTATTTTAGTCTTTAAATTATTAGCACCTTATTTAGTTTTGTAAATCACGTGACGCACACCTGTGTTCGAAAATAGAATAATATTATCTGTTATAAATGTTAAATTGGATTTTAAAAGTGAATATAATAAATAAAATCAGATTTATGTTTTTTGTTGAAAATAAATACATTAAGTTCAAAATAAAGGTAGAAATGGTAATACATATTGAAATGTGATTTTTTAAAAATTATTTTAGAGACTTTACTAAGTAAAAATAAAATGTGAAAATTAAGTAAGAATTGAATAATATAATAAAAAACAAATTTAGTAAATTATTATTAACTTTAACTTTAAACCAATACTTGTGGTCCCGGATAATTTGAGGTCAGGATTGTTTAATGGACCAATCAAAATTGGAATCAGCTGGAGTATTTGAGAGCTGTTTACATTTTGGCAGATGATTATTAAGCTGTTATCTCATTCTACCGATGTGCTATTATAACATTGTTAGTATTTCGGTAAAGTATTTAGTAGTGTAATAATCCATTTTATTTAGCTTCAATTTTTATAAAAAAAGAGCATTTTATTATTACAAGATCGTGATATGGAGAAAGAGGGCTAAAAAAATTAAATAATTCCTTACTTAGCTAATTTGTTTTCGTTAAATTTGTCAGCAACTTAAACATGAAGAAGACATCACTAAATATAAAAAATTTAATGGAGGTATTAAAATATTATTATCGTATAAAGTATATAAGTTTGCCTATGTTGATAAGTCATATTGATTTATGACTAAATTTCATAAAAAGAACGTCATGGAAAAAATATAAATATAAAAAAAAAATTTTCATTAAAAGATATAAAGTGAAATGAGATAATATATTTTATGAAGAAAATTTATTTAAAATACAATGGAAAAATACTTTCAAAAAAAAAAAAACTTTTAAATTTGACCGAACAATTATTTTAGAATGTGGAGATATTTCTTTCTGAAGAAATATTGGAAATATTTTAAAATTGGAATTTTTCCTAGAAAATATAAGATCATTTGCGAGTATGTGACTTATATCCTATTTTAAAAAAATTTACAAGTTAGTCATTAAGGTATGCGGGACATACAAAAGTTTATTTAAATTATTTGGGAAAATAATTTAAGTTATTTGAAAATATTGGGAGAAGTATTGGTTGTATCAAAAGATATTAAACCTCAGTAAATATGGAAAAGTTACAAGAATTTGGAAAATTATCTTGACAAAGAGTATTTAAAATTAGATATTTACCTAACAATACATGTTTAACTATTTAATGTTTTGGAGATAAGAAAAATATTAATTATATTAGTGTAAGTCTTATAGAATAAAAGTTAATGTACCGTATTTAACTTGAACTGTCAGTTTTGATGATATATTACAACATTAAGAACTGGAGCATGCATGATTATTGATGTCAAAAGTGTGTATTAATGTTTTTTTATCAGGAGAAAAGATACTTCCTGTACTGAACTTATTATCAAGAAAAGAACATTTCATCGTAAGATATTCTAATAAAATTATTGTAAATATGGTTTTAAAATTAAATTTTTACTAACACAATTATAGTAATATTTATTCATAGTATAAATATAGCGTAGAAACAGAAAACATTAAATTATTTACTAACTTAGTAATTAAATTTTATTGCAAAAAAAAATCTTTAACTTAGTATATTTTAAAGTGTGATAATGTGGAATAAACAATAATAAAATGTCTATTTAGATCGTAATCCAGAAGGCATCACTAAGTAATTGCCAACCGAAATTACTTATGGTAATAATGTAAATTATTAATACTTTTAAAATGTGTTTGTTATTTTGTATGGATGGTTGCATATATAAAACACACACCTACACATAATTTATCATTTGTTTAGTTATTTAAGAATATGCATAATTTTAATGATATCGTAAAGATATTTAAACATAAAAGAAATATAAGTATATGATTCTATTAAAACTTAATTGGTAGTTTTGTTGAATAATTTAAAGTGTTAAAATATGACATTGATTCTGATTGTTTATGCTAAAGTTTGAGAACTATTAAAGAATTAAATAATCTTGTCTTATTAGTTAGTTAGACTGTTATTCTAAAAATAAAATTATTTGTTATTATAGAAATGAGGATGAATTTAGCGATGTAAATTGGTGAATTTTAAATGCTAATATCTTAGTATTAGGTTATATAAAACCAGGATAATATTGTATGTAGGGTTTATTTATATGGGAAGAAGAATATACTATATTGATATTTATACAAGTATAGCTAACATAGCCCTATATCTTGTGTATATTCATGGTATTTTTTTATTTTTCTATGTGTTTAATGTGCCATAGTGCTGAATGAATAGCCTGGACATTATACTTGGTAGAAGAGGTTATTAAACAAATAAGTTATAGTTCAGTTCATGTACACTATGCCCTTGATGGTTAGTTAGTTGATATAGGTGTTAAGTTGAAGTTATAGTATGCCCCATATGCCTACTAGTATATGTGTTATTGAAATTTATTGGATTACATTGTGAAAGATGGTTGTTTTAAAATTGGAAATAATAAATTAGTTTGGAAATAGAGAATTGTTAAATTGGATATGATAAGTTATGTTGCTTAGAGTAAAATAAATGTAAAAAATTATACGAACATAATTTCATCAGTGAAAGAATCATAAAACTTTTATAGGTAAAATAATATTTATTTTTTTTATAAAATAAATAGTTGACAATTTAAAAGAATTTATAATGATATTACTTAATTATTAAGAATTTTTTGAAAAGACATACTTATAGTGCATATTTTTATTTATGATTAAAGGTAATAGACTGAATCGTGTTGCATGAATGAAAGTAGTCATAAGTTTTACAAAAATAATTTTATAACAACACACTAATACATACATGATATTTAAAGTTTAAAGTAATAATTAGTAAGTAGCTTAGTTTTATGCTATGCTATGAATTAAGGTTGTTCACATAAATATTGAAAAATGACTATACAGAATAATAAATAATTTTTAAAAACTAAATAACAAGGATAAGTTCATAGTAAAAGTATTACCTATATTTTTTTAAAACCTATAAAGTAATAATATCGAATAACTGTAATAAAAAAGTTATATAATGATATTTTAAAAAATAAGAAATATTTTATTTAAGAAATGTTCTGTATCTTATGTTTTAAGTCACCTGATTTGTCTTGAAAAAATACCTGAATACGAATAAATAGAATTCTATCAAAATGTAAATGATGTAAAAATTTTATTGTTGAGTTTGTTAGTAAAATTGTTCAATGTGTTTTATAAGTCTTGGTGGTGACTCAATTTTTTCACATCGCAATTACATAATCACAGATAATTATAATGAAGACATAATATTTGCACATCATAAATAAAAATTTTATTTAGGAGTTATATTTTATTGATATATTTTATTTAAGAAGTTTTACTTATGGTATTGTTATGATGGCCATGGAATAATTACCAAAGATTTACATTAAATTATCTTAGTAATGATTGCCACATATTCTCAGATTATAATATCATACTAAATATATTTATTTAAGATGTCATATGGATAATAGAGAATTATATTACATTTTTATTATAAGTTATACAAGAATAACATTATAAATAGAAAGATAGGAGAGTGAATTATAGATTAAAGATTAGTATTACTATTTTTTATTATTAATATTATTAAATTGTAGTTAGGAATGATATTAAATCCTTTATCATACTTGATTACAAAAGTTATAATTAATTTATCATTATGTTAAGAGAACCTGATATAATTTGAGTTAAATTAGTTTTGAGAAAGATATTTAAATTAATTTGTTAAAGGTAATTTACTTAATTAGTTTTGATTAAAGATGTAAGAGTACTATAAATGTAGTATTTAAGTAATAGGAATAAGGATAGAATTCTTATGTCATTAAGGTGATATCCAGTGGGAGATTAGCTTAATTATTCGCTCTGCCACTTGTAAACTCACTTCATAGTCTCATGATTTGATTAGATATCGATTTCTTTCATTTTATGAACCAGAACTATATTATTATTTATTAATTAAGTTAATTTAATCATTGATATTCTTAAAAATATAGTTATTGTTAATGTAGATACATTTTAGATAAACATAGTTATTTATCTGAGCTAGATCAAGTGATTATAATTATATATTTCCTGGAAGTGAAGGTACAATATATATATATATATATATATATATATGTGTGTGTGTGTGTGTGTGTGTGCTTCATTTATTTTTACTCCCAATTTCAAGGACAAGGTTTGTAAACCCCTTGGAACTTCTTAGGTGCTAGATATTATTGCATAGGGTCTGCTCTGGCAAAAGGCCAGCCTATGGAAATTCAATAAGTTGCATTCTTTGTTGTTTGTGACCTGACCCTGCCAATGTTTACAGAGAGTCACCTTCTTTATCTGTAAATTGAAGCACCTTCTTGGAACTTAGAATGGATCTCTTCATTGCCATCATACATGTACCACTCTCCCATATTTTATTCTCGTTAAAGCCTATCAATACTCCTAAATCGTACTATTACGATTGTACTAAATGGATTGTCATTTTTATATTTTGCTTCATACTTTCACATGTGCTATTACTTCCACAATTATTGTTTCCTAAATTAGCTTCCCAAATATGTTCTTATTTTACGAATGTGAATACTCTTTTATTAATTAAATATAATTAACACTGCCATCAAACTCAATAATCATATGTAATGGTTCAAGTGCTGTTTTTGTACTAATGGTGGATTTAACAAACTTTAAATAACTGCAATCCAATGCTATTAAAATCTTAGGTATATCTCTTAATCTGTTAATTATTGACGTGTAAATAGCCACATTAGAACAAAGCTACAAATTATTTGTTACTGCAGCGTAACTTGAGTAAATATGCTTGATTTATTCTATTGTACAAAGGGTTAATGTCACCTAAGGGAGATAAATACCCATTTCATTTGTATTTAGAACATTTTATTTGTATTTTGACATATATATATATTGAGCTGGATTGATTTCCGATTCAATTGTTTTATTACTAAAATTAAAAAGGGAGAACAACTTCATTTTCATTAAATGTCTAATGCTCAATTTTTTTATTATTATTTAAAACACATACACATTTATATTTAAAGTAGATCATTTAATTTTGATAAAATTGATTTTAAAATAGTTTACCTTCACCACCTGTTTTAATCAATTTGAGTAAAAACAGACAAGCTTGCTAATTATGTATTCCTGTTGCTTTTATTTTAGTCATATTTTTAAAGTTAATTCTAAAAAAAAAAAGTGGAGATTTAGTTTTGTATTTGTCGTTATTGTTTCAATAATCCCTGGTTGGAAGTCTTAAATTAGATTGAGCGGGAAATTAATATTTGCCTTGCCTGTAATATAGAATGGACACTAATGAAAGTTTTGCATGGGAAATGTAGCAAGGAAAGATAGCCCACCAATTTTTGGAGAGAGAAGAGATTCATTATTAGATACACACTTGGATTATGGCAGGCAAAGAGATACCATTGTGAGTAGCTATTCGGACATTGAATTCCTACTAAAAACAAATAATTATTGACAAACTTTGTTGGTGTGCAAGATGTCAAAATCCACCACTGTGAGTTTTGCCATCATTAGAATGTCTTGCTAATTTAAACAAAGGACGGACCCACACCTACCAGCTCTCCTCCAGTCATGTCATGAGCCTCTAAAATAAACACTGTCTCTACCTTGTCACTGTCAAAGGACCTGAAAGATGAACTATTATCAAAAGTGCACACTCGTCACTAAATCACTAGGACTCTGCCTTACTGTAAGCTAAACTTTTTCCTATTCTAGCCAGGGTAAATAAATTGCATTTAATTAAATCTCCGCTCAATCTAATGATAAATATGTTTTAAAATGGTATTAATTGTTTTTTTTAATTATTTATTATCGGTATGTACTCTTTTCTAGTATTTAAAGTGTGTCTTGGAATCTTAGTTTTAAGATTCCAAGTTTGTTTGCAATTTTCGTTTATCAGAGGGTGCATTAGGAGATTGTATTTTATACGTTTGATATATACCTGATTATTTCATTAACTATTACAAAACGCATTGGCAGTTTTCGTAGTCTTTATTTATTTACCTGCCCTTAGTTGTAAAATAAGAAATCTTTAAGCATGTTTCATTTGCGCTTTTTATGCAAACAACAAAATCTTTTTGCTGGCTATTTGTTAAGTTATTTCTTCGGTTTGTCTGAAAGTAGTCATTTCTTTTTGGATTACATAAGATCATAATCAAATATCTTTTGCTGTCTTGTAAGTGAGATCAACCACATTTACTTTGAATGTAGTATTACGTGCAGCAGTCCTGCTGCGTTTTAATGACAGTAATTAGAATATTACTGCTCAGACATTCACACTGGTTATGTTAATTTCTGATGGAACAGTAACTGTTTTATTATCCCTGATTCAGGAAGCTAACGTTGTCATTTGTTTTGTAATTTCACAACTGGCCAGCAGGAAGATATTTTTCTAACCGTTTCTTCTATTTTAAATGAGATAATTTTGCTGCCAAAATGTTTTATGCCTTCATGTTTGTCGTACTCTTGTGCACTCTCTGGTAAATATGCGTATGTTAAAATGAGTCACTTTTATATTCGTGGCTAGATGTCTTCACTCTATTGCACAACTTTTAAAAAAATTAATAAATTGTTTAAACTTAGTTTGGCTAACGTTTGTCTTTGTGCTTTGATTTCTCAACTGTCTAAATAAAATTTAAGATATCTTGTTCCTCCCTTAGTGTAGTTTGGTGCCCTTTTGATTTGCATATCCTGTCCACTCTAAAATAAATGTCTAGTTCCTTTTTTCGGACTAGTAGCGCCACCAGGGTCAGTATATGTGAATCTCACAGATCTTTCTCCCATTACAATATATATATATATATATATATATATATATATATATGGGATATATATATATATAGATATATATATATATATATATATATTTCTAAATATCAAAGTCATTGTTTCATTTATTGAATAGTAAAAATATTGTTGTTATATAACATGTTTAATTTACTAGATGATCGAATCTCGTTAACAATAATATTCTATACATGAATAAATTCAAACTAGAGACTTTTGTGTCATGGCTTAGCGATGCCGACTGTGAGAAATAAATTAGATTGGTATCATTGGAATTGTTGCTCATAAGTTGGTAGATGTGTAAAATTGACAAATAGGGCAGATTTCATGAGTGTTCCTGACTTATGCATCGTGTGCATGATTGGAGTCAGGGTACTTTTGCCTAGATGCTAGATCTTGTTATATGAACAGACAAAACTGACCTGTACAGTATGCTGAAGGAATGGAGAGTACCATTTACACTCTGAGAGACTGCAAATATTTTATTCTACTTGACCAACTTGGAGTCTGGACTTTACAACAATTACAGAAAAGACAAGGTAAAAAAGACCTCTAAACCTAAGAAATCCACTTTATTTATATTTCCTAGATCAAAACCAGCTGGCTATCTATTTTAACTCAGTATTCAACCTCCCTCTAGATTTTATAGCTCATAGTCAGGTTCTTCTTATTCTGATCTTTTTGTAGTGCTCAGACTTTTACTGTTTTCAATCTGGAAAAGTAATTCCTTACAATCGTAATGAGTTTTAGAACAAATGGTTATAGCTCAGAAACCCATTGATCCGTCTTGAGAATTATTCTCAATTGTTTTAACACAAGTGTGAGAATTCCACATGTAATTCACAATTCACATAAATGAAAGTTGCTAAAGATTATTTAGCGAAAATTTAAACTGTACCTTCTCTAAATAAAGTAATTTTATACAAAATATTATTTATTAAACAAAATATAAATGCTGCAATATATATATATATATATATATATATATATATATATATATATATATATATATATATATATATACAAACATTAATATTACAGTCATTTATATATGCAGTATGTGTGACAATACCTATATAACTTTGGATACATTTATAACTGTATATATATATATATATATATATATATATATATATATATATATATATATATATATATATATATATATATATATATATATATATATGCATTAGAGAGTGCTTAAATCTGTCCTAGATGTGACTGTGGGGACAAATAGGTGAGACAAATAAGAGGGCAGAAATATACTGTTTCATTTCCCCAAACTTAGAAAAAAAAATTATCAAAATAAAAGATTTTATTTGAGGTAAAGAATATTCCTCAATAACACCATTACTGTATAACAAGATAAATGATGACACAAAATATTTCTTGCAATTGTTTAACTCGCCTGGCTATTTTGTTTTAAACCTGCAATAACACACTTCCATACCATTCTGACCAAAGTCTAAGGCTATATACATCTACCTATCTCACATAAAGAAGAACACACAAAATTTTATTTCTAACTAATATGAAGTTGCATATCTTAATTGACTATACTAATTTAGATATATATATATATATATATATATATATATATATATATCAAATATATATATCTACATGATATATATATATATATATATCATGTAGAGAAAACACACAAAATCTGTGTCTATATACTGTTGGAGTTGGATAAAATAACACTAATTGGCTGAACCAATTTGATAAATATATGACATCTATAAAAACACACATAAAATTAATGTCTAGCTACTGGGGTATGGACAATTCCACAAATGATCATGCATCACCCTAGTAGAATCTAGGTATGTTGATAATTAAACTATTCATACCTCAGTTGGTTCTGGGTGTTCATTCTAGCAGAACAGTTATCAGTGGGATCAATAAAGCCCACAAGATCATTTCCCTCTTCCTAAATTCAGTCATATACCCCATCATCCCACCCATGTGATAATGTGGGACAATCTTTGAATGCCTCAAGACTATGGGCATACTCACTTCCTGTGAAGAGAATTTCATTATTCATGGTGCACTCCTTGCCATTATATTCACCCATTTCTATGAGTGGTGTTTGATTAGCACATTTCACTTGATACTGTCCTGGATTAAATTCAGGTCCCAAAAGATCCTCTTCATCTTTGGATCCATAAATAATATTGCCATTTCATGGTTCAATTATGAATAAGTTCAGAAAAAATCCAGTGATCCCATCATATACCTTGTCATGCATGTTGCCCAATCTCTGGTTTCAATCTCTTAGCCTATTTCTTATCTTAAAGGAATGTGCAACTTTCTTTTCCTCCTCTTTCTTGTAACTCATTCTACTTTTGCACTGGTATTTTCAGATACTTCATGTATGCCAAGGGTAGGTGGCCCCTTGAATGTCGGGCTTTCTTCAATATATTCTTGCAAAGATATAGTCTTAGTATCTGGGAGTTTGGCTAGACCTTCCAGTTTGAATGTTTTCTGGTATAAATTGACTGTACCCTGGTCATAATCAATAAAACACCTGTCTTCTTGGTAAATCATTACCAATAACCAATCTTTGAATTAAATTTGCCACAACCAAG
This sequence comes from Epiperipatus broadwayi, assembly GCA_028023455.1. Classification (NCBI taxonomy): domain Eukaryota; kingdom Metazoa; phylum Onychophora; class Udeonychophora; order Euonychophora; family Peripatidae; genus Epiperipatus; species Epiperipatus broadwayi. The sequence goes on along the minus strand of JAQFVV010000352.1, from coordinate 49,937 downwards.
AAAGGGTGTTCCAGAACCATTTGACCCCATCTGAGGCCCAACCAAACTTGGTATTGCTCAGTCTGTCATCTGGCCATAGGTCAGAGTTACTTGAAGAGCCTTGACTGAAAACTGGTATTGCAGGCATTTCAACCTCCAGCCAAATCCACCATTCCTTTGAGATCAAGGGCATTTGGATTCCCATGTCCACCAATGCAGACACTATCTAGAACACACCTCAATGTTGACAGTTGGGAATGGTCCAATCTGGACCCCAGTTTCAGACACATTGACCTCCATGATGACAGATACTGGTTTGGAATGTTTTTTTCCTAATAGTTTGTCAGGACTCTGGTAGGAGGAACAATCGAATCGTGCCCCCTGTAGTTTCCCGACTGCCTATCTCTATATGGTCCTTTATTTTTGTTTGCTTCTGGCATTTTTGTATATAGAATCTTTATGGTTGTTGGTGAGAGAACATTATGGACTGGCATCTAGGGGATCCTATTTTATGCATTTTTTCTGGTGGTTCTTTGGGGACTGGGGTGAAATTGATGGTTGTCAAGAATCCTGCCATCTCTTTTTTGGCACATCTTTTGCACCCCAGCATAAGCTGTTGCACCCTCATTGGCATGTTCTGCTGGATGACACGGATCATCTGGGTATCTGTAAAAGGTAATGCAGTCAAAAATCAAGGTTGGGCAACCTTCCTCATGAACAACTGTGTATAGGTCTCCTGGACCACTGACCTATAAGACTCCCCAAGGATAGCATGGTAAATTTCCATCGTGGCATTCCTCACTCCACATTGTTTTCAACAAGGCAGCAGAGTACTTCTTGAAGGTGTGTGGTCATTCTGCACAACAGTACCACCATGATCTGGCATATCCCAGCAAGTAGTGGATAGCAAGGGCAACTTTGTCTGCTGCTGGTACAATCTGGAAGCAGAATAACCCATACAGGTTTTCAATATGGGTCCTTGAGTTTTCTCCAACCTCTTTCTTGAAGCTCTTCACCTGTATAAATTTAGACATGTAGGTTTGAACCTAGTGTCAACTCTGGTGGTCTTACAAGACCTGGCCCACCTGGATCTTCTGAGTTCTGATACCTCTTATAAAACATGATAGTCAGCTCATTATTGATCACAGGGGAACCCTGCACACTACCTTCCACCTCATTAATGCTGAGAACATTTCCTACAGTCTCCTTAGGAAGAGTGTTGTGCCTAGTGTGGTCGATTGCCCTTGTGGCACTCATAAGTTCAGGCTTAAAGTCTATCCTGATGGGGTTTTTGTATGGCTCTCTTGGTCTCTAAAATCTCTAGTTTTCCTTCCTTCACTTCCTTAATTTTTTTTTCTTGAGCTCAAGTATAGCATTCCTCATCTTCTTTTTCTTGTTGGCCACTTCATTGCCCTGTGCTATATTCTCCCTCAATTCATAAATTTCATCTTGGATCTCTCCGTGTGCTTCTTGTAGCCTTCATACGACACCTCCTGTTCTTTCAATTTATTGGCCATTTTTCCTTCAATTCTGCCAGCCACTTCATCTATATATGTTTTCTGGTGCTCAATCCTATCCTGAATAAGTTCAACTTCTCCTCTGACTGCCCACATAGAGGTACCAGTCTCTTTTTCTGTTCATTCAGGAGCCCCATGAATCTATTTTGTATCTTCTCATGCTCCTGCTGGCAGTTTAATTTCAATCTTTTCAACCCCATCTGTAACTTTTCTATACTTTGAGTGTTTTCCTCTTTTCTGCATAGGGCTTGCAAACCTTCTGCGAACTCTAATCTCTTTTGCATTCGACCATCAGGATTTCCATATTTCCCAACAAAGCCAATAGCATGTTACCCTGTCTTTCCTCCATATTTCTCTCTGTTCCTGGCACTTGCATTTCCTTTTCAGATGGTTATCCTAAGGCTGCTGACTCTTCCAATCCCCTTCTTCATTAGATTGGCTGGCACTCACTTTCCCTTTCTCTTCTGTACTACTATCACCTCCTACTATCTCTCTTCCAGATCTCAAGGTTATTTCCTTTCCCCTTTCCTTTTCCAGCTTGGCTACACTATCCACTTTGACTGGTTCTTTTGGGATTATTACACTTTTTAAAGATGCATTCTCTATGTGTAAGTCTACATTTATTCCTTCCATTTCCTCTCCCCCACTTGCTACCCCTATTGTTTCTTCCTCTGTACTGCTGTTGATACTAACTTCAGCTTTGGTTATGCCAATAACAAATAAAACAACTTACTAATATTTTCTCTAAATGATTATTCACTGACTCACCTCCCGAAAATGATTCTCTCTCTCTCTAATTCCTAATCTTCAGCCCGCTGTATATTTTTATTAACCTATCCTTACCATCACTCTCTTTTAACCACTGCCACTATTAAGTTTAAGCCCTGTTTACATCTAATAGACCCACATAACAATTTATTTAAAAAATATAAGTATATAATAAAAACCTTTATTTAAAACAAAAATAAAAACATCAGATATACCTCATTTCTTCCTTCATGGAAGCCGATCATTCCTAAAAAAAGAAACTAAAATTCATTATAAAATATTGTTTTCTGTACCAGGTTTGACATGAAGTACATGTATATATTTTTATTTATAGAATTTCTCTTGACCTTATTGACCTTGCTTCCTTTGTTTCATTGTTCAGTTTCCAAACCAATTCAAATTTTACAATAACTTTAAAGCAATAGATCCCTATGATACAAACCCTTTTCTCTATCCCTGATGACAAAATTTATGATAATAATTATCCACCTGTTCAAATTACATACGGGTGCCACTCACCAGTGAGTAAGAATAACACCACATACATAAGCTAAAATTCCCAATATCCAATATGTATGCACACATCTAAGATCTTGTTAAGACATCCTGCATACATTCATGCTGTATCTATGTATATATGTGCATATCTACACACCAAGCCAGAAACACATTTAAAATTCATTACTTAAAATAAAACAGAGTCTCAAGTAAATAGACAAAACAAACAAATATATATATAAATATATATATATTAAATCTAATATTTTCACGGATAAAAGATGTCATATTATTATTACTATTTGCGGGATATTCCACGTAGTGAAAAAGCTAAATGCTGACATTTCAGTACAATATCAAGTACCTTCCTCATATATATATATATATATATATATATATATATATATATATATATATATATATATATATATATATATATATATCATGATGTGTGTATATAGTTAAGAACACTTCTACCAGGTGCAATACCATAATTTTAAATATATATAGACAAAACAAATATATATATATATATATATATATATATCATGATATGTGTATACAGTTAAGAACACTTCTCCCAGTTGCAATGCCATAATTATATATATATATATATATATCAATTCAGAGCTTGTATTCAGTTCAAAATCTCTGGGCACATGAATTAACTCTCACTGGGTGTCCATACTCAAAGAAAAAAAAACACTCATAGCAATATTGTTATACTCAAAGAAAAAAAACACTCATATGTTTAAAAAAATTTCACCAAAAATCTTATATATATATATATATATCATCAACACCCACATACTCTATCTAGGTTGTGTAACTAATTGTGGCCATGAATGGAATCCATCTTTGGGGAGAAAATATAAAATAAATACATATATTTATTAAAAAACACATATATTCAGTTCACGGCCATTACCTGATTCAAAACCATGATCAGGGTCTATACTCAGTTCAGAACCATGGACATCAATTGAAAAAGCCCAAATTGTACTTTTATATCTTTCAGGGTTATGAAAATTAAGTAGACCCCACAAATGGGCATCAATACTCGAGGAAAAAAACCTATGTAACAGTCAGATTTGTACACTCATGCAACAACATCCAGAGCCCAAGCAAAATACACCAAAGCTGACTGGAGTGAGGTGGTTAAGACCTCTATTCTGACCAAACTTCAACTCATTTCCCAGTACTCCATATTTAACACCATATGAGTGACATGTATGGGGCTACACTCAGTCTTCATTTAACACTGGGATAGCATAGGTCAGGAATAAACACAAGACGTAAGGTTACTACTGACTACCAAGATAGCTGATATATATAGCACTTAACACTATCAATCTTAATTACAGAGATATCCACATATAGCACATAAAACTATAAATATATTTGAGTAATGGACTGTGAAATTCAATAATATTCTGTGGATTGGGCAAGATACTGTGGATTGGTTTGAACTAGAATCCTGAGCAGGAAAGATATGCAACAATTTATACTTTAAAATATTTATTAAAACAATAACAAAGAGATAAACAAAATGTCACAATGGTAAGGATTGTACAACATTCAATAAGGTATCCAATACAAGCAGGCATTTTATAATGGATGGTACTATTATCAGTACATCTGACACATTTTAATATATTAAAACACATATGTGGATGAGGAGTGTAAGTCATGCCTAGTCATTTAACATGCCCATACTATTATTTTGGTTTGCTTAAGTTATAAGCTGATAGCTTAGTAGATATGATGAGTACAGCTCTAAGGTGGCTGTTATATATATTGTAATAAAGGGAGTAAGTAAATAAGCTCAGTATCATACAGATTCAACCTGATAACCCATATTAAAACATTAGTGCAAATATGAATGATTAATTAATATGGGGAAAAGAACTGGTTTCCTTTAGATTCATATATATATATATATATATATATGCTATGGTGCTATATAAAATATTAAAGAGTAAGGTTGCAGTACGAGTAAGTGATTATTCTGGAGCTTCAGCATCAAATGCTTGGTTTGTTCTGAGACCAATGGTTTGCTGCAATTTGTATATGGACATATAAGTTCAGGACCTCGGATTGGCTTTAGGAAAACTCTGGCTCCACAGACTCTTGTTCTAATAAAGATAGTCATAACCTGAACTAAATAATGGGGCAGTTTGTTACCATGTCACCATTTAATAGCTGCAGCAAAATGTAAACACATACATAAGTGTACTATATAAAGACACATCTGCAATGCACACAATATATAGATCAATAAATATGTGTATAAGTAATTAAGTGTACCTAAAACAGATAGCTTCTATTTGTCAAACTAAATCAAGCCAGTTCTTAAACTATCATTATAATTATGCTAATAAATGGGACTTAAACTATATAATAAATAATCTACTTAAAATCCTGAATTCACATATACATATTCATAATTAAAGAGGGAAAGTATATTCTATTGGACTTAATACAAAAATTGGCAAATATACTTTATCATCTCTAGTCAGTATATCCCCTTCTAACTGATAAATATTAAAAGTTACAATATATAGAACCCACTAAGCAAACCTTGCAAAATATTACAATCTTACAATATATATATATATGTGTGTATGTATATATAATCATGATAACAACGAGCGGTTAGCGATCATTTATTATCTATATTATATTTTCAAAACATTTATTCAATAAATAAATAATGCTTGTAAAATGTTTAAAGTGGAGATTACAATTATCTCCTTTATAAATTAATTAATTAGTTTCATTGTTTCGAAAGATGAGCATATTATCACATATATTCAATATAAACTTAATGAATTTAAACAAAATATTAAAAAAATTAAAGTTAGGCAAGATCGTAGTTTGTAAAAATTTAAGGTAATAGATTTCAGGCATTTAATGATTACAAAAAATAAAATATTTCAGGCAGTTTAGATGATTAAATTAAAACTTGTTTCTTTTTTTTTTTATTACTTTAATGTAAGTTATAGATTTTCAGAAAGCAGTTGACCGGAAACAATTTTTTACAATATATATAAATTTACACAAGTTTACACAGTTTCTTTTACAATTGGGTTTAATTTTAAGTTTTGAAAATTTAGGTAGAATGTTCTTTAAATTGTATAAGCTAGCTTACATTAGAGTTTATACATTAAATTTATAGGCTGCAGTCATTAAAATTATTACCATTGTCCTCTTGGTGAAAGCGTACATCAATATTGATAGTGGCTGAAACAAAGCATCAAACATGAACATAATTTCAGTTGCATTTCTTTTCAGGTAGGCTTTCAATTTTTTCATATCTTCCTCTCATGCAGGCTACTGGAAAAATTGCCCATTGGTATGCTGACTGAATGGAGAGCACCATCTCCACTTTGAGAGCCAGCAAACACTTTATTCTACTCAACCGTCTTGGAGACTGGACTTCACAACAATTACAGGAAAGACAAGCTAAAAAACTTTTCTAACCCTAAGAAATTTACTTTATTTATATTTCCCAGATCAAAACCAGCCCACTATCTATTTTAACTTGGAATTCGACTCACCTCTAGATATTATAGTTCATAGTCTGGTTTCTTTGATTCTGATCTTTTTTTATTGCTCAGACTTTTAATGTTTTTGATCTGGAAAAGTAATTCATTACAATTGTAATGAGTTTTAGAACAAATGGTTATAGCTCAAAAACCATTAGATCCAACTTGAGAATTATTCTAAATTGTTTTAACACAATTCTGTCAATTTCACATGTAATTCACAATTCATCTAAATAAAACTTGCTAAAAATTATTTAGCAAATATTTAAACTGTACCTTCTCGAAATAAGGTGATTTTATACAAAATATTATTTATTAAACAATATATAAATTCTGCAATATATATACAAACATCAATATTACAGTCATTTATATATGCATTTATGTGTGACAATACCTATATAATTGTGTAAATGCATATATAACTGTGTGGTTACATATATGACTGTGTGGATGCATATAAACATGGAATACAGTGTTTAAACCTGGCTGAGATGTGACTGTGGGGACAAATACATAAAACAGAAATGAGTGCAAGAATATACTGTTTCATTATATATAAATTGTATCAACATTGTGTTGGCACATAATAATTTTGCTTAAAAAAATCATTAAAATAAAAATATTTCATAAAAGAAAATGCAATATTAAAAGTTTAAAGGTTTTATAAAAGAAGTAAAGAGTTTTTTCTTATTATTATCAGTTAAAATGTAACGTAAAGTTTAAAAGTATAAATCTTTTTTTCATTCAAGTTAAAGAAAAAAACGTAATCTTAAAAACTGAATAATAAATTGATCTTAAATTATACATGTGCGTAAATGTAAGCCTGTTAATGATATATATATATATATATATATATATATACAGGCTTACATCTTATATATATATATATATATATATATGAGAGTAAACAAAGAAATGATAAATGTGTGTATATCTGTGTGTTAAAATTATATTGAAAAATAAATGAAAGTTAAAAAATTAAAAAACACTCAGTGCTGGCTACTAATAAAAATATAAAAAAAAACACATTTGCATGGCTACTAATTAAATGATCTTCAAAAACATGTAATTAAAAGATTATCAAAGTAATTTTGACAACAGATATTGCTGGAGGATATCAAAATGAAAACACGACTCATCTATAAATAGACAATTTTTTCGGATAGTTAGTCGAGTTTGAGTTGAGTTTGAGTTGCGTTTAAGTTAACAATTCAGTACAATCTATCAGTGAGTTATATCAGTCAGCTTATTATTTATCCAGAATCAAGAATTTAGTGTTAAAACCTCGAAAAACATCCAACTTTCTCCAGCCTGAAGTCCACTGAAAACAGCCAATCTACTCAATTAAAGTGATGCTTGTGTAACAACCTGAAGCCGCTCAATATCTAATTGCTTAATAGAAAATGCCTCGGAATAATAAACATGACATCTCCACAAGAAAACTTCAAAACATTCCAGTTAGAAATACTTCATTAGAAGCAGCAAACAGCAAGATGTATCCACATTCAAAATCCTGGGTAAAAATATTTTCTTATATTTATTTCTAAAGTAGCCATCACATTTGTAAAACCTCAAGAGTCAAGTTTAAGAACTCTATTGCAAACATATATGAACTATTAATGTGTGTGTTTAAAATGTTGTGTGTATCCATGTGCTAGTATATTGCTTTCATTGTATATTATATTTCAAATATTATTTTATGCTTTCTCATAAGATATTATAGTGTGTAAATTCTATATATGCATGTGTCATATTAGTAAATAAGATGTATAAAATATTTAAAATTAATTTAATAAATGATAATAAAATAAATTGTCTATAAACTTAAAGCTTTATTCGTCGGTCAAATCTTTTCACCACTAATTAAAAATATTTTGTTATTGAATTAAAAAATAAATTGAGCTAGTTAAGGGATTTTTCGAGCACTGGATTATGGGCCTACTGTCTGAACATGTTAGTCTTAGACTAGCTGGTACCCAGGGTTTACTTCGAAACAAATAAAGTGTTTGGATAATAGAGGTTTGAATGTAGCAGCTGAGGTGGGCCATGATCTGGAAATGTGATTGTGTTATGCATTGCATAGCTCGATCTGGTCATGGGTATTATTGACAGCTAAAGCTATCAATAATATTTTCCACTTTGCTCGAATGTCCACATCATTCATGTAGTATTTATAATTAAATAAGATTATAAATTTATTAGAAATAAGGATGCACCCAGCGAAACCTATTTGCAGACTAAGTGTGAGTGTCTTCGATTTAATTTAACCCAGTACAATATATATATATATATATATATATATATATATATATATAGTACAATATATATATATATATATATATTGTACTGGGTTAGATCCGTTGATGATCACACCGTGCAAGCTTGGTTTATCTGGGTTTCAACCTTATTTCTAATAAATTTACAATCTTATTTAATTATAAATATTATGTGAATGAACCGGCATGTTCTAGCAAAGTGAAAAATATTATTGATAGCATAGCTGTCAATAATACCCACAATCAGACCGAGCTATGCAAAGCATACCACGATCACATTTCCAGATTGTGGCCGATCTCGGCTGCTAGATTCAAACCCCTACTATCCAAACACTTTATTTGTTTCAGAGTAAACCCCAGGCACCAGATAGTCTAAGACTAACATGTTCAGAAAGTAGACCCATAATCCCGCACTCAAAAAATCCCTTAACTAGCTCAGTCTATTTTTTAATTCAATAACAAAACAGTTTCAATTAGTGGTGAAAAGAACTGACTGACAGATAAAGCTTTAATTTCAAAGAAAGAATTTATTTTAACAATGATTAAACTAATTTTAATATTTTCTCAATCTTATTTACTAATATAACACACACACATTTTAAATTCACCCACTATCACATCTTATGAGAAAGCATTAAATAATATTTAAAACACAAAATACAATGAAATCAATATACTAATGCATGAATACACACAGCATTTTAAACACACATAATAGTTTGTCTATGTATGCAATAGAGTTCTTAAACTTGACTCTTGAGGCTTTACGAATGTGATGGCTACTTTAGAAATAAAGAAAGTGTTATTACCTAGGATTTTGAATGTGGATAGTTCTTGCTGTTTGCTGCTTCTAATGAAGTATTTGTAACCGGTTAGATTTGAATTTTTTTTGTGGAGATTTGATGCTGATTATTCTGAGGCATTTTCTTTAAGACAATTATATATTGAGTGGCTTTAAGTTGTAATGCAGGCATCACTTTTATTTGGTAGATTGGCTGTTTTCATTGGACTTCAGGCTGTTGAAGGTCATATGTTTTCCAAGGTTTTAACACTGCATTCTTGATTCTGGATATATAATAAGCTGACTGATATAACTTACTGATGGACTGTACAAAACTGTTATCTCATACGCAACTCAAACTCAATTCAAACTCGACTTTAACATGACTAACTGTCCAACAAAAAAATGTGTATTTATACATGAGGCATGTTTTCATTTTGATATCCTCCAGCAATATCTGTTGTCAAAGTTCTTTTCATTAGTAGGTAATTCTTTGGAGATAAGCTTTTTAATCCTGTTGTTTTTATATTTGTGATTAGTAGCCAATCGCTGAACTTGTTATTCTATATTTTTAATTAGTAGCCACCGCTGAGTGTTTTTTAATTTTTTAGCTATCATTTATTTTTTAATATGTAATACGCATACATTATATTTACAGACCCACGCACATATATAATTTGAGATCCATTCTCTATTTAGTTTTAAGATGACTTTTTTTTCTTTCTTTAAGTAAATAAAAGCTTGAAATGCTGATATTTAAATGTAATACAATTAAGCAAATATTTTATCTAGCACCGTGCTTGCAATTATATTTCATTCCAATATCAGCCTTTTCAAGCTAATTGAGCATGTGCCTTTTGAGTGTTAAATAAATGAGTACTCTCCTCTTCAATCCAAGATATATTATTTATGCAGGATTCTTTTTATTCCTGCATAAATACTATATCTTGGATTGAAGGGGAGAGTACTCATTTATTTAACACACAAAAGGCGTGTGCTCAATTAGCATGAAAAGACTGATATTGGAATGAAATGTAATACAATTGTAAACATAGCGCTATATAAAAAGCAAATGCTTATTTACATATGATTAAGTTTCAGTTAGAGTGACATTTAGTAAATTCTAGACAATTTCACCAATGTCATTTATTCAGACATCGTAAATAGTAATTTAAAGTGAGTGGTCTATTCTCACACTTTTATTTCCAGTACTTAAGATTTGCTCATATATAAGCATTTGAGTTGAAAGAATAGGTGGATTCATTTTATTCCTTCATAAATACTATATCTCATGTTGGGAATTAAAGTATTCATTTATTATTAAAACTTGTGAAATCACAAGCACAATTAGCTTGAAAGGCTGATATTTAAATGTAATAAAAGAGATTTATGTTTTTAAAATTTACATTACACTTTAACTCATAATAATAAAAAAACTCTTTAACTTCTTTTATGAAACTTTTAGTTTGTTTCTACAGCAACTCCCCTTCGCCCTTTTAATTAATTAGTTATAACTTTTATTTCAAGAACTCTTAAACTTTTAATTTTACATTTTTTTTTACGAAAGATTTTTATTTTAATAATTTTTTAAACAAAATTATTATGTGCCAATACAATATATATATATTTATATTGTAACGGGCTGGTGGATTCCAGAATAGATAGGGAAAACACATCTTACTATGGTCGAACTTTGGGTCTTCGAATAGGATGCAAGTGATTATGTGATGAAATAATAACTTATTACTGTACCTACTTACAATAGACTAGCTCTATCTATTTTTATTAACTTAGATACAATTTGGGCCAGTTCATCGAATTTTCACCCCTTTCTAGCCACATTATACCACAGTATTCAAACTCAGGGAGTAATTGCCTGAGCTCTCTGATCAGGGAAGGAGATCACACTAATAGTAGTTATTTCACCTCTATATAGGTGATAAATAATTGCCAAAAATCAATTAAGCATAAGATATAGAAAAATATGTGTGTGCAGTATAAGTATATATTTATTAAAAGTAATAATAAATGACATAAATATGTATATGTATTTCCTCTATCATATTAATAATATTAATAGGTGTAAAACTAAATAAGATAATAATGTTTATAATGGGGATGTGAATAATGAAGAACTATAAAGCTGATGGTGGATATTGAAATAATGATGAGTCAGAGACCAAATTAAAATAACGAATTATATAAACATTTATTAACTAACCAAAAAAAATAAATAACAATTAAATCTGATATATGTAATTTATTTTGTCAAAGATGAATCTCTACCACATCAATGTCTATAATGATATTAATACAAATAAAACCCTTGCCCTAAACCCAATTGTAGAACTTCATGTACTTGACCAATTATTTACAACAACGAATATATAAAATTATAATATGTATATGTGATTTCGATTTTAGCTGGCTAATTTAAAATATGGATACAAACATAACAACAACAACAAAAATCTTTGTTGCCTATATAAATCAATGATTATAAATCATTTATTTATACAAGCAATATGTAAATAAGCTTAATTAATAATAAAGAAATAAAAATAAATCTATCAATGTATTTTGCTTACTATAAGATAATATTAAAATGACTTACCTCCTAATTTCCTATATGTTATTAAAGGTCAGTCAGATGGGAAGGTTGAAACTATTATTTTTTTTTATTCTTTATACAATTAAAGATAATAATATATATATATATATATATATATATATATATATATATATATATATAAATCTAATAGTTCCCCCCTTATTACTCTCATACAGAGTTTCTCTAAAATTATACACATTAACTTCCATTTGTAGAAATGAAAAATAATACATAAAATTTACAATAGACAAAATAATAAAACAAAAATCACATTTTTTATCCCATTATGTTAATTAAAGTTTGATAAGTCTGCTGGAAATTGTTCATTTGCTAAATAAATTTCTAGAAATGGAGATGAAGTTTTGCTCCCATGAAGAATAAAAGTTTCTTGTCTCAGTCAAAAACTAATAATGTTCTCCAATTATCCTGTCTTGGGTTTGTTTAAGCATTTTATTTAAAGCAAAGATGGTTTCAAATTTCTTCTAAATGGGCAGGTAAAATCTTTAAACTTTCATGGCTTTATTGATGAGGCATTATTACCCCATGGTACAAACTTTTCAGCAAGCAATCATGACATAAAAATAATATATATTTATTGATTCATTTGCTACTCAAGATTTCAATGACAATATTATTATATATCAAAATAATTATTTATTGAATATTAATGCAACACACAAATTTAGCTAAAATTTGTCTAATTAGTAAATAATTTAAATCTTCTTACTTTCAAATTATTTCTTTAGCTTCAAACGATTGCTTTAAAATTTCAGGTTCTGATCATTTTGAATAATATTTTTAAAAATATTTATATATTTAAATTCAAACATTCAGATCCATTTTGTATTCAAATTTATTTTTTTTTGAAGCAGAAAAAAATAATAATGTTCTATCTTTGAATGAAGAAGACAATTATAACAATTAACACTGCATTGTAGGTCGCGTGAAGGTTTTTTAAACATTTTAACCTTGATATTTCCTATTGTTTTACTGACGTAATATAAATAAATGGGATTATAAATAAAAATAATAATTATAAATATTTTAAATTTCATTTCCACAAATTTCATCTCCACAAATGGTTGCTATGTGTTTAGAATTTAATTCAGTTTTTGTTTTTATTTTTTTTAAGTTTATGTGTAAGTTTTTTTTTTTATATAGTCATCTCAAATTATTAACATATAATATGTTTTATTCCATTGTTAATATACCTATCTGTTTCTCCCTAATAATTTAATGGCTTTTATTACTTCTTTAGAAATAAAAAAAGATGTTTATACACATGTATATGTTGGGAAAAAATGTTTCTATGACAATTTGGTTGGCAATTTATTGGTTAAGCAAATATGTTATGTGGCTCAAATTAGTAGAGTGTCTTAAATAACTGGATGATGTGGCAGGTTGTAGCTCATCACTACAAACCCCTTCTCTTACAGGGTTAAAATTCTAACTTATGTAAAGAATTTTATCACTAACATATAAGTACGTATTTATTTAATGCTAGATTGAGTTAGGTTTCAATGAAGGGTTTTAAAAAAAATTTACTCCAGTGTTGCTAAATTTTATCAACAAATCTTTAAAAATTACTTTAAACTTTTTTATGGTTAAATCATATATCATTTAAAGTGTGATTTGAACTTAGGTTTTTTTTTTCTTTTTATTGATGGTTATGTGTACCAAACAATTAACCGGTAATGTGTCTCTATTTAGATGGCACATAAATTTATTTGTTAGCCTTCATTCTGCACCTTTTTTGAGTTTTACTGGATTTTTTTGAAGGTCTAACTAAATATTAGAGCATCCATTACACTGTATGGATTGACTCTTCTATCTTGGTTAATGTCAAGATAACCCAATGTTTTTAAAGCATTAACCTGGGTATATCCTCATCAACAAAAAATATAAATATAATATCCTACTTATATATATATATATATATATATATATAGTAGGATATTATATTTATATATTTATTTATATCTATATATATATATATATATATATATATATATAAATCACCTAGATATAAATATAGATATTTTTTCTGATATTGATTTTATTACCTCTTACTATGCTTTAATTATCACTGCTATTCCAGCTGTGTTGTTCATTTTATAAAGCAACTGTAAGTTCACATGGAGATTCCAAGATATGGTTTTAAGATACGGGCATTATATGTTCCATGTTCCTCTCCTCCAATATCAATCCAATATGCATTATGACCAGATTGTTTTACTATTGTAAATGGTCCTTCATATTGATTAAAAAACTGATAGTACATATTAGCTTGCAGTTTACTTACATGTGGGTTTTTTATCAAGACATTGTCCCCTACTTTAAATTATAATATACTTTTCCCTTTTTATCTTTATTTTTTAGGTCAGCCATTATCTTGAGCCTGTCATATGATTGTAATTTTTCCTGTTCCACATTTATTTCTGTGGGATATACTGGTATAGGTATGAGTTGGTACACTCATTAATTGTTTTACAAATGCATACTTTTATTTAACCAAAAAAAATTATTTGGGGTCTATTGCATTCTAATGCTACTATGTTAACTTATACCATACATCTGTCTTTAATAACCATATATAATGGTTTAGTGTTTAAAAAATTGTAGGTGCATCTATCTATGCTCTAACTGTTTTTGAAACATTCTTAAAAAAACAATTTGATATATTCTTAAAAATAATGTTTATATAAAAGGTTACTAGATTAGCATTAGCTTTCTAGTATTAAGTTGTTGTTGTTTTTTCCATAGAGTATATTATCTCAAAATAAAAATTCATGTTCATAAACTTTTGGGTTGTCCAGTGTACAAGTTCCAAATTGCAATTTTTGAGGTCCATCCCTTTATTGTTTTTTTAAGCACTAGCATTTATATGCTTAATGAATGTAAAAGGACCTTCATATGTATTGCATAGTTTATGAAACTGGAAATCTCTTTGTTTAGTGGTTCCTGATGTGGCATTCTCTACCATGTTCCAATTGTTTTGCCTATCTGGGCCATCATGTTGATAGTAGAGTGCACTTAAATGCCACAGCAAACATCTAAAATGACCATATATTTTGTCATTATCAAAATTTCCTAAAGTAGTGTGGTGATTGTGATTACTTATCATGGTTGCAGTCTTCTGTGTTAAGAATATTAGAATCTGATAGCTGCTATACAGTTCATCAGTATCATGTCTAGAGAATATTTTAATTGTTTTCATGGAAAATGTGAGTATGAGGGAATCTTTTTAAATATATATCTAATTCATTTTCCATCTCATCCTCTTTCATGTATTTCCATAACACATTTAAAATATAAGATTGTCTCACATATTGTGAATTTATTAAGGTGTTTAGTTTTAAGAATTTGAGAGCTTTGTTTTACTTGAGATGTAGCAGTATCATCCAACTGTTCTTGTCTCAACTTCTGAGATTCATAATCTATCTCAAACCTTATACTATCTAAGGATAGATTTGTTGAGTAGCTTGAACTCTCTATCTGACTTTGTGAATATAGATGACTTTTTGCCATTGTCAATATTGTGTTCATAGAGTTAATTAGCTGGGTAGGCACTTGTATAGTTGATATCAAAATATCTATGTTAATTTTGAGAGGATCATCCCTCATCTCAGGTATTACCTGTAGTGAGAAAATGTATTCTAGGTTGTGGTCATTTATTCCACTAAGATTTTTAGCAACAATCTCCAAATCATTTACTACTTCATCTTCTAACTTTTGACTATCCTGAGTCTTCTGGTCTATTTCTATTTGTTGAATTCCCAAGGACTGTGTATCTTGAAAACTCTCTATTTCATTCATTTCTACAATTCTTTCTGGGTTTAACAGATTTTTATCAATCACTTCAAAAAATTTGTCATGCAATTCCACTTCATTATTTAATCAGGAATGAAGTTGCTCAATTTTGGTGCTAATGATATTAAATTCTTCCTGAATTTTTATTGGGTGTCTATCCTGTTCAACATATAGTTCTTCCTTAAATTGTACATGATTTTGTTGTATTTTTTCATATTTAGTGTGTAGTTGGCTGGTGATAGTGTGCTTGAATTCTTCCAATCTCTGTTGACACTTTGTCTTTCCCATCTATCTCTTTCCTCATTTTAAAAATAGCCTGTTTCAATTCTTTATTATCTTCTTGGACACTATTTAAACCAAAAGATAATCGTTTCATATCTGCAGATAGTTTACTTTCAAATTCCTTGATTTTTATATCCGTATTAATGTTTAAATTACTGAAACTGGCTGTCATTTATTCTCTTAAACTACTGTTATTGCTATCTATCTTTTCTTCTAAACTACTACTACTATTGTTGTTTATTTTTAACATTTCTTCTTTTAAACTACTGTTATTACTATCTATCTTTGCTTCTAAACTACTACTACTATGTATCATTGCTTCCATCTTTTCTATCATAGTCTGTATCATTTGTTGCATGGTCATCATATTCTTAGTAATCTGTGTTATTTCAATTTTTGGTATTTGATTGACTTCTTTGGCCGGGTTCTCTTCAGTTTGAAAAACTATCTGGCTTTTTTCCTGCATCTGTTGGAAATGTTTAGTTTCGGTTATAAACTCCCAGATGCTTGGCTATACTTAGCTTCTTTCTCAACAACAATGGTAGTCATTTATATTTCACTATCATTACTACTACCTGATTCTGGTAAATGGTTAGGATCCATATTTAATAAATAGTTCTTACTTCTGGTTAACATTAAAATTTCATTTATAAATTTAAAATATATTATTTGGTTTTATTAATACAAGTGAATATATATATATTGAAGCAGTAATCTTAGCTTAAGATTGTGCTTCATGTTTCTACTTACTAACCCATGTTCAAACCCCTATATCCCATCCTGCTCCTTTTGTCAGTATATATATTTCATGTATATATTTGAGATGCGCACCTAAATTTGTAGTTTAACTTTCAATATTTATTATTATTGATTCTTTTTATTAATTATTAGTTCTTCTTATTAAAATTATAGTTGCAGCTCAATTATATACATAGGAGCAAAACTTACTAACAAAATATTGATGTTTTTGTAAATATTTTATTATATGTCGTTTTTAGCTTTTTCTTTTCAAATTGCTTGTTTTTCTATAAATTATACATTTTTTATATAAAATCCAATATGGAGGATGCAGGTGTTGTTTAATTGTCTAAAAATAATTAGGGGTTGGAAGCACTATTATTTTAATCTAAGGTAGGTATTTTTTAATTAAAGCTTTACTTTAAATAAATGGGATTAATTAGATTAAAGATTTACTGGTGTTAAAAACATGTTGTTAAATCTATTTCTAATCTAGAAATAGATTTGAATTTATTTTTGGCGTTATCTAACAATTGCATCTTCAAAAACAACTGATAAGAGAAAAAGTATAAAATGACTAAATTTTGAATTAGTTATTAGTGAGTGGAGTTATTAGTTACCAGTTACTATTGAAAGAAGATTAGCTACGCTAGTATAGATGATGGTTAACATCATGGTAAATCTAAACAAATGATGTAGCAGTCAATCCACCCTCTTGCTGACCCTGGTGGGTCATCTTCTGTGGCCATAATATTCTGCTACCTTCAAGTGAAGTAAAGGCCTGATGGAGAACTTTTAAAATACATTTAATAGAAACTTGCTGCCACAGGAAAACTTGCAATCTTTTAAATTGAACTCTTAAACTGCAAGGTAAATTATTTCAAACCGCCACCATTGAAACTAAATTTAGTCTAAATAATCTTTCAAGATCTCTTCTCATGTATTTTTTTAACTTTGCCTTTTTTATATATATATAAATCAATAACATGTAATTTGCTTTTCAATAGTTTATATAAATTTAATTCTCTCTTATATGCTCTTTAACGTTAGTGGGTCAATTGTTTGTAATTATTTATTACTTGATTATATATGTATGTTTTTTTATTAATTTGCTAATCTCAAACAAACTGGCGATTTTTATTATTTATAAAAATCTTTTATCATTTTTAAGTAAAATTCACGAAGCAAGTTATTAACGTCCATTTAAAACAATGCATTATTAATTTATACAATCGCCAGGTTGTTTTACGTACCAACATTTTATTTATGTTCTAATATAATATATATTTGTTTAACTCTGAATTTTCTACCGATGTGAATTCAAAGTTAAAACAAATTAACGCTTTGAAATCTTATAAAATATTATTTATTTAATTCTAAAATAAGGTGACTTAATTGTTATATATATATATATAACTGCTAGTTTTTTTTATATACTCTTAAAATGTATGCTTAAAATATCAACTACCGTATTTAAATATTTCAGTTATTATAAAAATCACGAAAGTGGGATTTATTTATTTTAAATATCAGAAAAGGGATGGGAGTGAATCTTTTATGTTTCTTTTGCTAGGTCAAATTTTAACATATATTTTATTAAATCTAAATATTCCCTATATATATATTATAATTGCATTGCATGTTAAAGTATTTAAATAAAGGGTCATTTATTTTGAAGCTGTAAAATGTATTCAATGTTTTTTTTTAGTGATATCATTCATTGCATTTCTGTCATTTAGCCTATCTTCGTGTTTTATCTATATATGTGCTTTTTAATCTGGGGGTTACGACAAATTCGAACCCATAGATTTCTTCTCAAGCCTTGTCCTGAGGATAGTTGAAGCTACCCAGGACCATTTATTTCGTATAAAATGCCTCTGGCTGTGATTCCCAAAGTCTGGCACATGCTATGCATATTCACTTCGTAGACAAAAAGCCTCTCACATTGGTAATACCAGCAAAAGTCTGGGTCACGTTATGCTTATCTACTTTTCTCTAAGCACTACCCAAAAAGGGAGTGTGGGATTTCGTTTTTATCCAGAAGCATGACCTTTTTCCTTTTAGTTATTCTAGGCTACTATGTCAGCACCGCAAACTTCTTCATATTTAGTATTCCTTTTGCTTCATGACCCTGTTTTAATGCTCTAATATTAAAATTAGCTTTGTTTAAAATATAGATATAATTGCCATTTCTATTGTAATAATTTATTTCAGTCTTATTCAGTCCCACCATCGTAATTTATATATCTATTTAAGAGTATCTATGTGTCTTGGGGAAAATAAAGTGTTCATTTTATTATTGTTGTTAAAATAATTTCTCATTAAATATTATGTCATTTTCAGAACGCTCCCCTAATATATATTAGTCACCAGGTTTCTGAACCATAAATCAAAGCGTTAATATTAATTTTGTGTAACTTCTTTCTAATCTGATTGGGATTTTAATACTAGACCCACCAAAGATGTGTGTATATTTGTAATATATATTTAGCTAATAAAGAGCATATTAGAAACTAGCATGAATGACACCATATAATCATCTACCGATTGCTCATTCACGCACAACCTAATGTACTTAATTTATAAATGTATATAACTAAATTTTCATTATATTAAACTATCTTTTATTGTTTAACTTATTTGAGTAGTTCGAATTCCTTTTCCTCCACTTCTTCCACATATATTACAGCCATACTTATGTATATTTTAATATAATCATAATTAATAGAAGTCTCATTGTCTTCTCAGCTTTGCTAGTCGGCCGAATTAAGATTAATTCTCATGAGCCATAACTATTATGTTATTCATTAGGTGTTCGATTTGGGACATAGAGAGTGGGTTCGAATCCAGGCTGGTTCCTGACCTAAATCTTGGGCTTGACTGGGTTTGAAGTACATTTTGTGAGTTCCAGCTCATGTTAGATGGATAAACATATTTTTACCGGCTCAATATATATATATATATATATATATATATATATATATATATATATATATATATATTGTAACCTTCCAGGTTGGCACTAGAAAGAAATATGGAAAGGTCACATTTGGGATAAAGATAATTAGTTGAGAAAAATGAATTGTGATATAATATAATATTATGAATTGAATTTTTCGGGGAAAAATTAGGCCTAAACTGTGATATCATTAATATTTAAAATTGAGTTTTAAAAAAATAAAATCTAAACTGTGATGTGATTTGCTAATTGAAATTTGGATTTAAAAAAAAAAAAAATTAAATAGATATATTGATGGTGGAGTTTTGGAACTATATGTTTAGTGGTAGATGTTTGTGTACAATATAAAATTTACATATCATCATAGACAGATGCATATGTGTATTATTAATTAGAATTTTTTTTTATATGTTATTTATAAATTACTGATTATAGATTGTCTTAAAATCTTAGGTTTTAAAAATGATAAAGATTATTTGAAATAGTAAATGACATTTTAAAATTAATAATTAATGTTTAATATTTTTTTTAATTACTATGTATAGTAAATTCAAACATTATATTGTTTAAAATTTTATAAATAATATTTCTGGCAAGCTTCCAAAGTTGTCATGGAAACATAGACGGCGTGAAGAGAAAGACAGGGTTTTACAACTAAAAAAAGTAATAAAAAAAACTCCAAGGAAGAAGATAAGAAACTTAAAAGATTTAAAAAAAACTCTCTAATAGTATAACAAATATAGAAAGAAATCGCAAGGATTATAACAATACAGTTATGGGAAATTTATATTGTAAAACTAGAGTTACCATGAAGGAATAGACTCAAAAGGGTTACCTGTCTTCAAATCTCTACCAAAATTCATGATTCAAATCTACTACCTATAAAATTGCCTGGATATCTCTAAGTTAAGTTATTACTATTATAATCTATTTTTAATGCATATTAAAAATGAATAACATTAAGATTACAACATTTTGTAAAATAGAGCTATTTCAAATTTTAACTTTAGACGCTAAAATTAAACGCCTAATTTTTTTTTTAATTTAAGGAATTTGCTATTAATATTCGATAAAACAAAATTTAAAATGAAAAAAAGATATATATATATCCAATATGATATTAAGAAGATACTTTATATTATATCACTTCACTATACCCGCGTCTGTAACAGGATAATTTTCAATGCATGCAAATTTAATTATAAAGCTTATCACAAAATTCTAAAAGGAAAAGACTATTGTCATTCTTAACAAAAATATGCTTTAACAATGGATAGACATTTTATTTTTATCTTAGAATTTACGGTGTCATTGAAATTAATATATGTGTTTCTTAACTTTCAATTATTTTTTTAAAAAAAAAAAAACATTTTACATGTAATAATGAGGTATTGACAAATATTTTTTTTTATAATAGATGTATAAACAATTTTTTTTTTGCATGTGTTTTGTGTACCTTTTAAAAACAAAAAATGAAGTAATGTAATTTCATATATATATATTATGATATGATAATGTATTTGGTATAATCCGAAGATTATACTATAGGTGATTATATATGTTCAGATGTGTGCATGATGTTACATATTATTATTATTATTTTTAATTATATTTATTAAGCTGAATTTCGATAATGATTGTTATAAAAAAATAAAGAATTAAAACATTGTCAGTTATATGTTTGTTATATAAGGAGTAGATTAAAATAAGTTAACAATAAAAATGGTCAGGAATGATTAGATTAAGTATATAGATTAAGTGTTTTAGTATTGTGGTCTCATGCTTGTCTCTAATTTTGTACAGTTAATGCTAGATGGATTATATATAATAATTATAACGGACAAGTGTTATTTAAAATTCTATAATATTTCTAAAAGATTATTAATTTTTATTATCATCAAAGCATTATAGATAATTTAATAGGATGTAATTTGGTAATTCATGATATTTACTACATAAACAAACACACATATTCAAAGATATATAATGCACATATTAAAAAGTAGTCAATTTTCATTTTATCACAGAAAAATGTAATGGGTGATAAAGGTATCAATAATATTTTTTTAGTTATGATTTATTTTTGATTTTATATTTTTTTTATAATAAATATTTTATTGAATCAACAGCTTATAGGAATTCTTTGATTATATACGTTTGATTCTTCATTTCCACACACACACATCTAATTATCATAGTATAGTTATGGAAGATATGGGTTGTCAAAATAATTCAAGTTTTAGTTAAATTTGTTTGGTGGTAATAAATTTCAGTATTATAATACCAATAACTCATTTTACTTTGCTTGGAATGGAGAGTGATATGGATAGAAAAGTACTCGGTCCTAATGATTATCTATTCTATGTTAAATATGAACTTCTATTAAAAGAACATTTTTATGATTGTGCAATAGTTTAGTATTAAACAGAGGCCCTGAACATGATTCAATTAATCTTATAATATTATTGTCTATAGATGTTTTTATCATCCTTGTTTTCTTGATATATAAAGACCATACCCTATAACCTCAACTGAGCTAAGCCATAGGGTAATTTCAATATAAAATCTTTTAAATAAATTTAAATATAATTTATAATTATAAATTTTATTCTATTTTGCATAGAATTGGTGCCTGGGCAATTATAAGTATAGTAAAGCAGATAGTGAAGATATGGAGGTTGTAGGATAGGGTTACCAAATAGCTAGCCCAATCGTGGGGCTTGATAATCGTGAGGCTACGTATATTGAAAGTTACAAAATGCCCCCCCAACTGGGGCTTTGACATTTATGGGTTAAATGCTTGATATATGATTGGGTTTAAATGGCCTGACAATCATGGGGCATGATATTTATGGATAACTGGTTTCACTAAGATTGGTGGTCGATTCATTTTGTTCATATGTGTATTTTGTTCTTTGTTGGAGTTTATATTTTGTACATTCTATTATGAATGACATATAAAGTGGCTAATGGTGGCATGCAATGTGGATGGCCTGATATACATGAGTTAAGTGGTTGTCCAATTGTGGAATCTTGATTAATTAAGTCTCATATTCTGTAAAATATTTATCTTTTTTTGGTTTAATTGGTTAAGTGATGACTAGCATGAATGGCTTAATGTATACTTGTAGAGTATTTATATTTTTGTTGATATATATTGGCGTATATCTGAGAAGAAAAGTAATCTTGTGCTATTAGAAGTATTTTAATCCTGTTTTAAATATACAGCTATTGTAGAATTGGTTCCAAAATAGAATCAAGTTGGTAGTTTTTCTTATTCTATGATTTCTGATATCAATCTGGAAGATCAATAAAAATGTTTGATAAAATGGACTTAGGGGTAAATGGAGCATTCACTAAAGTTTGAAATAAGCAAATTAGAGTTTGAAATAAGCCAATACCTGAGAGATGTGTAATAGATATATGAATGTTAGATGTATAGATTAAAAAAACAATTTTTTAGGTGAAATAGATAAGTACAGCCATGAGACAGCTTAGTTTTAATTATAAAGCTATAGAAATATCACAACTTGTAGTAAATTAATAAATGTTAAAGTTGATAATATATATATATATATATATTGTAACCTAGTGTTATTGACACTTGGTTTACTTGGCATTATTTCTGCAGGAAAGCAATGCTATTCTTTAAAGAAATAAAAAGATAAAATAACAATAGTAATAATTGATTAATAAAGTATGCTATTCACTCACTTTGGCATGTTTCGGGTGAATAACTAATAGATGTAATAACTCAATGTCATTTTTAAAGAGAGAACATGAATAATTTAATTGAGATATTAATAACTAGATCAAAATTAATATGGTATAAAAGCTAAACAGTAATTGATTTTGGATGGGTAGAGGGGAGAGTGGATGAGTGTCTTATCATAAAGCACAATAACTTCTGGTAATTTTTTTTTGTAAATATATATATATATATATATATATATATATATATATATATATATATATATATATATATATATATATATATATATATATATATATATATATATATATATATATATATATATATATATGTTTAAATAATTATACACCACTGATTGTTAATTTAATGTATTTATTATTTTTTTTTATATTGTCAAATTACTTTGTAATCCAGGTAAATATTACTAAAACTATATGATTGTAATAGGTTTTTCCTTTCTTTTGTTTATGTTATAATCAAATTATTATTTTTCTGGAAGAGGTCGCTAAATAAAAAAAAAAACATAGCTGCTTTTAGTTTTCAGGGAAGGAACAGTGCTGAAATTTGGTAATTCAATTTTTTCATTTTAATTTGCAGAAATAAATGTAATCAAAGTAAAATTTTAATAATATAATGTGTGGCTAAAAAATATTTTGATAAGATATCCTGATTTTCTTTGCCATCTACCTATTTAAAAACCTTTTATACTTAAAAATTTATTGTCTCGCGCTAAAGTTCAAAAATGACAGAATTAACTAAAAGAGTCATGAAAAATTCTATTATATCTAAATTAAGGAAGAAAAATGATTTCCAAGTGAGAAATAATTATTCATTAACTTTACATCATTTATTGATATTTTCTTGGTATAGAAAAAAAAAATAATAATAATAATTGAAAGAAATATTTTGAAACCAAGGAAAATCAACTAGAAACATTTTCGCGCTCTTTCTCAATATTGTCTGCCTTTACAAGTAATGTAGTTACAGACGTTAAAATATGTTTTATTCACCAAGAATTGTCTGGAAATAATAATAATGATAAATAAGATTAAATTATGCACCTGTATATAATATATATATATATATATATATATATAAAATATATATATAAGTTTTCTCAGAGTAAATATAGGAAAAATTATTTAGGGGCATTCTTACGGAGAAGTTACTGTTAAAAAAATTTATAATTCCAAAGTATGAACAAAACCAAATATCTTAGTGACTTAATGATAAAAATAAATGATATATTATATTATACATCAGTTGGAATTATTAAAACTTCATGTACACGTAAATTGACTTCAGTTATTATCATAATAATCTCTCGGAAAATTGCGCATTTTTGTCCATAAGTAAGCTAGCTCATAAGTATACGTATCGTCAATAAAAGAAAGAAAAAAAAAATATTGTGTATGTTTATTGTCTATTGTCAACTGTTCGTTATGTTAGAATATGTATATTTTATTTTCTTGGATCCCAAAATTGTAGTAGTTTAATTCAAGTTAGAATTAATCTTCAATTCTGCTATATGTTTCTTTACCTAATTTATTAAACGCACAAAATAAGAGAAAACTTTTATTTAAAGGAAATAATACCATGTGTTTATTGTTTTTAAACTTGCTTCATGAAATACGACTGGACAAAGCTCTTCACCTGGAACAATTGCTCAACAGAAAAACATTTTCTAATGAGAGAGTATGCACTTTTTAATTAATGATTGTTTAAAACTAATTTATAAATGATATGTATTTTTTTTATATCACATAGATTAAAGTGTGTATGGTCAAGTGATATTTAATAGCCTTGTAATAACAAAGGTATGTTTTAATATAATTATTATATGTTAAGTTGATATTTAACACGAAAAAAAAAAAATCTATAAAATATGTTTTAATTAGTACATACAATTGTAGGTAGAAATTTTGTATGTTAGATACATAAAAGAAAAAAATATTTAGATATTTAAGGGGTAAAATAAATATTGAAAATTATCAGAAGTAACTAAAAAAAAAAAAATGCTATAACAAAATATTTCTAGTTAAAGTTGAAACGAATTTATACTATATTAATTGAGGAATTTATTCCTAATTATTCTTAATTAACACATCCACTTTATTTAGTTTAAGAAAGTATGCTACCAACTATTTTTGAATGTTCCTTTATTAAAATTAAAATTATTATACTTTTATTCTATGATGTCCATTGATTTCAGATGTTGATCAAAGTATACCCGGTAACATAAGTTTATTATGATCAGTGTATTTACTTATCCTGCCCAGATATAGCATTGGTATATGCTTAATATTCGCATAGGTAATAATTATAATGTATTTATTTTGTGGGATGAAAAATGATCTCCCCAAAAGCTTTGTTTTCCATGAGAGGAAGATTTTAAATATAATGTTCGGGTATGTTTATAGCCCAAGTGATCGATTCTCATAGATAGGATGATCAAGAATTTATCTAGCATTTAGTATGCTTCATTCATTTAAATCCCAGGAGAGGATTGTATTTGGTGTGTTTTCGTTGTATGCCCAAGCAGGGAGGCAAGAAACCACCAAAATATTTTAATGTAGTAGATTACTTTTCAAACCTTCGTGGTTATTCCATATTCCTCATGTGAAATAAAGATAGCTCCACCATGGAAGGTGTTGACTATTGTGCTTAATTTTGAAAGTTTGGGCAAGATAAAGGTTATATTGGAGGTGTTAGTTCCTCAAGATCCACTTTAGTATAAATAGTGCGTTAGTAACTAGGGTCGATATCTGTATTGTGCTGCTAAATATTGCTAGTATTTGACAAGTAAATCAATGGAGAAAGTAATTAAAATTGCGTAATTTAAAATGCTTATTTACTGAAGGAATATTCAAATGCAATATTTAATTCCGGTTATTCATTAAATAATACTCATATTTCAAAAGTATACGTATGAATAAAATTTGTATCATAACTTAAGTTAGCATTAAGTTAAATGTAAGATGGTAAGTGTAACTTCTGATAACTGGCCTATAATTAGAATAGGTTATTCCATTAAAGACCATAACAAGTCAATGTATTCGAAATAAATTTAATATTTTGCGTATGGCATATGATCATATTAATCATTTAAAAAAAAAAAAATAGTTAGTCAATAATTTTGAATAAAAGCTTCTACAAGGTTACCAAAATTTAATAAACAATGTATTGGTAATGAAATGTACTTTTAGTTAATCAATCCATATGATTGCATACAGGAGAAGTAGTAATCTCTAGTCCATAACCAAACGAATATACAGATTAATGTCAGTTATATTTTATATTTGGTATTATTATGGGATTATTGAATAAATGTTCATATATTTTTTGTGATAATAATAAATTATAGTCTTGTTAAATTTGTTGTAGATTCATTTTTTTGTTTTTATATGCTAAATATAAGTGTTTGCACAATATTTGCAAAATCTTTTCTTGAGTCCGAAATCGTTCCAAATTCTTAAAAACTTAATATACCAGATAAATAAAGTTAAGCAGATCGGAATATGTCTTTATATTTCGTTTAATGATAATTATTTATGGAGTTGAAAACTTCAGACTAAACATTTTTTTTTGTGTGTGTAAAAATGAATTTATTCCCAAACCATTAACTTTGACTGCACATTATTCCATTCACATTTAGTTAAATTGTCTAAGTAATAAATCTTAGTTAAATTATTGTGTTGCCATGGATGATGGAAGGACACAAAAAGCACCCTTGTCTTTTTATTATTCTGACTAAGATTCTGGATAAAGGGGCTGTATTATTTAAAATTGTATGTCATTATTGAATATAATTATCATCTCTTTAGATAATATAGTAGTTGATATGAGAGATGAAGACACATTGAATTTAAGTAAAGTAAATGTTTCCTATAGCCGATCAGAATGCCAGTCATATGCGACAACACAATACAGTCAAGCATTTTCTTAAATTAAACAAAGATCCCTGAGATTAGTATTGTCATTATAATTATTCTTCAATTAATAAGTGATCAATTCTTGTTATTATTACAATCGTGGCATAGCTTAAGAGAATTGTATGTACAATTGTATTATATGAAAAGTATTTTAGATCATATTGGAAAATTAATAGATATGTTGCTTTTATTTTGGTTGCCTTAACAACAACCAGAAAAATTAGTGTCTCAAGTGCGGATAAAATAACTATTAGATATTGGATAAACCAAATAACTAAATGACTTCTAATTAATATACTGGGTTAGAAATAATAATGGATTTCTAATTAATTAATTAATATAATCGGTTAGAAATGGCCGCCCAACTATAGGGGCTATCGATGGCTATAGCTGGCCACGAGGAATTTAGTAAACTTTTCTAGAAGTCAATATTAATATTGTTTGCACTTGAATGGATTGGTTATTCATTGATTAAAAATATTTGCCAACAATGGATTGTTTTAGCCATAAGATATTATGTGAATATCTATTATATGATCTAATCTTTTGCCACTGAAAAATAAATAATTAAGTTGTCAGTTTATGATGTTGTGGTCTGTAGGCAATTCCATAAAACACTGTAATGATTTTATCATTTATGATGATCTGTTTGTCTGGTCTTGTGATTGGCACTTATGCTATATTACATAATATCTAATGATATTTATATGGACTAAGAAGCATATTTAGTAGCTAATGTTGGAGCTTTAGGGATATTAAATGTCACAGCATAATTTTTTGGTGTAGATTGTTTTTGATAGGAGAGGCATGGAGGCAGGATGTCTTGTCAATAATTTCTTATCGATAAACTTATTAATAGTTCATTGTTGATATTTCACTACTGTTCAATACTAAAAGAGTTAGAATTTTAATATGAGTGAAAACAAAGATAATCATAGTATTTCTGAGGATTTGGGAGGATCCCAAGAGTTACAATCCCCTGATACACAGACTCCATATTTTAGTGTACAATTAAAAGAGGAAGGGGAAGATTTGGCTATAGCTAACCCAGAAGAAGCCACAATAATAAAGGAAAAACATGAAAATGAGCCAGATCAATTAATGAGAAATACATTGGAGGAATTCTTGAAACAATTAGAAAAATCAAATAGTAAATTAAAAAGTCAAATCCTAAACTCAAATAGTAAATTAGAACAATCAAATAGTGAATTAAAAAGTCAGATACAAAATTTAAATATTAAATTAGAGAATCAAATGCAGGAGATCAAAGAGACATCTCAAAATCAAGTACAGGAGATAACTTAACCCTTTTCCTGCCTCTTATGAGGTCTCTCATCAACAGTTGATGTCACTGTAATTCCTTTATTTTTAATGCTAGGATATTCGTTTGACAGTTATTGATTAGGTTTTTAAAAGTTCTGTAAGATGGTGCCCTCTTCCGAATTATTTTACAAGTAAAAAATAAAAAAAACGCATTTAAAGCTAAACAAAGAAAGAACCTTATCGGTGATTGGCTCTCAGCCGACAAAGAAATTCTGATTGGCTGGAAAGAACAAAGAAACTGCCTGATCAAAGAAAATAAAGAAAACCGCTGAGGTTTTCATTTCGAATATGATTTAAAATATATTAAAAGTATATATTGAGTAATTACAAATCATTTTCAGAGAGTATACTAAAAAAACAAAATTAATTTCGAAAAATATGGAAGATTTTAGTAAAAATATTTAAGATTTAGCAAAAAGAAATATTTACTTTTCTATAATGTAAAAAATGTAAAAGGCATTTACGTCACGAACTCTTGGTTTATATGATGGCTTTTATGTTGCCGAAATTGAATATTTTATAATAAATAAATAGGAATTTATTTTTGAAAGAACTTTCGTTCTCTTTTATAGCCTGACAATGTATTAATATACTTTTTATAAACGAATATAAAGTCAATATGATATTAAAGGTGAAAATATTTTGACAATTGACTTGTCTTCAGTTTGTGAGCTGGCCAATTAAAAGCTTTGATTTTTAGCTGACACAACCAATAATATAATTAGCAGTTAAAAGGTTAAGGGAAGATTTGAGAAATCATGTAGAAGAATCAAAATTGGCCTCTGAAAATCTGGAAATAAGAATAAGGAAAAAGATCAAAACAAATTCTGAAAGGGCAGAAAATATGATTGAGGCTATCCAGCAGGACTTTAAAAGTCAATATATTGTATTAAACAATGAAGTACAGGAAATAAGAAATTATCAAAAGGAAACAGTAGTATTTCAAAGAGAAGTTCAGGATAGAGTTGAATCTATTAAGGGAGAATTAGACAGTGCTAGAAGTGAAGTTAGTAATTTGAAAGAAGAAGTTAAAAATATAACTCTAGCACCTGACAATGTAGTGAAAGGATGTCAGAGCCAGATTACCAGATTAATAGCTAAACTAGAAACTCAAGAGTTGACCCAATGTGAGATTAATAAAAATCTAGAAAGTGAGCTAAGTCAAGTTATGGGAAGAGTAGAAAATTTTAATGATATAATAAAGAGTAATGCACAGCTA
This sequence comes from Epiperipatus broadwayi, assembly GCA_028023455.1. Lineage (NCBI taxonomy): Eukaryota > Metazoa > Onychophora > Udeonychophora > Euonychophora > Peripatidae > Epiperipatus > Epiperipatus broadwayi. The sequence goes on along the minus strand of JAQFVV010000352.1, from coordinate 19,981 downwards.
TTACATAATAATCTCCAAGATGAAATAGGGAAATTAATGACTCAGTGTGAGAGCAAAGTCTATCAAAGGTTAGAAGATAAATTCGAGATAGATAAAGATGACACTATTAACCAATTGGAACAACAGATTAAACACTTAAATGTAGGCCTAAAAGATAGTTCAAAGAGAATAGACTGTGAATGGCAGAACTATAAGTTAGAATTAGAGAGTCGAATGCAAGCTATAGACTATAATAGGGATAATTTTACAAAAAGTAAAAAAAGTTGTTCAAAGTAAAGGTTTATCTAAAACTCAAGTAAAGGAAACAAATAATGGTCATAATAACCAAGCAATATCTGAATTACATATGGAAGTTAATCCCGTAGAATCAATATATGATCCATTAAATGTGGCTAGAAGTAAAGTCATGCTAGAGCCAGAAAGTAATAGCTCCATGGCCTTAAAATTCTTAAAAATAAAATTTTTTAGAGGTGAATATCAGGAGAATCCACACGAGTATCTCCAGAATCTGGAGGAGTAATTCACCTTATGTCATTTATCTGAGACAGAAAAGATTGCTATTGCCGCTAACCATTTGTGTGCAGCATCTAAAGACTGGTGGCAATCATTATTTATTAAACCAGAAACATATGGAGATTTCAAATATCTTATGTTAGCCAGTTTTTGGGGGGAAGACCGCCAAGATAACCTGAGATATCAGGTATCTCAGGAAAGATATCATGTAAATAAGGGTAGTTATACTCAGTTTTTCAGGAGTCAGGCCGTCAAATTGAAAACCTTGACAGCTTATCCCTTATCTGAGACACAAATTGTGCGAATAATTCGCCATAATTTACCGAGGCATATAGAATAGATCTTGATTGCTGCTGACAGACATACCATAGAAGAGGTAGTAGAAATTTTAGATTCGTTAGAGACCAGCGATAGGAATATTGATAATAGAATTAGGGTCAATAGAGACACCCATCTGATGGTGAGTAATATCAATTTTGCAGATAGGTCACATATGGGAAGGAGGAAGTTAGTTAGAGAAAAAGGATATTATAGGACGAATCCCTATGGTAGACAGAATAGCCACCTCAGTAGGCCAACAGTTAAGAATAGAATTCTGAATGAGAATCAGCCTTCTACTAGTGGTATCCCAACAATACCAAAGAAAAATATAAAAGGTAGTAAAAGTAGCGGGGCATTAAATTAAAAAGGACCTCGCAGGAATGTTCCTCACTTCGGGGCCCTATTTTTAAACATATGGGGAACAGCATGATGTAGATTATCAATAACATAAACCTTGACATTGATTATTTGGAACCTGGCAAAATGTCTGAGCCACCTATCTTGTACAACTGTCCCATGATAAAGATTATCATTTCAGGAATTGTGGTCAACACCTTAATTGATTCAGGCAGTTAAGCTTCCTTGTTGTCTGAAGAAACTTACTTGAAAATTCATTCAGATGACCAATCTATTCCAATTTTACCAACTAAGGTGATTAGGGTAATACTTGCTAATGGAAAGAAGACTAAGTTATCTAATAGACAGGTTTTTATTACATTAGAAATTAATTTGTGCAAATTTGAGCATGTCTTTTTAATCATGCCAGGTTTGATTCATGAAGCCATAATTGTTTCAGATTTCATGACTCTAAATAATTGTTATATTAATTACAGAGATGAAACTTTTGGATGTAAAGAGGAGATTTGCCCTCTTATAGTCAATTGTAATAATCAGATGAATCAATTAATGACCATACAGGAGACAACAGTTGATGTAAATATTAAAGTTAAGTTGGATGGTTCATGTATTATTGGCACAGAATACTATAAACCAATTTTCCAGTTGTTGTTCCAGTATCGTTGTGTTTTCTCCAAAATACCTGGTATATTAAAAGGGTATGTCCATAGAATCAATTTGAAGGATAATGAGCCTTTCCAGCAGTGTACTTATCCTATTCCTCATCAATACCAGGCAGAGGTTCAACATCAGATTATTAAGATGATTGACTGTCAAATAATTAAGCCCAGCCCTTCGTCTTATGTGAATCCATTAGTAGTAGTCAAAAAAAAAGATGGATCCATTAGAGTCTGTCTGGATGCACATACCCTTAACCAGCATACTGTCGCAGAGCATGACATACCATCACCTATTCAGGAATTATTGACGAAGTTCAAATGGAACAGCATATTCTCCACATTTGATTTAACCGCCAGCTATTGGCAAATCCCAGCATTCCGTTACCAGGGCCAATCTTATATTTTTCAAAGGATGCCCTTTGGTTTAATTAATAGTGGGGCTGGCCTTATCAGATGCTTGAATATGGTCTTTTCAAAAGAAATGAAAAATTTGTTACTTATATATATCGATGATATTGTCATTGCTTCGGAAAATTTAAATGATCATTTACAGCATCTTAGCATGTTTCTTTGTGAGTGTTCAGATAACAATATAAAAATCAACTTAGAAAAATGTATTTTAATTGCCCGAGAAATCTCTTTTCTTGGTCATTTGGTTAGTGCTGAAGGGGTCAAACCTCACCCAGACAAAATTGCCGCCATTCAAAAGCTTCCCATCCCTAAGACCAGAAAGCACTTGAGATCGTTTTTGGGACTGTGTAATTACTATCACAGGTTTTATAAAAAATTTTCATATGATACTATGCACTTATCTGTTTTATTAAAAAAGTGTGAAAAGTGGAGGTGGACCCAGGAACATACAAGGGAATTTCAAATTGTTAAAGATAACTTTTTAAAAACAGTAATTTTAGCCTATCCAGATTTAAATAAAGAGTTCTATTTGCAAACTGACAGTAGTGGGTTCAGTTTAGGGGTGATTCTATACCAATTTAATGAGAATAAGGAACCTAGAGTCTTATATTTCTTAAGCCGACATTTAAGGGGAGCGGAACTTAACTATACCACCACAGAAAAAGAGGCATTAGCTGTTGTGTAGGGATTTCAAAAACTTAGACAGCTTTTGTTGGGATCAAAAATTATAGTATTAACTGATCATCATAGTTTAGAGTTTCTCAACAGGAGTTACCTTAATAATGAAAGATTAATCAGATGGAGCCTCTATCTCCAACAGTATCAGTATTAAATGATATATTGTTCAGGAAAGGTTAATGTCATTGCAGATATTCTTAGCCGCAATCCTGTTTCTGTTAATTATCAGAACCCCAGTACTGAAAATATAATTATTTGTAATATGTCTAGTTTGTTAGAGGAAGAAATAGTTAGAGATTATACAAATTTAGAATTACTGCAAGCACAGGATGCTAGGCTGGAGAGAATAGTTCACTTCTTATCAGATCCAGCTACATTAGGTCAGAAAAGTAGATATGCTGATAGAATTAAAGAGGGGTATAGGTTTAAAGATAGAATTTTAATGAAGAAATTAAAAAGGGGAGATGAAAATTCTTGGAGAGTGATTATTCCTTTATGTTTAGTCAATAAACTCATAGATTATGTTCACACCCAATATGGACACTATGGAATTCAGAAAATTGAACCTATTATTAAGAAGCATTTTTATTTTCATAAGATGTCTGAATCCATTGCCCATAGACTTAGGGAATGCAAGATTTGTTTAAAAACTAAGTTTCAAAATAAATCGTATGTGGGAACACTTCACCCCATACTGCCCAGTCAGCCCAATGAATTATTGGCACTGGACTTTTATGGACCACTTCCACCTTTCAACCGTCAAAAATTTATTCTTGTGATGTATGACGTTTTTACCAAATATGTCTCTGCTTACCCGGTTCCAAAAACAGATGCTAAAAATGTTATTAAATGCTTGGAAACTTATCAAATTCCATTAATAGGAAAACCAGCTTCAATACTTACTGACCACACTACTGCATTCATTTCTGGTACATGGACAAAGTGGGGTAAGATGCAAAATATTCAACATATCATGTGCTCGATTAGAAATCCCCAATCCAATCCAAGTGAAAGAATCATGCATGAGATAAGTAGGTGGTTCCGAGTATATATAGAATGGAATCACAAACAGTGGGTCAATAAGTTGCCACATGTGATTAATTATATAAATATAACTATTAATGAGTCTACTAGGATGTCTCCAATTCGGCTGCATTTTGGTAGACCTGAACCTTTACTAATCAAAACATCGTTACCCGTAATAGTGGAAAATATTAATATGGAACATGACCAAGCACTGGCCAGAATTAACCTTAAAAAGATGGGTGATAAATGCACTCGTTATTCCAAAACCAGTCCACATCCTTTTAAAGTCCATGATTTTGTTTTAATTAGAACTCCCCATGTGAGTAATCTCCGGAAGCATATGTTTAGAAAATTCATGTATCTTTATGAAGGCCCCTATGAAATTGTGAAACAAGTGGGTGAGAATGCCTTTTTAATCTCAACCCCTGATGGAACAAGAGGTACCTATAATGCCCGAAGCTTACTACCATATCCCAAGCAAAATTAAATCCTTTAAACTGTATTTATTGACATAAGAAAGAAGTAGAATATAAACTTAGTAATACCATAAGAAGTGTTAAAAATGTATATATTATTTTATTTTTTATTTATTATAACGGTGGGAGAATTGTAACCTAGTGTTATTGACACTTGGTTTACTTGGCATTATTTCTGCAGGAAAACAATGCTATTCTTTAAAGAAATAAAAAGATAAAATAACAATAGTAATAATTGATTAATAAAGTATGCTATTCACTCACTTTGGCATGTTTTGGGTGAATAACTAATAGATGTAATAACTCAATGTAATTTTTAAAGAAAGTACATGAATAATTTAATTGAGATATTAATAACTAGAGCAAAATTAATATGGTATAAAAGCTAAACAGTAATTGATTTTGGATGGGTAGAGGGGAGAGTGGATGAGTGTCTTATCATAAAGCACAATAACTTCTGGTAATTTTTTTTTGTAATATATATATATATATATATATATATATATATATATATATGTACAATATCTTTAAACATTATATATATATATATATATATATATATAATGTTTAAAGAATTATACATCACTGATTGTTAATTTAATGTATTTATTATTTTTTTTATATTGTCAAATTACTTTGTAATCCAGGTAAATAATACTAAAACTATATGATTGTAATAGGTTTTTCCTTTCTTTTGTTTATGTTATAAGCAAATGATTATTTTTCTGGAAGAGGTCACTAAATAAAAAAAAAATATAGTCTGCTTTTAGTTTTCAAGGAAGGAACAGTGCTGAAATTTGGTAATTCAATTTTTTTCATTTTAATTTGCAGAAATAAATGTAATCAAAGTAAAATTTTAATAATATAATGTGTGGCTAAAATATTTTGATAAGATATCCTGATTTTCTTTGCCATCTACCTATTTAAAGACCTTTTATACTTAAAAATTTATTGTCTCACGCTAAAGTTCAAAAATGACAGAATTAACTAAAAGAGTCACGAAAAAATTTATTATATCTAAATTAAGGAAGAAAAATGATTTCCAAGTGAGAAATAATTATTTATTAACTTTACGTCATTTATTGATATTTTCTTGGTATAGAAAAAAATAATAATAATAATAATAATTGAAAGAAATATTTTGAAACCAAGGAAAATCAACTAGAAACATTTTTGCGCTCTTTCACAATATTGTCTGCCTTTACAAATAATGTAGTTACATACGTTAAAATATGTTTTATTCACCAAGAATTGTCTGGAAATAATAATAATGATAAATAAGATTAAATTATGCACCTGTATATAAAATATATATATATATAAAATACATATTTTGCGGGTTCATCCGTGTTAAAAACTTTTAATATCAATTTACTGACGTTTCGAAACGTCAGTAAATTGATATTAAAAGTTTTTAACACGGATGAACCCGCAAAATATGTATTTTATATATTTAACCCGTGCAAATCTTCGTTTTAACATATATATATATATATATATATATATATATATATATATATAGCTTTCTCAGAGTAAATATAGGAAAAGTTATATAGGGGCATTCTTACGGAGAAGTTACCGTTAAAAAAATTTATAATTCCTAAAGTATGAACAAAACCAAATATCTTAGTGACTTAATGATAAAAATAAATGATATATTATATTATACATCAGTTGGAATTATTAAAACTTCATGTACACGTAAATTGACTGCAGTTATTATCATAATAATCTCTCGGAAAATTGCGCATTTTTGTCCATAAGTAAGCTAGCTCATAAGTATACGTATCGTCAATAAAAGAAAGAAAAAATATATATTGTGTATGTTTATCATCTATCGTCAACTGTTCGTTATGTTAGAATATGTATATTTTATTTTCTTGGATCCCAAATTTGTAGTAGTTTAATTCAAGTAAGAATTAATCTTCAATTCTGCTATATGTTTCTTTACCTAATTTATTAAACGCACAAAATAAGAGAAAAAACTTTTATTTAAAGGAAATAATACCATGTGTTTATTGTTTTTAAACTTGCTTCGTGAAATATGACTGGATAAAGCTCTTCACCTGGACCAATTGCTCAACAGAAAATCATTTTCTAATGAGAGAGTATGCACTTGTTAATTAATGATTGTTTAAAACTAAGTCATAAATGATATGTATTTTTTTTCTATCACATAGATTAAGGTCTGTATGGTCAAGTGATATTTAATAGCCTTGTAATAACAAAGGTATGTTTTAATATAATTATTATATGTTAAGTTGATATTTAACACGAAAAAATATATATATATAAAATATGTTTTAATTAGTACATACAACTGTAGGTAGAAATTTTGTATGTTAGATACGTAAAAGAAAAAAATATTTAGATATTTAAGGGGTAAAATAAATATTGAAAATTATCAGAAGTAACTAAAAAAAAAAAAAAAATGCTATAACAAAATATTTCTTGTTAAAGTTGAAACGAATTTATACTATATTAATTGAGGAATTTATTCCTAATTATTCTTAATTAACACATCTACTTTATTTAGTTTAAGATAGTATGCTACCAACTATTTTTGAATGTTCCTTTATTAAAATTAAAATTATTATACTTTTATTCTATGATGTCCATTGATTTCAGATGTTGATCAAAGTATACCCGGTAACATAAATTTATTATGATCAGTGTATTTACTTATCCTGCCCAGATATAGCATTGGTATATGCTTAATATTCGCATAGGTAATAATTATAATGTATTTATTTTGTGGGATGAAAAATGATCTCCCCAAACGCTTTGTTTTCCATGAGAGGAAGATTTTAAATATAATGTTCGGGTATGTTTATAGCCCAAGTGATCGATTCTCATAGATAGGACGATCAAGAATTTATCTAGCATTTAGTATGCTTCATTCATTTAAATCCCAGGAGAGGTTTGTATTTGGTGTGTGTTCGTTGTATGCCTAAGTAAGAGGCAAGAAACCACCAAAATATTTTAATGTAGTAGATTACTTTACAAACCTTCGTGGTTATTCCATATTCCTCATGTGAAATAAAGATAGGTAAACCATGGAAGGTGTTGATTATTGTGCTTAATTTTGAAAGTTCGGGCAAGATAAAGGTTATATTGGAGGTGTTAGTTCCTCAAGATCCACTTTAGTATAAATAGTGCGTTAGTAACTAGGGTTGATATCTGTATTGTGCTGCTAAATATTGCTAGTATTTGACAAGTAAATCAATGGAGAAAGTAATTAAAATTGCGTAATTTAAAATGCTTATTTACTGAAGGAATATTCAAATGCAATATTTAATTCTGGTTATTCATTAAATAATACTCATATTTCAAAAGTATATGTATGAATAAAATTTGTATCATAACTTAAGTTAGCATTAAGTTAAATGTATGATGGTAAGTGTAACTTCTGATAACTGTCCTATAATTAGAATAGGTTATTCCATTAAAGAACATAAATAAAGTCAATGTATTCGAAATAAATTTAATATTTTGCGTATGGCATATGATCATATTAATCATTTAAAAAAAAAACAAAAACAAAAATAGTTAGTCAATAATTTTGAATAAAAGCTTCTACAAGGTTACCAAAATTTAATAAACAATGTATTGGTAATGAAATGTACTTTTAGTTAATCAATCCATATGATTGCATACAGGAGAAGTAGTAATCTCTAGTCCATAACCAAAAGAATATACAGATTAATGTCAGTTATATTTTATATTTTGTATTATTATGGGATTATTGAATAAATGTTCATATATTTTTTTGTGATAATAATAAATTATAGTCTTGTTAAATTTGTTGTAGATTCATTTTTTTTGTTTTTATATGCTAAATATATGTGTTTGCACAATATTTGCAAAACCTTTTCTTGAGTCCAAAATCGTTCCAAATTCTTAAAAACTTAATATACCAGATAAATAAAGTTAAGCAGATCGGAATATGTCATTATATTTAGTTTAATGATAATTATTTATGGAGTTGAAAACTTCAGACTAAACATTTTTTTTTGTGTGTGTAAAAATGAATTTATTCCCAAACCATTAACTTTGACTGCACATTATTCCGTTCACATTTAGTTAAATTGTCTAAGTAATAAATCTTAGTTAAATTATTGTGTTGCCATGGATGATGGAAGGACACAAAAAGCACCCTTGTCTTTTTATTATTCTGACTAAGATTCTGGATAAAGGGGCTGTATTATTTAAAATTGTATGTCATTATTGAATATAATTATCATCTCTTTAGATAATATAGTAGTTGATATGAGAGATGAAGACACATTGAATTTAAGTAAAGTAAATGTTTCCTATAGCCGATCAGAATGCCAGTCATATGCGACAACACAATACAGTCAAGCATTTTCTTAAATTAAACAAAGATCCCTGAGATTAGTATTGTCATTATAATTATTCTTCAATTAATAAGTGATCAATTATTGTTATTATTACAATCGTGGCATAGCTTAAGAGAATTGTATGTACAATTGTATTATATGAAAAGTATTTTAGATCATATTAGAAAATTAATAGATATGTTGCTTTTATTTTGGTTGCCTTAACAACAACCAGAAAAATTAGTGTCTCAAGTGCGGATAAAATAACTATTAGATATTGGATAAACCAAATAACTAAATGACTTCTAATTAATATACTGGGTTAGAAATAATAATGGATTTCTAATTAATTGGTTAATATCTGATTGGATAATAATAAATTAAAAGACTCGGTTAGAAATTAGTGTCTCAAGTGCGGATAAAATAACTATTAGATATTGGATAAACCAAATAACTAAATGACTTCTAATTAATATACTGGGTTAGAAATAATATAAATTTTTAATTAGTTATTAATCGGTTAGAATATATATATATATATATATATATATATATATATATATATATATATATATATATATATATATATATATATATATATATATATATATATATATATATATATATATATATATATATATATATCTTTTTCTTGTCAATCAAATATAGTACTGATGCTAGATAAACATAGAATTATTGGTAGCATTAAATTATAAAGTGTTAATATGGTTCATATCTGGAACACTTCTGTTATAGAAAGTCCATAAATTTTGAAGGTTAGATAGCATGCTTGATTGTTGGAGTTTTGTTGGTTGTATTGCAGATTTTTGGCAATGGATGAAGAATTGTTGTTATTGTCTTGGGTATCTGGTGTATTCATGTCACTGGTGAATGATTGTTCTCATTCACTGCTCCAACCCAAATTAGGATATCATTTGTTAGTTATCATGAAGCAGTTAACAGTAGTCCTGCCATGATTTTGCCTCTAAGACTCCAGAGAGAGCAAGGCATATTTATTTCTAATATATATGTAATATTTGTCTCTAATACTCACAAACATGAGTAAGACAATATCTTATTAATAGCCCCTAAGACTTGGATGTAAGCAGGGCATTGTGATAGTGTTTATAGTAGAATATTATGGGTTGTGGTAGCGTAGAGTGGTTAAAGTGAGATGATTATCAGAGTGTTCATGGAGCATTGTATGTTTTAAGAGCAGTGATGGAATTCTTCTATCCATTTCAAAGTTGTGAACTTCTAGCAATTCTTTTAAACTGTCGGAATCTGTTGGATCTTTAGAAGATTGGATGAATATATAATTTGAATATATAGCTCATTCCTAACAGATTATTTTCTATATTCTTATGCAAAGGTTGGCATTTTTCATATTTCATAATAAATTGTATATCAGTTGTCATAGTAAATGCATGTCATCATTAATTTTATTTTTGGTTATAAATAATTATTTTTTTTTTGTTATAAATGCTGGTTATAATATTTGAATGCATTTAATACTGGATAAAAATAAATGAACATGTTTAAATCGTTTGGTCTTTTTATCAGTTATTTGAATTGGTGTAGTTTATAATATAGCTATAGTGGATCATATAAAATTTAATTAATAATTTCAGTAATGTTTAGATTTATGTTATCTAGTTAAAACTTAATATCTTCTTGCTTATGTGTGTGTGGAAAATCAAACATTATAATGGAAAATAAAATTGTAGAAATTTTATGTCATTCAGGTAGTGAGGGTGAGTTTGAATTGTTGATTTGGTGGAGATTGGAGCTGGTAACCATTGTTTTCTTAAGTAATAATAATAATTTTTTTTAAGAAATTCCAAAATGGAAGAGTTTAGTTTATATGATAGTTTGGGTGGGTCTCAAGAGACACCATCTCCAGACATGGCTGCATTGTTCCCTGACCTTGAATCAGGAAATGAAGCTATAGATATGTCCTATGGAGAGTCTAGTAAGATGAGAGATACTATTCCTAAAACCATAGATGGTGACCTGCTAATGTGGTTCAAAGAGGTGTTTACCAAACTAGAGGCAGGTCAAGAAGAACTAAAGTCTGGTCAAGTAGAAGATAGAAAAAAATCAGAAGAGATGTTTGCAGAACTAAAGTCTGGTCAAGTAAAACTAGAGTCTGGTCAAACAGAATTGAAATCAGAACTAAAAGAAATAAAGTTGAGTCAAGATAAGTCAGAAGAAAGGATAGCTGAAATAAAATTAGAAATGTTAGGAATAAAGTCCGACATAGTAGAAATAAGAGCTAATACAGTTAGCCAGATACAAGCTTTGGAAGAGAAAGTAGATAATCAGATATTAGAGATAAAGGAGGTCAGAGACACTATTAAGGATCAAGCATCTAAGATGAAACTGTAGAAATAAATGTTTACACTCAATTGCATCAAATAAAATTAGAAAGTGATAGTGCAGTGGCACAAATTCGAGAGGAGATTAAAGAAAATTTTAGTAAAACCGAAATCATGGTAAAAGATAAAGAATTTGAGTATATTCAAGAGAAATTTGAACAATTTCAGGAAGAATTTGGGGTCATTAAACAAGTTGTGGAAAGATGTCAGGATAAAGTTGATGACAGTATTTTAAAAACTCAAGGCCAGTATAGTGTTGACCAAAACATCAATGATCAGCTTGTTCAAATGGTTAAAAAATAGATAGTTTGACAATAGAAGAGGCTGTATGAGCCATGGGACTAAAGCTAGTGGAAATGGAAGAAAGATGTCAAAATTTAAGAAAAGAAGTAGATAGTGTAAGGAGTGATATAGGTAAGCAGGATATGTCAGACAAGGTAGAAAAAAAGTTAAATGAGTTTGACTGTAAGTTACAAAATCACCAATTAAAATTAGAAAATTTTATGCAAGAAAAAATAATTAAGGAGCAGAATGCAAAAACAAAAATAAGGATTCCAGAGATTAGGGAAACAGACGTTACTGAGGTTAAAAAGGTCTGTGGTTACCTGACATACCATTATTCTGAGGAGTTATTAAAAGATTCTAAGCTTAAGAAGGCATATTCCAAGAGTTTAGGTTTAAATGGAGAACAAATGAGTTATGGGAAGGATTCACGGGATTCCATGGCCCTTAAATTTTTGTCTATTAGACCTTTTAAGGGAGATCACATGGAAAATCCATAGGAGTTTTTGCAGAGTTTAGAAGAGTTGTTTGTGTTATGCCCCTTAACAGAAGAGGAAAAGTTTTCTATTGCTTGCAATCATCCATATTCATCATCCAAGGAATGGTGGCAGTCATTATTTGAGAGGCCACATAATTATGGGGATTTTAAGTACTTATTATTAAATAGTTTTTGGGGGGAAGATAAACATGAAAACTTGAGATATAAAGTATCGCAAGAAAGATATAATCATATGAAAGGAAGTTATACTCAATTTTTTAGAAAGCAAGTCATCAAATTGAGAACTCTTACTGCATACCCTTTGTCCCAACAACAGATAGTGAGGGTATTGTGCCATAATATGCCAAGACACGTCGAACAAGCCTTGATAGTATTGGACCGACAAACGATTGAGGAAGTAATTAATGTTTTACATTCAATAGAGATTAGTGATTGGGGAGGAGATGCTAGGGCCAAGGTTAATAAAGAACATAGCCCAAATATGAATAGCATCAGTATCCTAGACAGGCCATGGCGGAGTCAAGGCAGAGATATGCGAAGTAGGGGTAGATATAGAGGTAGGCCTCCAATTCAGGGTAGGCCATATTATAATCCTTATCCATATATGGGAAGGAAAGATGATGGCAATATGCCATCCACAAGTGGAATAAGAATCCTTAAAAGAGATGAGACCACTATTAAGAAACCTGGAGCATTAAACCAATAGGGACCTCAACGTTACGTTCCTCACTTTGGGGCCCTATTCATAGAGATTTGGGGAACACCATAGGATGGTTAATTAACAATCTTGATTTTGATGTTGAGCACTGGGAATATGAAGGTTTGCTTGAATCTCCCATTTTATATAGTTGTCCAATAATTCGGATTACCATTTTGGGGTTAGTTGTGGATGCTTTGGTCGATTCTGGTAGCCAAGCTTCTGTAATTTCAGAGGAAATGTATGTGAAAATTATGCAAGTTCACTATTAAATTCCTACTTTACCACTTAAATCTCTTCAGGTAACTTTTACAAATGGAAGGAAGGTAAAGTTGACAAATAAACAGATTTTCATTACTGTTAAGATTAATAACTTAGAGCTTACGCATGTATTCTTGATCATGCCTGGACTGGTTCATGAGGTCATAATTGGCTCAGATTTCATGACCCTTAATCATTGTTCAATTAATTATTGTAACCACACTTTTATGTGCCAAGAGAAGATTTGCCCTCTTGTAGGAGATTTCATTAGTCAGTGTAGTCAATTGATAGCTATGCTGGAGACATCGGTTGATGTAAATATAAAGATGAAGTTAGACAGTTCTGGTATCATAAGATCAGAATATTATGAACCCTTCTTTCAATTGTTGCTTCAGTATAAATTTATCTTTTCTAAAGTACCCGGCATTATCAAGGGATATATTCATAGGTTCAAACTCAAGGATAATAAACCTTTCCAACAATGTACCTATCCTATCCCGCACCAATACCAGACAGAAGTCCAACGACAGATCCAAAAGATGCTCGATTGGGAAATTATTAAGATTGGCCCTTCACCATATGTAAATCCTCTTGTTGTGGTGAAAAAAAAAATGGTTCTCTTCGAGTATGCTTAGATGCACATACCCTTAATAAACATACTATACCTGAACGTGATATTCCAATGCCAGTACAAGAATTGTTGCTTGGGTTTCGAGGAAGGAAAGTCTTTTCAATGTTTGATTTAACTGCAAGCTATTGGCAGATACCATTACATCTCAAGGATCAGCAATATACGGCTTTTCGTCATCAAGGCCATTAGTATATGTTTCAGAGGATGCCTTTTGGCCTGATTAATAGTGGGGCAGGGCTGATCAGATGTTTGAATGCAATCTTTTCTCAGAAGCTCAAAGAGTTGATAGTCATCTATGTTGATGACATTGTTATCGCATCGGATGATCTAACCCAATATTTGGAACACTTGAATTTATTTTTTTCAGAATGCTCACTTCATAACATTAAGGTCAATCTTGAGAAATGCACCCTAGTGGCTGGAGAAATATTCTTTCTTGGCCATGTAATTAGTAATCAGGGAATAAAACCTCATCCCGATAAAATATCTGCAATTCAACAATTTCCTACACCCAAATCTAAGAAGCACTTGAGGTCATTTTTGGGACTGTGTAATTATTACCATCATTTTTACAAGAATTTCTCATATGATACCCTCCATTTATCTATATTATTAAAGAAATCTGAGCCCTGGGTTTGGACTAAAGACCATGATGGAGAACTTCAGGTTATTAAGGATAATTTTTTGAAGACAGTTATACTAGCATATCCAGACTTTCAGAAGGAATTTTACCTACAACCTGACAGTAGTGGGTTTGGACTAGGGGTCATACTATGCCAACTAGATAATGATGGGAAATCACAGGTTCTTTATTTTTTGAGCCGACACTTGAAGGGAGCAGAACTAAACTACACTATGACTGAACGGGAAGCTCTGGTCATTGTCTGGGGGTTCCAAAAACTGATGCAGGTTCTATTGGGATCTCAAGTAACTGTACTATCAGACCATAGAAGCCTAGAATTTTTAAATAGAAGCTATTTACATAATGACAGACTGATTCGTTGGAGCTTATACCTTCAGCAGTTTTCCTATCGGATCATTTATTATTCTGGCCATAATAACACTGTTGCTGACATCTTAAGTTGCCATCCCATTACTATAACATATCAGAATCCATGTACTGAAAATATTATTATTTGTAATTTGACCACATTACGGGAGGATGAAATAACTAAGAGTTATAAGGATTGCCAACATTACAAGTACAGGACAATGAATTAAGGAAAAGAATTGGTGTGTTGGTAAACTCTGCCAATATGAATGGAAAGAAAAGATATGTTGAAAGGGTTAAGGCTAAATACAAAATGAATGATGGAATTTTACTGAGAAAATTGGATGGGATTGAGGGTGATTCATGGAGAGTTATGATTCCAGCATGCTTAGTAGATAAATTAATATATTATGTTCATTGTCATTATGGTCATTTTGGGGTACAAAAATACAGCCAATTATCAAAGAACATTTTTACTTTCAGAACATGACGGAACGTATTATGACTAGATTGAAGGATTGTGAGATCTGCTTAAAGACTAAATAACAAAACAAAACCTATGTAAGAACACTACACCCCATTTTGCTCAATCAACCGAATGAGTTACTAGCTCTGGACTTTTATGGACCTTTTCCTCTTTCTAACCGCCAAAAGTTTATTCTTGTAACTTACGATGTGTTCTCAAAATTTGTTTCAGCTTTTACAGTCCCAAAGGCTGACACCAAGAATGTTGTGAAACACCTGGAGATGTCACAATTTATTGTAGTAGGTAAACCTACCTTTATTCTCACTGATCATGCCACCACTTTTATTTCAGACTATTGGAAAAAATGGTGTCAAAAGAAGAATATCCGGCACATCATGTGTTCCATATGCAACCCACAGTCCAATCCTAGTGAAAGGATCATGCAAGAACTCAGTTGATTATTCCAGGTATATGTAGGTGGAGACCACAGGCAATGGGTGCGTCAATTGCCACAGATTATACATTATATTAATGTTACAATTAATGAATCCACAAAAATGTCACCAATTCGTTTACATTTTGGTAAGGTGAAACCTTTATTAATTAAAACTCCTTTGCCCCCTGTTCAAGAGAACATTGATGTATCACATGATTTGACACTAGCCCGAGCCAATCTTAAAAATATGGGTCATAAGCATATTCGCCATCATAGGGCTAGCTCGCATTGTTTCAAAATTCATGACAGTGTAATAATCAGAACCCCCATGTTAGTAATCTTAAGAAGCACACTTTTCGGAAATTTCTTAATCTCTATGAAGGTCCCTATAAGATAATGAAACAGGTGGGAGAAAATGCATTTTTGCTTTCTACACCTGAAGGAATATGAGGAACCTATAATGCTCGCAGTTTGGTTCCATGCCCTGCAAGACATGATTAAGAAAAATCATACCTATTGTTTAATATAAAATTTATTTATTTTTTCTCTTGCTTATTTAATGTTATTAAATATAATAAGAATAAGTGTTTGTAAAAGCATTAAATGTTTTTTTGTGTGTGTTGTATGTTTATTTGACAAACATAATTTTTTTTTAATTGAGGAATGATGTTAATGTAAAATTTAGTGTGTTGTTAATATTGATTGTTGTTTATCCCATTCATTTTTCTTTCATAAGGGGGATGGATTGTAACCTTCCAGGTTGGCACTAGAAAGAAATATGGAAAGGTCACATTTGGGATAAAGATAATTAGTTGAGAAAAATGAATTGTGATATAATATAATATTATGAATTGAATTTTTCGGGGAAAAATTAGGCCTAAACTGTGATATCATTAATATTTAAAATTGAGTTTTAAAAAAATAAAATCTAAACTGTGATGTGATTTGCTAATTGAAATTTGGATTTAAAAAAAAAAATTTTAAATAGATATATTGATGGTGGAGTTTTGGAACTATATGTTTAGTGGTAGATGTTTGTGTACAATATAAAATTTACATGTCATCATAGCTAGATGCATATATGTATTATTAATTAGAATTTTTTTTATATGTTATTTATAAATTACTGATTATACATTGTCTTAAAATCTTAGGTTTTAAAAATGATAAAGATTATTTGAAAAAGTAAATGACATTTTTAAATTAATAATTAATGTTTATTTTTTTTAATTACTATGTATAGTAAATTCAAACATTATATTGTTTAAAATTTTATAAATAATATTTCTGGCAAGCTTCCAAAGTTGTCATGGAAACATAGACGGCGTGAAGAGAAAGACAGGGTTTTACAACTAAAAAAAGTAATAAAAAAACTCCAAGGAAGAAGATAAGAAACTTAAAAGATTTAAAAAAAACTCTCTAATAGTATAACAAATATAGAAAAAAATCGCAAGGATTATCACAATACAGTTATGGGAAATTTATATTGTAAAACTGGAGTTACCATGAAGGGATAGACTCAAAAGGGTTACCTGTCTTCAAATCTCTACCAAAATTCATGATTCAAATCTACTACCTATAAAATTGCCTGGATGTCTCTAAGTTAAGTTATTACTATTATAATCTATTTTTAATGTATATTAAAAATGAATAGCATTAAGATTACAACGTTTTGTAAAATAGAGCTATTTCAAATTTTAACTTTAGACGCTAAAATTAAATGCCTAATTTTTTTTTTAAATTTAAGGAATTTGCTATTAATATTCGATAAAACAAAATTTAAAATGAAAAAAAGATATATATATCCAATATGATATTAAGAAGATACTTTATATTATATCACTTCACTATACCCGCGTCTGTAACAGGATAATTTTCAATGCATGCAAATGTAATTATAAAGCTTATCACAAAATTCTAAAAGGAAAAGACTACTGTCATTCTTAACAAAAATATGCTTTAACAATGGATAGACATTTTTTTTATCTTAGAATTTACAGTGTCATTGAAATTAATATATGTGTTTTTTAACTTTTAATTTTTTTTAAAAAAAAAAAACATTTTACATGTAATAATGAGGTATTGACAAATATTTTTTTTTTTATAATAGGTGTATAAACAATTATTATTTTTTTGCATGTGTTTTGTGTACCTTTTAAAAACAAAAAATGAAGTAATGTAATTTCATATATATATATTATGATATGATAATGTGTTTGGTATAATCCAGAGATTATACTATAGGTGATTATATATGTTCCGATGTGTGCGTGATGTTATGTATTATTATTATTATTATTTTTAATTATATTTATTAAGCTGAATTTCGATAATGATTGTTATAAAAAAATAAAGAATTAAAACATTGTCAGTTATACGTTTGTTATATAGGGAGTAGATTAAAATAAGTTAACGATAGAAATGTTCAGGAATAATTAGATTAAGTATATAGATTAAGTGTTTTAGTATTGTGGTATCATGCTTGTCTCTAATTTTGTACAGTTAATGCTAGATGGAATATATATAATAATTATAACGGACAAGTGTTATTTAAAATTCTATAATATTTCTAAAAGATTATTAATTTTTATTATCATCAAAGCATTATAGATAATTTAATAGGATGTAATTTGGAAATTCATGATATTTACTATATAAACAAACACACATATTCGAAGATATATAATGCACATATTAAAAAGTAGTCAATTTTCATTTTATCACAGAAAAATGTAATGGGTGATAAAGGTATCAATAATATTTTTTTAGTTATGATTTATTTTTGATTTTATTTTTTTTTTATAATAAATATTTTATTGAATCAACAGCTTATAGGAATTCCTTGATTATATACGTTCGATTCTTCATTTCCACACACACATCTAATTATCATAGTATAGTTATGGAAGATATGGGTTGTCAAAATAATTCTAGTTTTAGTTAAATTTGTTTGGTGGTAATAAATTTCAGTATTATAATACCAATAACTCATTTTACTTTGCTTGGAATGGATAGTGATATGGATAGAAAAGTACCCGGTCCTAATGATTATCTATTCTATGTTAAATATGAACTTCTATTAAAAGAACATTTTTATGATTGTGCAATAGTTTAGTATTAAACAGAGGCCCTGAACATATTTCAATTAATCTTATAATATTATTGTCTATAGATGTTTTTATCATCCTTGTTGGCTTGATATATAAAGACCATACCCTATAACCCCAACTGAGCTAAGCCATAGGGTAATTTCAATATAAAATCTTTTAAATAAATTTAAATATAATTTATAATTATAAATTTTATTCTATTTTGCATAGAATTGGCGCCTGGGCAATTATAAGTATAGTAAAGCAGATAGTGAAGATATGGAGGTTGTAGGATAGGGTTACAAAATAGCTAGCCCAATCGTGGGGCTTGATAATCGTGAGGCTACGTATATTGTGGGTTACAATATATATATATATATATATATATATATATATATATATATATATATATATATATATATATTGTAGCTTTTGGATTTGTCCAAGGCTCCATCTTTTTAAGTTAGCTATGAAAGAGAAAGTTCCATCCAAATTTTCCTCATAATATATGTATTTTTTTTCTGTGTAATAATAAAATTTTAACTAAGACCGAGTTTGAACCCATATGTATAAGGGATTGCATATGTTTGACTAGTAAGCAATCTAAAAATTTATTGTTAATGTGTTTATAGCCAGAGGATTAATTTTCTTGTAATTTATGGGTTAAATTAATATTAAGAAAATATTAGAAAAAGCAAGATTTACACATTTGTTGATAGGGAGGTGTGTGACTATTAAAAACTACATTAGGTTAGTGAGAATGAATAGTCATTATCATATGCTAGGTTGAAAATAAATAATTCATGAAAGTAAATAAAAAACAATAATAATAATATAGGTAGAATAGTTGTAATAAATAAAGTTAAAGCATTAAAAATCTAAATTTAAAGAAAAATATATACCTGCGATGTGTGTGTATATATAATTTAATTGTAAATCTGGATGGTACAATTTACAATTAATAATCATTTCTTACATGTTGTAAAGCAATTTTAAATAAGAAATTAAAATCTTTTAAATAAGTTTAATATTAGCAGCCAAATTTAATATAAAATCTGAGTTTGAAACAGCTGCATGGGATATTTGGTTTCACTATTAAAGGGAAAAAGTAAGATTATTTTTAGTGTTGGTATTATCTTACTCAGTTAATTATCATTCCTTAAAAGACATATCTCACTAAGGAATTTCAGTGGACCATTAATAGACCATTAACAATAGTCTGGTGTGTCAGTGTTAAAAATTAATTGGCAATTAATTGTTAGATTGTAAAATTAATCATGTCTGTTTGAAATGAAGTTTGTGCCTTATTTTTCCGAGGGGGCAAAAGGTTAAAATTGATTAAGAAGAGGTAGCCTCTCAATTAATTATAAAGATAAAGAAAAACAGATGAACGTCTCTATAAAAGCTGTTTTAAAAGAAAAGAAAGGGGACTTGCTTGTATTTTGAAAAACTTATCTGTAGCAGTTTTCC
>JAQFVV010000351.1:645877-838122 GCA_028023455.1 Epiperipatus broadwayi | reverse complement strand
TCCAACTCTTCAGCTGTCTTAATGGAAGTGAAAATTAATCTTAAAGGGAACCATCCTACAAACAATGAGAAAAGGGTTAGTTTACTTTTCATTCCATTTACTCAGTATTGTTACTACAGTCTGAATAAAGGCAAATACACAATTCTAAAATTATATGAAATTATATTTAATATATATAAATATTATAATAATTGATGTCTTTATTAATAGTATTATCAATTCTTGATTTGACTGTGACAAGATCATTGTCAATTGTGCACTATTTTTATCTGAGACCTACTGATTTATTCCAAAAGAAAGGATAATGTACATTTTATCGTCAGAAATAATTTATTTCTATTAAAAAATAGTTATATGCCTATACTCATTTCTGTCCAATAATATTGCATGAATATATATAAGTTGATGGAAAATTTATTCTTTTACTCTAATTCCAGTACTTGCACTATAACATATTAATACATACTGACGAAAGTCAATTTATTAATATTTAAGTTGATTTATATTGAGTTTGTTATAAATGATATTGATATTTAGCAAACAATAACAGTGACAAACAATAAACTGTCATATAGTTAAGCTATATTGATCATGTGATGTTTGAATACTCAAATGATAAGTCGAGCTCTGCAATTCCATTTACTTCACCATAGTAAGGCTTTTGTTTTTACATTTGATGAATCCGTTACTATGCTAAATTGCACAGGGCCGCTTGCAAGAATAATATAAGACTTCTTATTGTGAAAACCAGTAGTCAGTATAATAATGATGTATTTTTCTTTGTATTAGTAAAATTTATTTACTCTAAGTTTAATAATCCAGATTAAATAACTGTTTTAGATAATTTTGCAGTTCTAACACTGTATTCTTAAGACCCCTCCCGCCTTTTTTGAAAGGTAAACTTGCAATCATATATCTTGCATAAAGAAAAGCATATATATATATTCAAGTGTGTATGCACATTGGTGTAAAAAAAAAAAAAAATAATCTATATAATAATAATTTAATAGATTATTAAAAGAGATTAGAAAATTAATTTAACCTCATGTGATAAAACACCTGAGAGTTTTAGTGTTATCACATTAGACAAAATCTTTTTAGTGATAATCCACTACTGCAACAAAATTGTGGTCACCTTTAAAACTTAATTTAACTAAATGTGTGGGACTTTATAAAAGAGCAGCTGCGTCTGGAGAATTTATCTAAAAGAACAACTTAAGGAAGCTGTGTAAATAGTCAACTACTCTTAGAAATAACATCTGTTAGGGATTTATGAAATCTTACGAAACTGGCATGTCGTTGTTATTATTTTACGTTATTAATTTTTAATTGTTGTTATACGTGCTAAGATAATGTTATAGCTAACCGTATTTCTTTTTTAAAATTATTGTTTAATAATTTATTTTACATTTAACAATACTGCTAAAAAATACTTTTAGAGATGTGAAATGATAATTTTTCTATTAGTGCTACATGTTATATATATATTGCTTAAAAAGTGCTGAATTTTTTCACTTTTTGATATATTGTACATTTCCAGTTTATTTAAGGAGGATAATAAACAAATAAAAACACGAAGGTAGCAATACAATCAGTGAATGCAAACTTCCTTAATTATTAAAATTGATTAGCCGTGTCTTGCATTGGTGGTCGAGAGGTCAGCGCGACTGTCTTGCACTTGCAGGCAGTTGCCCGGGTTGCGGGTTCGCGTCCCGCCGATGCTATGACACTTAAAAAAATTGATTAGCCGTTCATGTAAGTAAATAAAACAGTTTAGGCAGTTACTACAGATTAATAGATGTGTCAAATATACACCAACAGAACTTTGATACCCATCACTCATTTTAATAATTTTTATTAGTCATGTATTAGACTAGAGATATCCAATAATGAATAATATTTCTGTGGCGTAATTTTCATTATACTACTCTCAAAGTAAAATAGCATTTGGATTCTATTGACTTTAATACCTGTAATCATAAACATATGACCAAAGATATATGAAAAAGATCTATGATCCCCAAGATGCACATTTTGGGCTGAATTAGCACTCTTCATTTGGCTCAGGTACAATCTCTTACATTCTTTATCATTGTTTATCTTAGGCAGTAGTTGCTAAAGATGGAAGCATAAAAAGTATTAAGATATTTTAAAAAATATGTAACCAACTATGTTTAAATATAAATGTTTAATACTAAAATAGCAATACATAATTTGATTGTATAATCTTTTCTATTATATTGAAATGGAAACATTAATTTTATTTTAAAAATAAGAATAAGAAGTTTAATTCTTCAAATAATAAAGAATAGAGAAAAGAGCTTTTTTTCTCGCAATACTTAGGTATGTAATATTTACTGAGGCTATAACCTCAGAATATGCGTATAAAATGCAATAGTAGGGACCTCTACAGGTGTTTAACCACAAGCTTATGCTATGGATGTGGTTAAACACCTGTAGAAGTCCCTACTATCGCATTTTACATGCATATTCTCAGGGGGTTATAGCCTCAGTAAATATTTCTGGCAATACGTAATCAATGTGCGTTTAATAAATTTATAAAATTTATAATACTTAGGTATGTAAATGATAATTTTTTTAAAAAATCTAATAAATTATTAACATTCACCAGTTATTTTTTCTCTCCCCATTAACTGAGAGATATTCATAAAACTAACAGATTCTGTAACAAATATAATAGGCTTCTTATAGTGGCAAGCATTACCCATTGTTTTAAATGTATTTGGATTATTTGTGCTGTTAGTATTACACTCTGGTTCTTTTTATTCATTAAATATAAAAAAAAAAATATTGAAAAATTTCCTGTCAATTTGTTATGGCAAAGAACAATTTTATTACTGTTTTTATATTTATTATACTAACCAACCTAATGTTTTTGTGGACTTGTTGAAAAGAATTCTGGTTTATGCAAAATATAGGTGGCAAATGTAAGAATAAAAACAGAATTTTAAAAGGAGATGGGGGAATATCCAATATTAAATTAAGGTAAGTATTAAACACAAATGGGTGAAAGAATATTTAAAAATTTAAG
This sequence comes from Epiperipatus broadwayi, assembly GCA_028023455.1. Taxonomy (NCBI): domain Eukaryota; kingdom Metazoa; phylum Onychophora; class Udeonychophora; order Euonychophora; family Peripatidae; genus Epiperipatus; species Epiperipatus broadwayi. The sequence goes on along the minus strand of JAQFVV010000351.1, from coordinate 835,070 downwards.
GTGAATAAAGTTATAGAAAAAAATAAAGTGTAAATATCCAGTTTTAAAATTAAGTATTTAAAGATAGTATTTCTTTTTGTAATGGATATGGGTAGGAATGTTATTTTTGTTGATACTTTTTTTAGAATCTGTAATGCAAAATTTTGCCAGGCATTTTTGTTTTAATTATCCATTTTCAAGGCTTTGAATATGGCTGACTACAAACTGTTATATTTAATATTTTCTTTTATTTATTTTTTATTGTCATTATAAAATATAAGAAATTTAATAAAAGTAACAAAACTGATTGTAATTAAAAATAAATGTAGACCCAAAAACTTATATTTATGATTTACCATACATTTGAAATGTTTAAATACTGCACAGCATAATTCCTCAGTTTTATAACCTTCCATCAATCTGAATAAATAGTAGAACCTTGGTGACGTTTTCTTTAATCACATCCATAAAAATAGATAGTTATTGCAACTGTTACAATAAACCATTTACTGGTCTCTCTATACAAAAAGCTATCAAAGTGTCCCCTGCTTTTTTTCCTGCTGAAAAGACTTTTGGAACATAAAACGTCACAGCAATGTTCAACTATGTGTTAACATTGTTTATAATATTTATAATATCCAAAAAAAAAGGAAAAAGAATTAAATCTTGTGAATGATATTTATAAAACATTTACTAATATTTTTTAAACTTAACAGTAACTTATAATTCTTATCTTAATATTGTTTAAATCTAACAAATAAGATATGTTTGGTAAAATATGTTTGAGAAAATAAATCTAAAGAAATATTTTGAGCCCCTGAAAATTGATAATTAAAACAAAAGTGCTTGGTGAACCTCTGTATTACAAATTCTATAAAAGTAGTTTTATATATATATATTATTAATATAAACATTAAAAGAATAAAGTTAAACTAATAAATAAATAATTAAAATTACCCCAAATCCAAAATTCAACCAGACTAGCCAAGAAAAAACTAAAATAAAACACAAACTAAGGTTTCACTGCTATAAGCAGATTTTTTAAGTGTAAATAACTACAAAAACCATATCATATATATATATATTAGACATTACCAACAAATCCATTTACTTCCCATCCACCCCTTAATATTAAAAGAACTCTTAAATAAGTTAATTGCTTCAGAATAATAAATTTTCAATAATAAAGATTTTTTAATTCTTTTTATTTCATTTCTCTCAAAGAAAATAACCTTAGCTTCATCAAAATTAATAGTGTGGCCTGTATCTTTTTCATGGACATACAAAGCAGAACTAAGATGTTTATTTCAAACCCTACTTTTATGAACCTTTATTCTTTCATTTAAACTCAAACTACTCTGACCTATGTAAACCTTCTTACAAAAACAAGGAATAAAATACACTGCACCACTCCTATCAAAAATTTCCTTTGTATTATTTAATAAATTATTCAAAGTAATACCCATTTTCCAAGCAATTTTCTTATTTCCAAACAAATTGCTATTTTTACATACAATTTATAAGAAGGCAATTTAAATGGCAAAGAAATAAAATCGTTTTTTTATCCTTTACATCCTTACAAATATTGCTATTAAATAAAATACTTTTTCAGAAAGTCAATTTTATAAAGAGTATTTGAGTGTTGGCTACTCTGATAAATTTGTTAAAAGTATTTTATTTAATAGTAATATTTGTAAAGATGTAAAGGATAAAGAAAATATGATTTTATTTCTTAGCCATTTAAATTGTCTTCTTATAAAATTGTATGTAAAAATAGCAATTTGTTTGAAAATAAGAAAATTGCTTGGAAAATGGGTTTTACTTTAAATAATTTATTAAATAATACAAAGGAAATTTTTGATAGGAGAACTATTTCTGATGTAGTGTATTTTATCTCTTATTTTTGTAAGAAGGTTTACATAGATCAGAATAGTTTGAGTTTAAATGAAAGAATAAAGGTTCATAAAAGTAAGATTAGAAATAAATATCTTAGTTCTGCTTTGTATGTCCATGAAAAAGATACAGACCACACTATTAATTTTTATGAAGCTAAGATTGTCTTCTTTGAGAGAAATGAAATAAAAAGAAGAATTAAAAAAATCTTTATTATTGAAAATTTATTATTCTGAAGCAATTAACTTATTTAAGAGTTCTTTTAATATTAAGGGTGGATGGGAAGTAAATGGATTTGTGGATAATGTCTAATATATATATATATATATATATGGTGTAGTTGTCATAGTTCTTTACACTTGAGAAGTCTGTTTGTAGATCTTTGATTGTGTTTTATTTTAGTTTTTTCTTGGCTAGTCTGGTTGAATTTTAGATTTGGGGTAATTTTAATTATATTATTAATAGTATAATTTTATTCTTTCTATTATTATTTTATTAAAATGAAAGTGTATTCAGTTTTAAAATCATGTGCAAATTAAAAAAATTATATGACTGAGTAAAAGATAAATAGAAGTTATCATCATTTAATATATTATTACTAATATTTTTAGTTAATCATCATTATACTTATGAATTCTATTATAATTAGATTATAATCCACTATAATAAATTAGATTGTAATACTGTATATTTATAATGTATAATGATTAAATGTATGACTTTAATTCCGAAATATAAATTCTTACTAGGAAACATTAATGCTTAATGTTAATTATGCTCAAATTGTTTTATTGCTAATAAATTGAATATTATTTATTTAAAATTAATTTTCAGTACTCATTAGCAATTTTTAAAGTTATATAATTCTTACTAATATCTTTTTTATAAATATAAGTTGCTTGATTAAAGCTTCATCAAGCTTAGATAATAAAAACACATAAAATTATGTGTAAACAAACTTGAATAAGTTGTAACTCCCAAAGTGCTTGAAACACAATCATCATGCTATGTAATAAAACTTATTAATCATTTTACAGAAAATATGTATAAAAAAACTGACCAATCACTCTGTAGAATATATTTTAAAACAGCTTAGGATTAATCATTTTTCACGTAAATATAGCAATCTTACTTTATATATGACTTAATTTGATAGATATTTTGGTCTACTGCTGAAATAAATTTTAAATGTTTACATTTTGTTTTTGTAAATATTAAAAAGATGAGAGGCGTAATCAAAACAAAGATGTTATACATCATATTTTTAGAAAGATTATTTTCAGTTTATAAATATATGATAAAATGATTATTACTTATCAAAAAATAACAAATTTGTCTTCATTTGATAGACATTTTGGTCTACAATTGAAATAAATTTTAAATGTTCATATTTTGTTTCTGTAAATATTAAAAAAAATGAAACTGCAATCAAACCAAAGATGTTACACCCTGTTCCACATCATAAAGATTATTTTCAGTTTATAAAATCAGTGAAATATTTCTTGTTTTTCATTATTTTTAAAAACGTGAATGAATATTTATTTATTTCTCTTATATCTAATGAATTATGCTTTAAAAGTTTAAATTTTTTGAATATTTATTGCTAAATTATGATATTTTCTTACTATAAATAACGTAGATCATTTACTGTCAAAGCTAGAATTTTTAATTTGCTTGCGGCCATATTTATTTAGTTGCTAATATAACATTATATTTTTGAAAATAAAGTATTTCAAGTCAAAAATAAGTTTTTAATAATTTATATTTTTTGATATCTAATAAATATAGTGCAAACTATTTTTTAAAAAATTTAAAACCATAATAAGTTTGCAAATAAACATGTTTTTGCATCATTGGAAACTGCAATGTCATAAAACGCTGAAGGTTTTACAGCCTTGGCAAGAGACAATGACTGAACATGTCAGTGCAGGGCTTATGTCTATTGTAAGAGTGGGAATTTTGAATTTCCTGCCTTTTAGCATGGAGAATTTTGAGAAAAAAAATTATTATACTAAAATATACCATTTTACATGCATTTAAATGTATAATACTTATGAAGAAATTCACAAGCGGGCAAATTAGCCAAAAGACAAAATAATTCAGTTTAATTGGTTGTAAAGTTAAGTCAACCATCATGATATTAATGCATCAATAATTATTACTATAGTCTTTTTTCTGAATCAACCTATTTCATTATGAACACAATTGTACATTTTACTTATTTAACAATTTATTGCAAACGTTTTTTTTATTATATATATATATACACACACAATCAAACATTTCAACTGTCCTCCAATCTTCCTCAGAGCAATGATATAATTCTAAATAGAATAAAATAAACATATAAATAATATAATAAGCAAATGTATTTAAAAAATAAAAAATATACTACATATGTTAAATATTGAGATGTTTGATCGATTAATAAAATGATTTTTTAATTACTCTGGGTTCTTGAATGCTTAGCTATATTGAAATAGGATAGTTTATAGAAGACTATTATGTTAATTCTTAATGATTAATAACAAGTCTGTTGACTTAATGTCATTAATAAAAGAAGTAATATTGCTATAGTTATGTGGATAGTTAGTAACACTTTAACCAGATGACAATCCAAAACATATTCTTCTATAAAATTATTGTTTAGTTCTTTATATTATATTATAACTGAACAGTGAATGCTTCAAACACTTTTATTATATATATATATATATATATATATATATATATATATATATATTAATAGAACATATCCTGACCTTACATAACAGTAGACTTCTAGATTGTCAGATTGAATAAGAAAGTTTATATAAGGTTTCTAAATATATAGACCTAAGTCCACTCCAATCTCATTCTTGGGAGATATTGTATAAATACACCAACATGTGTCAAAATAAACCTGTATACTAACCTCTTTCTTTCCATTTTTAGCTTCTGTTATTTTCAAAATTTGAACTCGGGAAGAATATGCATAATATTCTACTTCAGAGTATATCAATGTTACTAGTTATAATATGCAAGTGTGTGAATATGCCACAAATTGAGAACTGAATATAGAAAAATACAAATGACAGTCTTTAATTTAAAATTATATCTTGAACAAATTTATTTACAGTTAACAATAATTTGGTAATGAAGTTATAACAAAATAAATAATTTATTTGCACATCAATGAATATTCTTTGATTATTACTATTAATATTTATTGATCCAATCCTTTTTCCCTTCAAAGAATAAACATTTAATGTCAATACTAACAAAGACAATTAAATTATAACTTATGATTAATTGTTTATACTTGTTTGCTAATTTACTTCATCAGAATCATAATTTATTATCTCTAATAATTTGATTGATTAATTGATACCAATCATGTGATGGTTTAATGAGACCACTTACACTAGAGATAATTTATCATATACACCAAAAACATAGAAATAAGTAATTAGTAATAATAAGCAAAAAACAAATAACAGTATCACTGTACAAATGTTGGTATTTAATGTATACCAAAGTGAATCTTACCTCTCCCCTGGTGATGATTAGATCTATTCACAAGCAAGTTCACATATGGACCTCCATTTTATTTCAATTTAAAATAAAACTAATAATGCTTATCCCTTTTCTCTAATATATTACTAATTTAGCCCCCCACCTTCTGTAATAAAGGAAAGAGATAAACAAAGCATTTTACATAAAAAACAAAATCAATAAAAAAATTTATGACATCAATCTAAAGACAAATTGAGAGTTCATAAGGAAAATGTCCTAAAATAATTATAACTGTCCTCCTTAAATGATGGGATTTGAGTATTGTAGAATGTTCATTATGTTAATGATAATTTCTCTCTTAATATGGCCTGTTTTGAGATGTTGAGTTTGTAACTTCATTTCTCATTAGTAGAGTTGCTGTCTTGCATCTATATCTAATAATATTTCCCTTGTATCATTATAATGGATGCAAATTACCCAACAATTGACAAGATGTTTTTCACAAAGGTAAGTATTAGGGTATAAGTTTAATAGTTTATTTTAGGTGAAATATCTATCATAAAAATAAATTAAACATTTAATTGTGGAAATGATTAATTATTTATTATCTACAGTGCTTGTGACAACTTTTTTTTTTTTTTTGGTTGTAAATTTCAATTGATTTGCATGTTCAAAGGTAGAGAGTGTTGTTATAGTGGGTTTGTGATTTGAATTAGGCAAAGAGTATTTTTAATAATTTTGGAGGGGTGTAAGACCACACCTTACAACATACATATATATTATAAGTGTAAGCTGGCTGCCGTATTCATAAATAAAAAAAATTGTTTAGCTGAAAACTAAGAATTATTATCATTAATATTTTCTTACCTTAGAATAATCTAGTTTGGATATCTTATAAATTATACTTTTAAAACCATTGGAAAGAAATGAGTGGTCCCATGATATTTTATTTAATTTGTTTAATTTTAATGAAGAGTCAATATTTTTGCCATGCTTAAAAAATTTCTAAGTATGTTAACATTACATAAATTTGTTTGATTTTATTACAAATGTCCATTTTATTTAAACATGTTTTATTTGTATACATATATAAATTAAAAAAAAAACATTTGTGTATACAAACATTTAATTAAATAAACATCTACTTAAATTGGAATTTAAGTGTAATGAAATAGTAATAAGTTAATGGCATGTGCATAGTTATCTTATTATTTTTAAAGTTTAACTTTATATTTAGCTTTTAAAAAAAAATCAATTCAATGAGTAGAATAAGGAAGGTACCAGAGTAGAACTAAAATTGTATTATTTTAAATCCATAAATGTTTATCTAGAACAAAGATAAACTGGTTTATTATTTTAAAAAAAGTTCACATACATTTTAAGATTTAAATAATTATTATTTAGAAAGTTATTTATTTATTTCATATAAATATATGGGATTTGAACTCTGACTTTCAAGCCCCTTAACTATGTGATACTACTGATACACATGACCACACGGGTCCAGATTGACATCTCCCATATTTATATATAACCAGTGCTCAGTTTATATTAAGATAGCAAATAATTACACTTTAACCTATTATTTGCTGATTATTTTATTGGCCGAGTGAGGTAAAAGTCTAAACTTTTAATTGGTCAATTCACAAACTCATATATTCATCTTTTAATATTATATTCACTTTAGTTTTGTTTGTAAAAAGTATATTAATAATTTGTCAGATTATTAAAGTGAATGAAAGTTTTTTCAAAAATAAATTTTTATTTATAATTATAAAAATATTTGATAGCGGCAAATCTAAAATGAACGTTAGTAACCAAGTAAAAAGTGTTGCTGACATCAGTGATTTCTTTCTCAGTTTTACGTTCAAATAAATACTTTTTATTTAAATCTTATATATTTTTCTATAATAACTTTATTTTTAGCATATTTTATCAAAATAATTTATAATATTTAAAAAAATACTTTTAAAATGGTCTAAAAAATTTGTTTATCACTTTCAAAATGAAACAAAGAAATCGTAGCGATTTCATTATTGACAAGCAATTTTCTTTGTCTTTGACTATTAACAGCCAATCAGCATCAAGGATGGACAGCCCTCTTCCTTTGTTAGACCTTCAACATCCATCTTATTGATTTTTTACTTGTAAAATAATTCAAGAGAGGGCAGCATCTTATGCAACTTTTTATAACTTTTCAAATGACGGCAAAATCTTTACCGTAGCATTAAAAATGACGGAATTCGAGTGACGGGAAGCCCATCATGTTTTTAATCATAACTGATGAAAAAAAGGTTTTAATGGACAGGTTTCAAACCACTCCAACCTCCAACTCTTCAGCCATTCATACCATTGAAAATATAATGATAGACTTCCCAAATCCTGACCCCTCACATATAGGACAGTATCTATTTAAATACATAGAAAAGGGATGGGCAGAATGCAGGCTTAATATGTAAGATTTGAAATACCAGACACTATTATACCTGGAGCCTAATTGTAAAAATAGAGATTTAAACTCAAGACTTTCAAGCCCCTTCACTATCTCATACTACTGATACACATGACCACACACATGCATAAATGATAAATAATCACCAATATCAGTATTTTGTGCTAAACCAGTACTCATCAGTTGGTCCAGACTACCATCTCCCACATCTATATATATATATAATCAGTGCTCAGTTTATATTAAGATAGAAAATCCATATACTTTAATGGACAGGCTTCAGCCCAATCCAACCTCCAACTCTTCAGTCATCCATATCATTGAAAATCTGATGATAGAATTCCCAAATCCCATGCTGATGCCAATATTGTTGTCATGCCGATGTAGACCTCAAGTCACTCTGTCCCCTCATGTATAGGACACTATCCATTTAAATACATATAATAGGGATGGTCAATGCAGGCTTAATATGTAAGATTTGAAATATCAGGTACTCTTATACCTGGAGCCTAATTGTAAATATTAGCATGAGCATGGGATTTGGTATTCTATCATTAGATTTTCAATGGTATGTATGGCTGAAGTGGTGGAGGTTGGAGTGGTTTGAAGCATGCCCATTAAAGTATAAGGATTTGCTATCTTAATACAAACTGAGTACTGAATATATATATATGTATGGGAGATGATATTCTGAACCAACTGTTGAGTGCTGGTTTAGCATGAAATATATATATTGGTGATTATTTATCTTTTATTCATGTATGTGGCCATGTGTATTAGTAGTATGAGATAGTGAAGGAGCTTGAAAGTCTGAGTTCAAATCCCTTATATTTACAATTAGGTTCCAGGTATAAGAGTACCTGGTATTTAAAATCTTACATATTAAGCCTGCATTCTGCCCATGTCTCTGCTATATATTTAAATGGATACTGTCCTACACATGAGGGGTCAGAGTGACTTGAGGTCAACATAGGCATGACAACAATATTGGCATCAGCATAGGATTTGGGAATTTTATCATCAGATTTTCAATGGTATGGATGGCAGAAGAGGTGGAGGTTGGAGTGGGTCAAAGCCTGTCCATTAAAGTGCAAGTATTTTCTCTCTTAATATAAGATGGTAGTCTAGACTAACTGATGAGTGCTGGTTTAGCATGAAATACTTATATTGGTGGTTAATTATCTTTTGTTCATGTGTATGGCTATGTGTATCAGTAGTATAAGATAGTGAAGGGCCTTGAAAATCTGAGTTAAAACTCCTTATATTTATAATTAGGCTCCAGGTATAAGAGTGTCTGGTATTTCAAATCTTACATATTAAGTCTGCATTCTGCTCATCTCTCTTCTATGTATTTAAATGGATACTGTCCTATACATGACTTGAGGTCAACATGGGCATGACAACAATATTTGCATCAGCATGGGATTTGGGAATTCTATAATCTGATTTTTAATGGTATAGATGGCTGAAGAGTTGGAGGTTGGAGTGGTCTGAAGCTTGTCCATTAAAGGGCAAGGATTTTCTATCTTAATATAAACTGAGCACTGATTATATATGTATGGGAGATGGTAGTCTGCACCAATTGATGAATGCTGGTTTAGCACAAAATACCAATATTGGTGATTATTTATCTTTTCTGCATGTGTGCGGTCATGTGTATCACTAGTATGAGATAGTGAAGGGGCTTAAAAGTCTGAGTTCAAATCCCCTATATTTACAATTAAACTAAGAGTGCCTGGTATTTCAAATCTTATTTCATATAAATAAAAATAGTCTAAAACATCTGGAAAACCTTTCTAAATGACATTTAGAATAGAAAAATATGCATCAAAAATTATTTTTAAATTGCATTCTAAAATAACCATCATTTGTTTACTTTGTAATCTAGCATGGTATTGGAGGGTATAAATATAGGTTATTTTTCTTTGAAATTGTCATTATTTTGCTTATTCATTTTGTCTTTCAGTTATTATCTAGTAAATAAAATGGCACTTAGCTAGATATGAAAGATCCATGTGGAGTCGTAGGATTCCCCCAAAGCCATGCTTTAGTCACCATCAACCCTGGGGAAGCTATTAACTAAGAATCATTATGATTCTTCAAAGCCAACAACAATTTAACTCCATGACAACTAAATAGGATTTCAACTAATTAACGATTTATAAGTTAAGATAAAAAAAAATTAACAGTCAATTTTGTTTTGGGGACTTTCAATTTTAAACTTATAGAACCCTAAATAATTTTAATGACAATAACTTCTGACTACATTTAAGTTATTTGGCAAGCCTGAATTAACTGTTTTGCTTATTAAAATATTTTATGAAGCTATTGAAGAATTTAATAATTTCCAAAGGAACCTCATGCTATGGCAGTTATCTATATTACCCACATGTTAATGTATCTCTCATGCATGATATTGAAAGGAAATGATCATCATTACCAGGGATCAACCAATAGGAATAAAGAATAGGACTATTTATTATTATTATTTTTATATATAAGACCATTTTATTTATATACTTAAACTTAATATTTGTGATTATTTTATTTTTTTAAAAAAAAAAAAAGATATTTTACCTCTAAGAATTGAAATGAACTCAATAATATGCAGGTCAAAAATAAATGTATATTAGTTTTAGCATTTTTATGAAAAAATAAACTTTCCACACACAGTACTTTTATGGATTTAATTATATGCTTGGTAATTAGAATATGCTCTTGAATTTAGTAATTATTTGTATGATATATATTTGTGTGAAAGTATGAATTAAATAATCCAATTGTTTTAATTTAAATATATTTTGATTTTTAAATATTATTTTTACTAACTTTTAAGTAATATTTCCATTTATTCTAGAATAGTATATTTTTATAGTTTGTAGGGTTTTATTTTAATTATTATATGTTTATTAAGTCAAAAATAAGTATGCAGTCTGATATTTACTTGATTGTGTGGCTTTTCTTTAGTGAACCCTAATAAAAGATAAATCCCATAGTAGATAGGATGAAAGGTTCTCCATATATATTTATTGTTGAAGTTAGGTAGTAGATATTAGATAAGGAATAATATTTTAAGTTTTAATATATAAAAAAAATGGTCTTGAGCTAGAGATGCTGTCATTATTCCAAATATCTTGAGGTTTATTTTTTTATATATGCAAAAACTTTACTTAGATAATGAAACTCATACTTTAAAGATCAATGATTAGTTATTTCTATAAGAAGTTTTCAAACATGCATGTTGATTTTTTGTATTAGTGAAAGTGAAGATAAATGATATATTCAGCTAAACTTAAACAAATTTAATGCTTATGTAAGACAATCTGATTTCCTAATATTAAATCACAACATATCCATGTTATTTTATATGCTGTATTTTTGATTCATATATACATATTTGTCTTTCTCTCGCATTTTATTAGTTTTCAGAATTTTGAAGATAAATACTATTGATTTAGTTTAATATCCTTCTAGCTGGTCATATACAACAGGTAAAGTCAATAAAATTATGCAAGACCAGAAAGATTTATTATTTGTTTGTGAATTATTAAGTTTAACGATTTTGTTCTGATTTTATATATTTGAATTAATTTATTAAATCTGATTTCAGATTTTTTCTTAGCTAAGATTATAAAAATTATCTGATGCATAGAAATAAAAAACGGACTTACTTGTCTCATTAGAACTCTGAGATATTGCTCTGTTATGGCTAATGAATGGAAGAGAGTAATAGGAGTATCTAGTTTAATCCAGACACCCAACTGATAATTTTAAGTAAGAAGTATCAATACACACTGCACATACATACATTTAATATATACACTTAGATAAGATATAGTAGATAAGTATGCTATCGTGAAATGTTTATTTAAATTACAACAATTGTCTGTGTATTTTACATAATTTTAATTATCATTTTACTCTGACATTATGAATGAATTAAATATTTAATTACATTGAATGTGATTTGGATGCAACAAAATGTTCCATGTGCCTCTTTGAAGCATTGATGTCTTTGTACACTCAATCTCCATTATCACCATCATCATAATGTATGTTAGCACCACTGGGCTTGCATTATCATTTATTTATGGTTATTTATTTATATATTCCAAAATATGAAAGTACTTCAATATATATAGCGGATAGATTTTTTAAGAATTTTTAAATAATAGCAATGTGAAATACACACATTTTATTTTGTTCTATAATATTCTTTTTTACAAAAAAAAAAAAAAAAGAGTTTTTATAGTTTCTGCTAATACACACATTTTATCTTCATAAAATTTAATGATTTTGTGTTTATTTGCAATTGTTATAAATCTATTTTGCTTGAGTTGTATTGATAAAAAATTATATTCTTAACTTAATCATAAATAATTATAACTAAATTACTCAACATTATCATTATTTCTCTAATATTCTCTCTATTTTTATCTTATAGTCTTTAGGCACTTAAGTAAATACAATGACCAATCACTCCATCTTGTTGCTCTGTGATAGTTGGTCAAATCCACATTTGTCTACTTTAATAATATGCATGTACAACCATTTTCATTCCAATCTTTTCTTCGTTTTTATTCGTTTTTGGTCTTCCATGCTTTATCTTTTTAGAGATAGTAAAGTTGATGGTTTTATATGTAGAATTTTATTATTTTAAATAGTAAAACAATATTTTGAAATAATTATAAATCTCATACATGAGTTATAAAAAATACACAGGTCAGAATAGTTCTCATTTATTAAAAATTGAGGGGAGGAGATGAAAAATATGGTAGAGAATTGAAGTAAAAGATAATATTAATTATGTTGATCATGTTCTATGTATGGAATAATGCATAAAATTAAATATTAAAAGTGTATAGAATGATCTTTAAAAATTTATCTGAAATTTACTTATTTTTAATCCCAAAAGACTTTTGAGAAAAAATATTATTTTTTTTTCCTTTTAGTTGTGAATTAAATTTCAACAATATGGATTTTATCATCATAGATATATTACTTTATTTATTTATTTTTTAATCAATTTTTGTAATTGTTCATTTTACAAAAAAAATGACAAAATAAAGAAGAAGAAATAAGTACTAGCAGTTCTCATATCTTTTCCATTGTTGTAAATTGTTATTTATTTATATTTTTGGTGAAAATAATCCATTTAAAGTTTATTTTATTTGATAAATATAAATTAAAATTTTAAAAATAAAATATATGGCATGAATATATTTATACACAAAAGAATGAATCCTGTATTAATCAAAAATACAATATAATTCATTTTTTTCAAAAGCTTGTCCCCATGATCTTAGAATTGTTCTACTTTTATGTTTAAGTTTCCAAATAAGTCAATATTTTTTTAAGTAGTGAGACCATAATTCAACAAATTATTTACTGTTATTTGATAAATATTATTTTAGCTAGGAGTTAAAGTAATGAAGAAAAATCATTATCAACTATTATTTTCTTAGCATGTTGGTGAATATTTTTCTAGTGTTCCTCAACATTAAAGTTGCTAGGAAGTTCTTGCCCTGATTAAATATTTGTAAGTTTTTATTACATATGCCATAATATTAATAATGGATCAATATATGTGCCATGCCTTCAATATAAACTCTTTCTTGACAACCACTAACAGATTTTTGGTTTATATTTCAAACTTATTTTGAACTAATAAACTTTATTCTTCATTATATTTTTCCAATTTTTAAATTATTTCATATAAAAATATGTTTAAAAGTAAAAACTATTTTGAGCAATATAATTTCAATTTGGAAAATGTAAAAAAATAATATTCTGAAATATGTAATCGAAATAATAAATAGCCTTTGCTATTTCATTTTTTTTTTTCTACGATAAAATTTTTGCTATTTCATTGTTGGTGAAAAAGGGAATTTGTAACAAAGTAAAATGTATTTAAAATTTAATTTCTAAAACCATAATCAGTTTTTGTAAACAACACATATAGCAATGAAATTATGTTTGAAAATTTAAAATTCTACTTATAATTATTTTAAAAATGAGAAAGAAAACTGCTGCGAAGGTTTCCGGAGGCATTTCTTTTTCACTTTATGCTATTACATTACTCTTGATGTATATTTCTAAAAAAAAACACAAATTTTTTTTTTTAATAAATTTGAATCCAAACATTATATTCTTATCATAAAATAAATATTTTACAAAAACAATTATAAATAAATAAATAATGTATACTTTTCATTTTCAAGGTTAGGAGCCTGCACAAGCACAATTACTATGTAAAGAACAAATAAATTAATCTCCAGCGATTTGCATTAGGTCCTCTGTACAATACAACATGTAGAGATATGTTGTTTTTTTTTTTAAATTATAAATTAATACATATTTTAGTCCTAGCTGGCAAATGAATGCTACAGATAAACCACCAGATAGTGACTTTAAGCTGAGTAATTGAACCGCTGCCTACTGTGAGAGATCTCACTTTTATGAAAAAAAGATTGCTCAGATACTTTTTTTAGATAGTGGGTTTATAGTTCACACAGCTAAATATCCAACAAAGATCACTAAATAAACTACTAGCTATTCATAGTTAGACAGTAAAATTAGAATAGAAAAAACATTTAAATCATTAACAAATTTATTGAATATTATCTGGTTTTATTACTTTTCTGTGAAGGCTTTTAGAATGGTTTCTTTCTTGTAATGATCTATTTGAAGAATGTTTTCTCTTTTACTCAACTTTTTCATCAAAACCATATTTCTTTTATATATAATAATTTTAATATATAGCTGTCTCGCCAAATTTAAAGCAAAAATGCATGTAAAATTACTCTTACATTTATTTTTTATTGTATATATATAGTAAATGTGTGCGTGTGAGTAATGATAAAATATTCTGCGAAAGATTTATTTGTGCTTAATTATATTAATAATTGCTGTTATAAGTAAAAAAAAAAAAAAAAAGAAATCAACAATTTAAATTAAAATAAAATGTTTTAAAAATATCGACAAAAAGGATTAAAGTATAGTTAGAAAAATGGAAAATTAAGATTTTAAAAATACATTCATTTAGTTTTATATAACTTCCCAATTATTGATCCACGCTTCTGGTTTCAAGTTTATTGTTTGGAAAGTGAAATCATTCTATTTGAAATGTGTTAAAAGTTACAGCACCATTAACTTCTAATGACTTATTGAAACAAATCAATAAACCTGATCTATTAAAACACTAAATATAAAACAAATCTATAATCTGCAATCAAATACATTTAGTGAGTGTGACTGTGAATATGAGTATGTCTATTTTATTCTATTCAAACTTGATTCCATATTATTTCCTCGATAAAAATGGTAGGAATTAATCCTATTCTGATAGAATATTAAACATTTTTTGGTAATTTATTTATGCTTTGATGGCTATACATATGCTTGTATTTTTTATTAAAAGATATAGTTATTATCTATTTCTAAATCACATTTTATTTAAAAAGCCGTTTTACGTTATATCACAGATATTTTTTTTATAAAATAAAAACAATTCTTTTTACTTTCTTGTAGATCCAGCTATTGTAAGCTTGAGAAAGCAGTGTTTGTTAGTTGATAGAGCAATTTAATCCTTATTCTTAGATTTTCAGAAGTTTGCTCTTATCAATAAAGAATGTAGAACGGAAAGGTGAAGCCAAAACAATTATACATGTAGCAATCAACCTTAAGTCTTTTTTAATATCAGTATAGTGGTTTAAATTTCAAAACATTCAAGAGCTTTGGATTTAACTGATCTGATTTTCTATATATGGGAAGAAAGCATCAAAAATAACGGAATTTTGTAATAATATAGTGTATTTATTTTTAGATGTTATAAAGTGAATCTACTTTAAAGTACTCTCTGTTTTATGCAGCAGTCTAAATATATTTTTAGCGTTTCAAAATAGTCTTGAAATTATTTCAAAATGATGCCTTTTAATGCATCCGTTATATTCTTCTTTACCACTTCCAAGTCCACAAAACATTTAAGGCATTTTTTCATTCAGGAGAATAAAATAGTCACACAGAGTGAGATTGAATGAATAAAACTGATGAATAAGCTGGGTCATGCTGTTTTTATTTAAAAGTTATATCACACACAAAGCATTGTGCACTGGTGGATTGTCCTGGTGAAGCCTCCATTCCTCATTTTGCCCCAAATTAGGATGTTTTTGTTTTATTGCATCAGACAAACTTTTGAGAACTATTAGATAAAATGCCTAATCATTATGAATGAATTCTGAATAAATAATGTTGCAAAAAAAATCATCAGTCTTGATATTGAACTTCACTGGCCATGCTCTTTTGGAATATGGAGAATTTAATATGTCTACTAAATCACTTGTAAACTTGTAATTTCCCCGGAGAAGCTCATTTGTAAGTAGTTTCAGTCATAATAATTGTTTCCCCTACCATTCACATTGTTCCAAATTTTCAGCTTTCACAAAAATCAACAAGTAAGGAAGATGCCCTTAACAAAATCATTTACTATTCACACCATGATTTCTCTTGATGATGATGGTTTCCATAAGGAGTACCTATTGACAGAGAAAGATTCCAGTTATTTTTGGATACACTCATGTATAAATCTGACAATACATCAGCAAATATATATTATAGTAACCTCAGTTGTAGTCAAACTGTAGGCACTATATTGACTAGAACTTACAATGATAAAAGCAGTGATTAGAAACAAATTTGGGCATAGGGATTAAATTGAACTACCATAAAGTAATCATTATCCTTCAAACTTGTAGTAGTTGGCATTAAATGGAAAAAATATATATATGAAGCTGCAAAAATAAAATGATTTTGAATGGATAATAATATTCCAAAATAGGGGGAAAAAAGCATTTATGGATTAGAGTAAAAATGAAATTATTAATATATATTAGAATGGTCTGGTCCACCATGTGTGCAGAGGGAAGAGCATAAGATCACATCTAACTACTGTCGGACCTAGGGTCCCCATGTACGATGCTAGAGATGACATGATGAAGTACTAGACTCATGATTACATCTATCTTTAATAGACTAGCCTAAGCCTTATTTATCAAATCTACATGCAATTTAAATCAGTTCATCTAACATCTCACCACTCTTTTTCAGAATCGTTGCCTCAGCTATTCTAACTCGGGAAGAATTTGCATTCAACTCTCTTAACAGGGATGTACCTATGCAGACTGTTAATCAATTACTAAATTAGCTCATCCTATTTATTAATAAGGAATAACCTTTATTAAACATTTTTTTCTCATGCTCATCAAACAGTAATGTGTGTGTGCATGTGTACAATATTGGTTATAGGATTGAATGTAAATGCTGGATCAACAAAACTAGAAAGACTTTGTCAATTAAACAAAATTTCATGACATTTATTTACAGAAACAAAATATATTAAAAACATAGAATAAATTATCAATCAATGTACACACAAAAAAAATCAAAAAAAAAATTTACAAGTGCAAAGGAATTATTTGGATATATTCTTCTAAACTTATAATTTTTATGTCTATGATGAGTATCTATCATTTTGTTAATTAAACAATTTAAAATTATTTCCCTTTATTTCCCATGATAGACACACATAATATAGACATTTATATATCCAAAAGTAATGAAAAATGTATTAGATAAAAGTAAGATTGCTAACTAAATTAGAAATTTAAGTGCAACTCCAGATGCAGTTCTAGGTGTAGAAGTTGGTTGATCTAAAATAATCACCTTGCCTATTTATATATCATGGAAGAAATATAATACATAAACAATACATGATATGATAGCAAGGTAAATAGTAAAGAATATTAATTAAAAAAATGTTAATCATTTATTCATTAAAAAGATCTTAGTAATATTATTAGTAAAACATATAATACATAATATGAGTAGTCATGTCATGTTGTGGCATTGGTTATTTTAGTGATTTTAAAAGAGCAAAACTCTTACCGTTTAAGTATTCAGTTTAAGCACTCAATTTCATAGTGATGGGTGAAAAATCAAGTATTTTGGCAGAAAATTACCTAAATTTTATTAAAAAAAAAAAAAAATCATATTTTTCAACCTTCCCCCCTATTCTTTTGACACTTTCTTACATTGAACTATTCCAAACTGTTGAATTAAACCATTATTACTTCCGAAATATAAGACTGAGATAATAAAATAAAAAAACAAAAAAAACATATCTATACAAAAGAAAAAATCATAATATTTACAATATTTCATGAATCAATATGATCAGGCACAATTCTTCCTCAGAGTCCTTCTTACATAAACAGTTCTTACAATTTATGTATTTTTTTATTATAAATGTTGAGAACTCCTTATTGATTCTGAATAGCACATTCTGAACATATTTATATTGGCAGTGGGCGATTTTGTTTTATTTCTCATGTAGATTTCCATCATGCATGGATCCAACTTATCAGGCACTAAATCTAGACAGTTAAATATTAATTTCACATAGCCATAGTGGATAAATGCTCCATCTGAAGACAATTGTCGTACCCAAAATATATCATATTTTGCACTATATACACAGGTTTATATTTATATATGGTTCACATTTAATAATAATAATATATATATAGAATATAGGTATTTACTGTTTGCTTTTTATATTAAAAAACTGTTTGCTTGATTAATAATAGATAGTGTCCTAAGAGATAAATACAAATATCCACATAAAAATCCATTAAAATTAAAAGTCAGTTAAATAAATTTTATAATTACTAAAATAAAATTATTTAACACTATTGTATTAATAATATATGCATGTATGTGCATGTACATTTGCACAGAAGAATTGGATTCCTTGATTACACATCTTTGGAATGGATGCTATGAGTTATTCATTTTAGAGATTATAGATATTTAAAATATATGAACCTTTATAATCCCCTGCTATAGTATACTTAAGGAGAAAGAAAATACAAAGCAACGGGAGTTTATTTTAATTAATATATGAAATAAATAAACAATTTATGCTGTATTGTAGATATTGTATATGGTTGAGATTAATCAGCAGTAAGTATTAGCAGATTAATTTAAGCAGTGAAATACAGAATTGGTTAGTGTTTATGTTATAAAATAATATTTATTATAATCCTATCATTTAATATTTCTGAGTATATTTAGTATCAGCTATGTTTATTCATATAAGTTTAGACAAGAATTTATCACAATTTCCTTGTATCTTTGCCATGGACAGTTAACATGCCTTTACCAAGAGCATAGAGAGATAAGTAAAATAATAAATTTATGAGTATTGCAATACTTAGATAATGATTTATCTATATATATATATATCAGTTAATCCTGTTATATGTGCTCATTAAATGATTTTGTTATTTTATATATCATAGTGTTGAATTATGATCATTAAGAATTTTTTTATGAATTTGTTTTATTTAATGGATATTTTTTGATGACCTGATCATATTAACTTCTTAATAATTTTATTAATTAAGCTTTCAATTTTTTAATCTAACTCTAATTTTTCTTTTTTACACTGTAATAAAATAAAACTATAATATTTTAAAACTACATCTTAGGATTTATAAATCTAATAAATAAAATAAAACATCATATTTTACACAATAAATTGTTAGTAATGTACTTTAAATTTATACATAATTGATTTTGCTAAGCCACAATTAACTTATTATGTAATACTAAAGTATTGAAGGTACTCCCTGCCCCCCCCCCCTCCCGATTAAATCTGTCTGTATTTTGAAATGTGTTTGATCATATAGAAGAAAATATAATATGAAACATTATTGTAAAGTAAAAATAAACATTTTCAACAAAATTTAAATAATAAAAAAAGAGAGAAAACACATGAAAATTATAATAAAAGTTTTATGTAAAAATAAATAACTTATGGTTTTTTTTGTTTTAACATGCAGCTGCTTTAATCATTATCATATACCACTATAAATTTTTAAATATCTTGATTTTATATAATTTTTTGTTTAAACAGATGTCTGTCTCAGTATTTCCCCAAATTTATCTCTATTATGTAAAATCAAATCAATTTGAATTTCTGATTTCTTAGTTTAAATATTATATCTCTCCATTTCTATTTTAGGAGTATCTCATATTGGTTGTATTTAGACAGGTGTAAATTGAAATCATCTTTTACAAAAAATTGCTTCCTTTCTTTTTCTATTTTTTAAGATAAATATAATAAAACTTAAAATATTTATTTATTTATTTATTTTGAATTATTTTAAAATAAATTTTATTTTTTGATAAACTGCAATTTATGCAGTTTTCTTGGGATAATATTTGATTTACAACAATTATTGTTAAATAATTCGTTTTCATTTTTCCCCCATGACTTGTTTACTTCGAAATAGCATTATAGTTTTGCAGCTTTACATTGCTGTTAATGGATATTAATGTACATTTTATTATAAAATGCAATTTTATTAATTTAATGTTAAATATGTAAATATTAGGACATTTACATAGACATATATATATATACATTTTAGCTTTTATTTATGCTAAGCATGCTTTTAATACATTGAGTATCATAATCATAACTCTTTCAAGCTCATTATGAATTGTTTTTTACTAGCTATGTTTGTATTTAAATTAATTTATTGTTTGCTATTCATGTGTATGTGAAGATAGTCAGAGATCCTACATTTTGCCAAAGGAATGTTGGTTTTTTTTATTTATAGAGAATTTATTCTTGGCTATTGCCCAAGACTCCTTGATTTTTCTTAGCTTCCCTTTCAATGCAAATGACATCTCCTTTGAAGAAATCAAATTTATAGCATGATTGTTGTTCATGTTCTAAATATATAGATCAGTATTCATTACTTCTTTTGATTCCATTATATAAGTAATTGGGTTGGGTTAGCCTTGTAGACAAGTTTACCCTCACCTCTCCATAAGTCGCATATTTATAGTTGGCTTTGTTATAGTTAATTTTATAAGCTATTTGATGAGCTGCTTCCTTAGCCAGTTTATCTTTTGAGTTATTCAGCAGTTTATTTAATGAAGGAGGGGGATAAAAACATATTTTTGAACACATGTTTTTAATTTTTGAACCACTTTTGGTATATATGGGAGACTTATCCATTTTTTGTTCTTGGTAGAAAGAAGATTGTACTGATTTATATAATTGATTTATTAATTTAAAAAATCTGAAGAGTTCAATATGTTATGGACAGTGGGCTAACTTCTTGACATTTTTATTCTATTGCCAACCACATAAAACAAATCTTCTAATGATGTTCCTTCATTGTAATCTCATTTTCATGCAACAGTTTTGGAATAAAAAATATATTTTTTTGCTTGTTTATTAAATATTTCTGATTATATTATACACTAAATATTTGACAATTGTTTAAACAAAAATAATACATTTGTATACTTTTATTATATCCATTTATATTTTTTTTTGTAAAAGTAGAAGATAATAAATATGACTATAATAGATAATAATAAATATCATGGAAAGTTTTGACTATATTCATTATTTATCTGTCAAAATTGACATGGTACTAAATTATTTTCAAATATTGTAATAATTATAAAGCATGTATAAAATTTAAAGCAGAATTTGAAATTTATTATACATTTATATTTATTTATTCACATTAAAAAGTCAAATTAAAAACAAAAACATATTTTATTTTCTCAATATTGTTTATTTTTACATCAATGTATGTAAATAAGCATTTATTTTATATAGCGCATGTTTATAAATTGTAATACATTAAAGATCAGCCTGTCAAGCTATTGTGCATGCGCTTTTTACGAGGGTTAATAATAAATGAATACTTTGACTCCCAACACAAGATATAGTATTTAGGAAAAAATAAAATGAATCCACTAATTCTATCCAACCCAAATGCTTATATATGGGCAAATCTTAAGCACTGGAAGTGAAAGCGTGAGGATAGACATCATAAACAGTAATTTAAAGTGAGTGGTCTATCCTCGTGCTTTCACTTCCAGTACTTAAGATTTGCCCATATATAAGCATTTGGGTTGTTTAGAATAAGTGGATTCATTTTATTCTTTCCTAAATACTATATCTTGTGTTGGGAGTTAAAGTATTCATTTATTTAACATTCGTAAAAAGCGCATATACAATAGCTTGACAGGCTGATCTTTAATGTATTATCAATGTATGGTGTTTCATGTTCTTTGATCTTATTTTTGCAACATTTTCAAAGTTCAAATATGATTTTTTAAAGATATATTTCATTTGTAAAATTAAATTTAAAAAATTCAATCCCATTTATTGAATTTTAATATAAAATATTTTTATAGACATGAAATGTTGAGCATTTTCAAAAGCTTCTAACAAGTGTAACAATAGAAAATGTCTTGATTCAAAAGGGTAAATCTTATTTATTAGATAAAAACATATTTGTAGCAGAAAACAGAAAGCATTGAAGAATGATGAATGTGCTAATAAAAATCAAAGTTGTCAGGATATCTAACTTTAAATATTTGAGAGTAAAGCATTATCTCATGTAAGTCATGTTGTGTATCATTTTATTAAGAATTTCAAGAGGAATGTAATGAATCTATCTGTAAAAATGTCACTTTAAAATTTAACAATCATAATTTAGAATTTAAAAACTTATATAAAATTAAATTGAAAAGGATTGAAATCTTATTTTCTATTTTTTTATAAGGTAAATGTCAGTATTTTCTCAGCTTTACTATATTTTATAATATTTAACGGTTTCTGGAAACTTATAACATTTATTTTTGATTTGCTTAATCTGAAGTTATTGTACAAATTGTATGTTAGTCCAATTCTCTAAAAATTCAATATGGTGAATTCTATCCTTGAACGTGTTAACTTATGTATACAAGGATGTAAAAACCTTCTCTATTTCAGAAACTCAGTTTTTTTTAAATCTAACACAATATTTTAAATCAGTGAGCATTTTTCTGTTTTTTGGGAATTGCAAATCTATAAGATATTATCTTTAATGCCTCATCGGTTTCTGCCATCTCATTTTTTTTCAAGGTTGATTGAATTTGATGGTCTAACCATCTAGTTCATTATTTTCAATTTCTTTCATTTGAGTCAATGCTTTTCCTTGTCAGCATCTGTGTAAATATCTTAGTTATTTGGTATTATGTGCTTTAATAAGTGTTATTTTTACTTTCAAAAAACAAATTTTATTCACATTCATATTAGGTAAAATATAGAAAAAAGGAAACAAGGATATACAATGATTAAATGAAAATTACAAGGATTATATAGGCAATATAATGATTAAATGAAAAATATAAGGATTATATCTCAGAGCTGGATGACATGGCATTAGGATCAACAAGAGGGGATAATTTTATTTTGCATGGTCCAGAGGGATCTAACAAAAATCAGGTCTGATCCCAAGTCTTTGCAGTCTGTGTTACAAATAAGAAAAGTGAACAGATAAATACAAACAAATACATTGTACCTAACTGAAGTGTCACTTAGTTCCAAGAGGTAATCAAGGTTATCTTAGATTAACCTTTTGTTTAAATTTTCAGATTTAAAAAAAAAATAATGATAAAAATGGAAATTAACTTAGTTAATTATTAAAATAGGATAATCTAAATATTTTAATAGTGTCAGTTGGTTTGATAAGGGATGTTAGGTAATAATTTAACATAAGCAAATGTTAAAAAAATAATAATTGTGAATTGATAAATAGCATTAAATGTATTCTAAAATAGCTACTGTATAATCTACTCTAATGTTTAAAGAATAATAATAAGATATTATTATTAAGTTGGAATAAGTAAGTAATAAATTTAAAAAAAAGAAATGATATGTAAGTTTTTATTATAAGGAAATAGGAATATTTGTTATTAGTTTTGTAGTTTAGCATTTCAGTTATTAAAATTATTTAGATTAAATATTCATTAACATTCTATTGTTGTAATTTTAAAAATAATTTTAAATTAAAGCCCAGACATATGTGAGAATATGTGCGTGCACAGACATGGAAACATAAGAATAAAAAATAATTTAATTCCAATATTGTTTAAAATAAGTAAATAAAGCAAAGGTGTGAATAAAATTATTTTTAATGAAATATTTAAGGGTTTAATAAAAAGTATAACTTTAAATTTTATATTTATTACTATTGTATTGTATAAAATATTTAAAAAAATTGTTGCATAATATTTGTTAATAATAAAATTTTGACTTTGCAGCTGAGAATCACGTGGTATGGAAAAATTATATTGATTACATCAGTAGATTGATTCCATAGCTGGTTTGTCAGAATATTAAAATTTAATAAAAATAGTTTTTATTGGTTTTTAAATGAATTGTAGGTGGATGAAAAATTGTGAGATAAAACGGAGATCGAGGGTCATTCAGGGGCTGGTCTTGTTTTGATTCAACTGGTGCTGGATATTAAAAATTTTGTTAATAAAAGTAATTTTTTTTAAAGAACTTGATATTTCTAAAAAAATACAAGTATGTTTAAAATATTTAAAATCGTCCTGTAATGATGGAGGACTAAAGGAAAGGTAATCCGTTTTTCTGACAATTTGAATTTCAGTCGAGGCATAGAAATTATAGTAAAAAAATGTCTAGAATAAATGAAGTGTCTCACATATTATATGACTTTAACTTGTTTATTTTTCTTTACTTGGAAGTATGGTTAAGGAACGAATTATTAATCATTTTCATAGATAAGCGTTCGGTTGCATTAAACTATTTTGAAAGTAAAATACTAATTGTTTTTCCTGTTATATTAAAAACATATGTAAAAAAAGAGAAAAAAAATTTTAAGTTAAAAAAGAACATTATAAGGAAGCTATTACGTTCGAATACAGTGAAACTATAAAGAATGATTTTTTTTTTTTTGAAAAAAAAAAGTTATTACTCAGATCTTGACATAAGCAAAAATGATTTGTTTAACTAAATGCAAACAAATAAAGTATATATATTTTAAAAGATAACTCTTATTTACATAGTAAGAAAGGACAAATATTCGGAAATAAAACTTTAAAGCAATCTGCAATGATTACTACTGAATTTATAGTTATTGAGTACATTATAAATAGTCATACTTGCCAGTATCTATAAATAACTTTATGGCATTAATTATAGCTTATAAACTGAGAAACATCTTGAATGCTAAAAATTCTACTCTCATAATTAAAAGTGATCAAAGGAAATCGGTTTTAAAAATAAAACACATCTTGGAATATTATTAAGAAACTATTTTAAAAAAACTATATTTTAAAAGAATCATTTTCCTAAAAGAGGATAAAGAAATTTAGATAAAGAAATATATATTATTATTATGATATACATTTTTGAACTCGGGATCCTATAAATAAATTAAAGTGTGTTCAGCTGAAGAATTTATTTTGTTTTATGCTGGCTTAATCTTATTATTTAAGTTTTTTTTTTTAAAGTGTTTTAAAAAGTATTATTAAGGAACTATTGAACATTTTCGTTTGAAAATCATTGCCATGTGTATAAATGTATTAATTGAAGCTTCAAATTCGGCTAGATATCTTAACCTGGATAAATTGTCTACACATTATGAAATGGAAAAATCATTACGGAGCTGAAATATGAACTTGAGTTAATGCATTATTTTTTTATGGTCTGCTTTATTGGTTTAAAAAAAAAAAGAAACTCTAAAAATATTTATACTATTAAATTTTTATGTAACACTTTTTGCATAAATATACAGGTAAACTAGGGTTATAATTTTAAAACGAAATAGGTTTATTTGAATGAGCAAATGTTTTTGCCATTCTTAAGTAGATTTAGTTTATTTATTAAGCATTACACTAGCTAGTTTCTATTTAATAATTTTATTTATAGAGATTTAAATATCACAGTCTTATTTTCATATAAATGGGATGTTTTACTCAATTTTTATTTTAAATTTACTAAAGAAGTTTATCAGAGTATCCATTCATTTGTTTTATGAATGATATATTAATAATAACTACAAATATTTTATATTCACCGAGAAGTAAATATTCTTGTATTTAATTTACAATTTTAAAAGTCCACTAGTCACTATATTTTAGCATTTAATATTTTATTATGTGTGCATTGTGTGTGCCTTGCCTAGAATTTTATATGCATTTAAGTTTAAAGTATTTTCTACAGTAGTCAGTTGACACATAGTTTACTTTGTTGGTTCGAACATTGGATATATGTTTTGTATTATTTTTATAAATTTCTTAGAAATAACTTAGTTAGTTCAGGTGAAGTATATATCTTGCTATTAGTTAGTATTTGTTAGCCTCATAGAGTTAGGCTTAGTTAATAATTTTGAATAGGCTTATGGAGTAGATAAAATCCTCCATCCTTATTGTATTGTATTTCCATGATTTGATAGTGCTTGTTCCCAAAAGAGGGTTATTGTATTGTATTTTTCAGTGATGATGATCACATTTATAAGCATTGGAAATCCCAAAAGAGAGGATTGTGCTTTTCTGGTGCATCTTTCCTGTTCCAAGATACACTGTAAATGAATTCCAGGTATCTTCATTTCTGCCTCAAAGTTAGGTATTTTTGAAAAACACCACATTCTTTTCCAGCTCTGAGGAGCCTAGTATCTTTATATTTTTGCCTATCATTCATGATGACTTAACGCTAATTCCACCACAGTAGGTGATGTTGAATTTGTTTTAGATTTGTGATGACAAGATATGCTTCTTTGAGG
This sequence comes from Epiperipatus broadwayi, assembly GCA_028023455.1. Classification (NCBI taxonomy): domain Eukaryota; kingdom Metazoa; phylum Onychophora; class Udeonychophora; order Euonychophora; family Peripatidae; genus Epiperipatus; species Epiperipatus broadwayi. The sequence continues at coordinate 808,583 of JAQFVV010000351.1, read as the reverse complement.
AAATGTATTTCTTCAGGTAGTTGTAGCTAATTTATGGCTCATAGGTATTTCAATGTTTGAATTGTGTTGCAATGATAGTTTTATCACACACAAGCTAACCAACAATAAGTTGTATTTATTTTAAAGTATGTTAAATATGCATATGGTATAAGTGGCAATTCACACATATTAATTTAATATTTTCATCCAGAATTTCGCCGCTGGATTTGTAAGTCTGTTACATCATTATCTTTAAAACATTGAGGGAATAATTTTATGTGGACTAAAGTTATTTTAAAAAAAGTATAACTGATCTCTGATGAATGATTGTCCCATACACTTAATTTAGTTTAATTTTAATATTAGCTTAATCTGATTTAAACATATATCTAGCTATAATGTTAGTTATATCTGTGAAACTAGTGATGATATTTTTCAAAAGTATTGCTGAAGATGCTTATTCCAACTTAGCGTTTGTTAAGTTTAGGAGTATAAAATTAAGCTTAGGGTTTTCAATATAAACCTAGTTCTGTGTGTTATTCTGATTATTAGATGACACAATAATGTTATAAATTAGTCTAATAAAAAAGAATAGTAATGTGCTTATTAAGTACATATGATAATTAAAGTTTAAAGTATTTTTTGAGAAAAATCTAATTATTAAAAAAAAGTAACATTGAATAACCTTGGTCTGTTATAAAGTGTATTAATGTAAGTTAAATAAAACTGTTAAGAGTCCAAATACTTATATTAAATCTTAGTGCGGCATTGGCACTGTTTGTATTCTACTACATTTGTAAACATTTCTTCTCGTTATTAATAAACCAAATTATTATTATTTCAAAAGTTTTGTTTTGTTTGTTTTACTTTTATATGAAAATATATTATTGTCTTGGGTTCCAAGTTCACAAAATCTTAAAATTTTAAAGTTATTGAATCTTCAATTCAGAAATTTACAAGTATATTCTAAGTTAATTAAATATAGTTGATATTGTCTTGAAAATTAAAAAGCTATGTTAAAGTAAGTGATTCTCGTATTGAATCACAAATACAGATAATTGCACTATAGCAGATACATAATTAAATACTTAGTTAAAGGTTTATTTCTTTTAATTATCAGTATATCTTTTCAGACTAAAGATTATGCAATATCAGATTAACAATATTAGTACTTCAGAAGAATATTTTAATTAATATTATTTTAAAAGCTGCACATTATCTTATATTCACTGCACATCATCGGTCATCATCTTAAATCTTATATATTTGAAGAATTCTAATCCATTTACATTTGAGGTCTTTAGTGATTGTCTGTGAGTATGGAAAGGTATTAAAAGTACCCTTGCTCTTTTCTCTGCTCAAGTAATATCTTAGATAATAGGCCATTATTAGTTAAATTTAAATTGATTCATTAAATTTTGTGAATTTATATTTGTTTTGTTTATTATTTTAATATTGAACATATTATAATTATTTTATGGTCAGCTAAGATGTCACTTATTTATTTATTAATCACAGTAATTCTTTATTAGGCAACTTAACTTAAACTTTAATTTTACACAAGAGTGTTAGTTTTAAAATCCCTGAGGTTATTTACTCTTGTTGTTTAGTAAACATAATTCTGTAAGATAATATTTTAAAGCAAAGCATCATAGGTCTTATTCAGAGAGTGTATAATCTATTAGTAGGACTAATATGATAGGCATTAATTAGTGATTTTAGATAATCTTTTGTATGGTTTATTAAAATATTAATATGCTGTAGTAGTTATAGTTCATCAGTATTGGATTTGACCTTTATTTGATTATACATCTCTGGACCATCATCTCTTTTCTTTAAATTTATTGTAACCCCACTGAGCCAAGCCATTTAGAGTCTCTCATGTATATTTCATTTCATTTCAATTTTATTCCATTTCTTTTCATGTCATTTCTCATATCTTTCTATCATCTCAGCTATTAAAAAACATTCGTTAAGAGTTTCTTCTATCATCTCATTTCATTTCTCTTTCTTTTATTCCATCTTCTTCTTATATCTTTCTTTCATATCTTTCCATCATCTTATTTCTCTTCTCTCTCCATTACAAATATCATTTCTATTACTTTTCCCATTTCTTTTTTTCCCATTTCTTTTTCTCCTTAATTCTTTTCTTTCATTTATCCTTATCATTATCATTATCTCCATTTCATTATTAGCATTTTCTTCTTTTCTCTATCTCTTTTCTCTTTCTCACACCCCTCTCTCATTCTAGTAGGTTACAATATATATATATGGGTAGTTATTCAATGCTGAACAATGGAGCAGCAGGAATGTTGAGATGCCATTGCTTGATTCCTCAAGGTCAAGGTAAATCAAACTAAAAGCTGACCTGGCCCCAAGTCCAATCACCCAGCCAGGGTTGACAAGTCCACTTATCAGCTTCATTGATGTTTCATAGAGTTTTATTAAAAAGTTGAACAATTGTTTCCTTTTTCAAATGTAATCTTGCATCGGACAGACCAGATAGCAAAGTTTATAAAGATAGTCAGATGTGTTTGAATCATCCCTTCTGAATGACTGATTTAATCAGCACGTTGCTGGGATTCATGTTAACAGTTTGGTGTAGAGTTAGTGCTCAGAGGTGCTTCCATGATTCACATTCCTTCAATATCTGTGTGATATTTTCTTCCTGTTTAAGGCATAGTAGACAGATTGGGTTGATATTATACTTTCTTCTGTAAGATAAGAAACCCCATGTAGAGAGCACCAAGGATGATTTTTATCAGGAAGTTAACAAATTTAAGGCTGAGTTTGAGAAACTTGGTCAATTTTAAAAAGCACTGAATGCTAATAGGGAGTCAGATGGTAATCTTAGTCTTAATAAGGAAATGAGTCAGTAAACATCCCAAGAGGTAAGTTTATAACTCAACAGGGATCCAGGTGTTTTGAAGTTCTGAACAGTGACTTTAACTTGTTGTTGCAACCATAGAGGTGGTCAATCGGTGAGTTTAATCTTTTCCAGTGAAAAAGGACATTCCATATTGGGTTGTCTCTGAACAGTTTTAATAGGACATTGTGAGTACATTGGATATTAAAGATTCTAAGAGAATGAAGGGAGAGACCATTGACCAGAAGCTGATGACAGCTCTGCACCCCTCAGCAAAATCTTCTGCATATTGTTCAATCTTTTTGATGAAGACCTCTGTAGGGAAGAATCCAGCTAGATAATAGAGAATTTTGGATAAACTACTGAATTCAAGGGGGAAACCTTCCCAAAAAGAGATATATATACTTTAGATAATGATGTTATTGTATTGCCGACCTTGGTGAGGAGAGAAATTTTCTAACTCTTTTCTCATGATAGATGGGGGGGGGGGAGTTTGCCAGATAAAAACCGAAATTTTTTTTGAGAGGGGACATTAAAACCATCTGAGATCATTCAACCAGTCAAGATGGATCACAAGGCTGACTTCCCCTTATTGACTCTGAGACCACATTGGTAAACAAACTGGTTCAAAAGTACCTCAAGCCTAGTCAATTCATCCTGAGATGATAGAAACATTATCATGTTATCCATACACGAGATGTTAGCATAGGGATGGCTATCCCAGAAAAAATAGCCTCTATGCTCAGTAACAATGGATAACATAGCCATGAAGAAAAGTGCACTCAATGATGAGCCATCTGGGATGGAAACATGGTTGAAATCCTGCAGCAACTTGACCATCGAAAAAGAGAAACACTTTATAATTTTGGAGAAGATTCTCAATTATTTGAAGGCATGCCACAGGCACTTGGAGTTCCTCCAGTACATTGAGTAACCTGTCAATCCACTCACAATTAAAGCACTGGCAAAGTCAAGTTGAATTGCAATTGTCCGAGACATTCTTTTCCATCAGACATGATCGACAAGGAAATCTGTTGATGGCATCAGCAGTGGAGCTTCCAATCTTGATGAACTGATGTGAAGACAGTTGATTGATGTTCTTCTGTATGACTTCCTTGATCATGCAGGGCTTTTCACTTTTTAATAAAGAGAACCATGGAAATTGGGTAGATCCCATCTAACTCATGACTGTCATCAGCATGTAGATCCACCATTCTCTTGATAATTGGGATGGTAAATGATCTTAAATGGTCAAGCAGAAATTTAGGAATTCCATGTAGGCCAGGGTGAGTTCTGTTGGGAAAGGACTTCAACTTTAACACTATTCTGGCCTTAGTAATCAGTGGAGGAGTGTTTTCTGCAACAAATTTTCTGTTTGTATTAATGATACCAGGAGGTTGAAATTTCATCAAATAGTGGTTGCAGATCCTGGCCAGCAGGGAGGAACCAAAACAACTGTTGCCTTGTACCTCAATTAATTTGTAGACCCTGGGTTTTTCCAGATTCAAGGGCCCATCTCAAATAGCCCCAGGTTCAGCAATGTTGATGTTCAAGGTACTGACAGGCCCTTTTAATCAGGAGGTATTTGGCTACAACCTTCTGTGTATGTTTGTATCTTGTTTTTAAGGTGATATTTTTTGGATGTTCTGTGGCTCATATGAAAGATGCTTAAGTTCATGGGCAATCAAGTTCATTTCCCTAGTTCAGAAAATGTTGATTCTCAAGGTATTTTCAAGTCCTTTTAATCAAGAGGTATTCAGCTACAGCCTGTTTGTATCTTGTTTTTAAGGTGAGAATTTTTGGGATATTCTGCACCTCATATGGAAAATGCTTAAGTTCATAGGCAATCAAGTTCAGTTCCCTGAGCATTTGGATTGGACCTTTTGTCACATGAGTACATCTGGTAATCAGGTTTCCAAGGATTTCAGTAAATAATCTCCAAGCATTCTGTGCAGGGAGGAATAAAAGTGAAGTCTGATTAAAGGTGATGTATCCCTCAGACAACAATTGGGTTGTGATGTTATATCTGGTCAACATCCAGATGATATGTGGCATCTCTTCAATTGTTTGCATGATAGTGCCAGGGTTAACCCCCATCTCTAAGGTGAAATTATCTGAGAAAACAGTCAAGGAAAGAACCTTCTTCTGCTCTCAACTGGCTAGTTAAAGCATGAGACATACTTGTTCTGCAACTGTTTATAGGTATGATTGAAATCACCTATAATCAATGTTGTGAATGGACTGGTTCTCAGGACAGAATTAATTATATGTATTCCCTGAGAAACAATTCAGCTTCCTTTGATAAGTAAACATTTGCAAGATTCATGGATCAACTGTTAAATTGGAGTATAACAATTAAGCAGTTGGAATCAATATATATAAAATTTTGAATAAGGAGATTAGTAACTTCTTGTTAATGAGTTTAGCAACTCCTCCTGAAGCAGAGGATAAATGAGAATAGTGAAAGCTTCCATATTTCAGATTAGATTGAGAATGTCAGAGTCAGTTTTGGGATGGAGTTTAGTCTCACATAAGCAAAGGATATACAGAACCTGATGACCAAACCAATATGATAATTTGTTTGCCCTGCCATGTGAGTTGAAGCCCTGAACATTGACTGAAATGATCACTAAACATTATCAATGTCAACCTCTTCCACACAATCAGGAGGTCTATCTTATCCCAATTCCATCAATGAAAGAAACCAACAATAAGTGATGTGTAGTATCTACTTCCAGATCATGCCAGTAATCTTCCCCATCAAGAGTGGAAGAAGAGCCAAATTTGTTTAGTAGCAAAATGTCCTCAGAACCAAATAGGATAAAAGGAAAAACCATTTCAATTGACTTTTTAGGATCAGTAAGGTCATTCTCTTCAAACATCTGGGTTTGGACAGGAGATTTGCATCTGAGTTTGTTGTTTAGCACAGGAAATTCAGTTTCCAAAATTATTGACAAATGGGTTCTGGGTATATTGCTTATTTATAGGAGAATTAGTATTAGCAGTATCAGCCATTGTTTCAAATTTCTTGTTATTGCTGGTAGTTTTTAGGAGCATAACTTTTTTGTCTTTGATTGGGAGTTGATCCAGATAGCATTGGTGTGTTATTGGGTAAATTATAAATTGTTCTAGATCTTTCACTAGCATCTAGACCAGCAGTTTCAACTTCTATGACATCCGTAAGTGGATCAAGAACATTTTGAAAATTTGCATTAAAATATGCATTTGCATTAGCGGTTATCATTTGATTTTTTTGGCATAATTTTTTTGTTTGGCATTAGATTTAATTTCCGTGTCCCATTGAACTGGTCTCAGATACATTGTCTACTAGTTTGGTAATGTTGGAACCATCTGCCTGGCAGTTTTTGATGTTTCTGATGTTTTGAAAGAAAAAAAAATGTCCTCAAAATTTTTTTTATTTATGTTAAAATAATTTTCTCTTTGGAAGGGCACCACTGTTCCATTAGTTTTTGAAATAGAATTTTTTTTTAAGCCCTTAAAAAATCTGTTTTTTTTTTTTTTTTTGCAGGATTAGAGCTTGTGCTTAAATTTGTATTTATAGTATTCAATTTTTGATTCTGAATCAGTTTTTTCATGTTTTTGAGATGGCTGCAAGGTTTTGGCACTATTAAAAACTTTTGGAAGCAATTTTCCGTATATTATTTCACGTGCTTCATTAGTTTTTTCAACAGAACTTTTTTTTTAAATTGAGCAAACTGTGGCTGCAAGGTTTTGCCACTATTTGAAACTTTTGGAAGCAATTTTCCATATATTATTTCACGTGCTTCATTAGTTTTTTCAACAGAATTTTTTTTTAAAATTGAGCAAACTATCTGATTTCTTCACAGCCTTAGGAATTATGTTGGAATTAACAATGTTTAAAATAGATTTGGTTCAGGTGTAAATTTTAAATCAATTTTACTTGGCTGCAAGTTCATGTTCCTTTTTGTAGCTTTGGAAGACATTTTTTTTAGTTGAAATCTCTTCGAAAACAGATTTTTTTCTTGGGTTATAGGTCACTTTTTTGATGCAGTTCAGTGTTTCTAACACTTCTATTACTTCTAAGATTTTTGTTCAGCATTATCTAAACTCTTTGAAAGATTCTTTGCTATTAACTAAAGTATCATTTCCATCTCTAAGCTTAACTCAAGCCTCCTTAAAGGCTGCCATTTAATATTTTTCACAACAGATGAATAAAGAGATTTGTGAATAAAAAACTTTAAACTTTTGATAAATAATTTTATAAAGTGAAAAATAAGATACTCACCAATGTTTTGGACATCTTTTCTTTTCAAATATTAAACCTTATACATGTAAAATGTCCACTTCAAGAAGAGTGTGATGATAGAGAACTAACCTCAACGGCTACTAGAAGCTCTAATAAGTGTTATTTTTATCACACAATTTTACCCAATATTTTCTAATAATATCTTTTATTCAAAAAAATTTGTCAGCAGCATAATAATTATCAGCATATCTATTGCCTAAAGAATTATCTTTTACTGGTACAATTAGTGATAGCTTTATTCAATTTTTGCTTCCAAACTTTATCATTTTAGCCTGGGATTTCCAATTTAAATAATTACAGTAGATTTTTACTTAGTGATTTTTTTGTCTATTTATAAATGATCATACATAATAAGTTGTTCATAAAATTGTAATAAATTGACTATCCTATTAATGATACAAATGATCAATAAGTGAATTAAAGCAAATCAGCATTTTCTTTTGTGTATTCAACAAATATATTATCTATTGAAAATCACAAATCAATATTTTCTTTGTGATTAAAAAAAATGTAATGTCTTAGCATCACCTTATAATCAAAACAATTAGAACATTTCATAATAATCTATTTTAAACTATTAAAACATATTAATCATATATCTTGTTTATTTGTAAATAAAATTATTGTTTTATTTATTAAATTGGAGTCAATAGTCTTATTTTATTGGGTAGATAAATGATATAATAATAATAATAATAATAATAATAATAATAATAATAATAATAATAATAATAATAATAATAATAATAATAATAATAATAATAATAATAATAATAATAATAATAATAATAATAATAATAATAATAATAATAATAATAATAATAATAATAATAATAATAATAATAATAATAATAATAATAATAATAATTTTATTTCATTTATTTATTTTATTTATTTATTATGAAACATACAATAAATGTATAATACAGTGATACAAATTCCATACAAGAAAAATCTTGAGTGAGGAATTTAAATGTAACAACTAAAAACACTAATAAAATACAAAAAATAATGGATTAAATAATGAGATATTTCTGTAAAAGAAAGTAAGAAAATGAAAAATAAAAATGGAGGAAAACTCATGTTTGCAAATAAGAATATTAAATTTTGAAAACTTATAAACTATAGTTAGAAATACCCAATAGATATTTATTAATAATATTGCTTGTAAAGGTTTATAAAACATTAAATTATTTTTGATTATGTGAAATATTATAATGATCAAATCTGAGATAAATAAGAAAAAATAAATATTTATATAAAAATTTGATAAAAAGAAAAAGAAAAAATGTAACCTGATCCAATATTATAAACATAATAGTGTTTTTTTTTTTTCTGGTTTAGCAGGCAGGCATATACAGATATATGTGGTTTTTTTTTTTATTTTGTAAAAATTTTCAATGATAAAAGAGATAAATGTGAAACTGAAGTTGTGACATTAAATGCAATCATCTTAAAAATATGTTCCAAATTAAAACAATGGATATGAATAAGAAAAAACAAAACTAAAAAGCAAAGGCTAAAATATATTGTGAGAATCATTGGAACATATGATTATCAAGCAATATTAATCAAATGGTGATATAGTAATACGTCTGACTGTTACAATAAATATGATTAATTCTCAGAAAATCTTGGTATAATGCATTTTTATGTTCAATTGGAAACAATTTATGAAAATAAAATCTATGAGAAACAGCATAAAAATTATTAGTAAAATTTAATGTCAGACAAAAAGTTTTTGTATATGTCAAAATATGATTTGTAATCTTCAATTTTAAGCATAGTCAGTATCACTATTTAATCAAACTGCAAAAGATATGTTATTGTTTAAAGTGAACTTTTAAAACTTTTTTACAGAGTAAGTATGGTAAGATTAACAAAAAGCAGATATCATATAAAAACAATGCTTCATGGTGGATGTCAACAATAATGTCTCTTTTAATGGTATTTAATACCTTCATAATGTATTCTAGAAAAATTTACCTAAATTTGTTTTTTAAGAATCTAAACGTATTTAGATTACTCTCTCTTGTATACTATAATTTATAGCAATTTAAATAAAATATCTTAATTTTTAGTTTAATAAAAGGTAAACTTAGTTATTAACAAAATTTGTCATTAAAATATTTATGTCAGAAGTTTAAATTGATTTAAAATATGTCCAAAAATGAGTGATGCTTACATTTTTTATCAAATATATATTTCAGTGACATGATTAAAGATTAGATTGGAAAAATTACTCAAAACTATAATATATGACAATTAATTCTAATTACAATGTTATGGAATATTTTGGAATACTACTGGAAGATAAACTAGATAATAAAAATTGAATATGGCTCACATTGCAAGAAACTATTCTAATTAAATATTGACTGATTCAGCTATGAGAGAAGCTATAATTGGATCTTTACTTAGTTATAATAATGTATATATTATAATGATCCAAAACAATAGTGGAGACAGCAATCTACATATCTGCAACCACCAGGGTACCATCTAGGCATTTGAACCTAGAAAAATTTATACAGTAGGCAGATACGCGCTGTCAAGATTCCACTTTATTTTATATTTTGGTCATTAGCCCATTGTCACTAGCTCAGTGAGTAGCAGAGATAATAAAATATAAATTTTATATCTTAAATATAAAAGAATAAAAGCCACTTCCAGAAATTAACACATAAAAATATTTATTTACGCACACATAAAATAACATTTAAATTTTGAGGAATAAATTCAACATTTTAGATTTTTCTATTAATCTTTAGTTTTACATTTAAGTAAATTACAACCATGAGTTTAATATTTATTTAGTGAGTCGAGTATGAATAGACTACATAGATCTGCATTTGAAAAGAAAATATTCTTCCCTGATTTAACCTTAGGCAACAAATTTCGCAATCAAACCGGTGCCAATCCATCTGATACATTTATGTATTCAATGTAACATGAAATTACGACAACACAAAATACTATACTGTCAGGAATGTACATCTGAACAGCAAGTAGAATTAGAGAAAAAATTGTCTCTCTACCAACCAGGAATGCTACATCTGTTGGCGAGTAGAACAATAAACATAAAACTCCATAGGAATGGACTGCGGTCCTTTGCCATCTTTCAAACCCATCCATAGGCAAACAGAAAGTGTGTGGCATATATATATAATCCTGCCCATAGTGGATCTCATACTACATTTACAATTACATAAATATATCCAATCCATTGAACCAATTCAACTATGAAACAAATAACCTAAAATTACCCTCCCTTAATATAACTTTACAAAACTATATAGCCATTCACACCCAACTTAAATTTAACATTTAAATATGTTCGCACAGATTATTTTTATACAAATTTGTTTTATAATGTCGAGTATAGATCGGCTGCATAGATTCCACGGTCAAAAACATTCCAAATTAAACACAACTGATCAAAATACAAAGTCAATCGATAATGTCAATTGCTGAGGGAATACAGGAGACCCTTTGGTGTTCATCATAAGGCACTGCAGTGACATCGTTGACTTATATATTCTAATCGACTGTGAAAACCACAACATAATCAACCGCTAACGAATCTATGCAATGTCTATATCCAACTTAAATGTAATGCATTTAATAATTTCTACAATAAATATTACTACAAATAAAAATAATAAAATGGAAATGATTTTAGCAAAACTTAACTATATAAATTTAAACAATCAATTATTAATTTGAAAATCAAATAAGAGTTCATTTTAAAATTTAAATTAGCTGAATCTTTAAAAAAAACAATGATGAAAGTTCTTAATTACTTTTTTTTTGTTGTTGTTAATTTGTAAAGTTCATAGCTCACGGTAGAAGAGTCCAGGTTTCTGCTTTTAATTCCCGCGATGCCTCCATTGGAAGATAATGTTCTGGAGATGGCAATAGCTGGTTCAAGGTATCACAGTCTTTTAATTTTTTTTTTTAATAGAGAGTGTGGAATGTGCGTCCTACCACATCTCTCAAACACAAAACGCTGGAACTCTCAGAAAAAACTGTATTTCCCTTTTTATATTATCCACACAGATTCAATCAACAAAACGTCACTAATCCATCACCTTCATTAGGGTCCAAGCCAAGGCTTAGTGCTTCCATTGGTCAAGCTAATTTCTCTTTATTTTCTTATCTATCTTTCATCAGATCATTTTAATTATACAAGAGCCCAAGGGCCAGTTTGGTTTTCAATAATTCATAAACAATCATTTCCATTTACAGATTACATTAATTAATACCTGTTTTTATTTTTAAATCTTGTACTTTTTTTATAAAAAAGTACGTTCAAATACTTATTTGTTTTTTTTTAAAAAAATATTTTTAAAGTTTGGCCTCTGTGCGAATGTATATACGTTTAACAAACATTTTAATTTTAGCATTTAGTTTTTTACTTTTATTTGCGAACTTTTAAGTTTTTATTTTAAATTAATGTAACGACATGTTTATATATCGTTACAATATATTACTTAAATAAAAATATGATTATATAATAAAAACAAATATTTTGCTAATTATTATCTGAATTTGTTACAAATATAATTATATGTATATTGACTTCTACTAAACTTAATGTAATTAAGGGACTAGAACTTGAACATTCAAACTACCTACATTTATTCAATCCATCTTATACAACTGATACACATGACCACATATATGTGAAAAAAATAATTGATCTCCAATATATATATACCGTATTGAAACCAGCACTCATCAGTTGGTCCACATCGCCATCTTCCATACATATATACAATCAATGCCCAGTTTATATCAAAATAGTGAATCCTTAAAGTTTAATGGATAACATTTAATCTTCTCCAACTCTTCAGTGATCCATTTTATTAAAAATCCAAAGATGAAATGCTCAAAGTCTTTATTGATGCCAATATTATTGTCATACCTATGTTGACTTTATGTCAATCTGTCCCCTCACACATAGGACCTTAATATGTACATTTAATTATACAGAAGGGGGATGAGCAGAATACAGATTGAATAAGTAATATTTAAATATATGTATATTGTCTATACTAAACTTAATGTAATTAATGGATTTGAACTCAAACTTTCAAGCTCCCTTCATCTATCCAATCCATTTTATACAACTGATACAAAATACATATATTGGAAACCAATTATCTTTTTCACATGTATGTAGTCATATGTATCAGTTATATAAGATGGATTGATGTAGGGAGCTTGAAAGTTCAAGTTCAAGTCTCTTAATTACATTAAGTTTATTATAGACAATATACAATTTAAATATTACATATTCACCCAGTATTTTACCATCCCTCTTCTGCATAATTAAATGGATATATTAAGGTCATATGTGTGAGGGGTCAGATTGATTTAAGGTCAACATGGGTATGACAACAATATTGGCATCAACAAGGGCTTTGAGCAGTCCATCCTTGGATTTTCAAATAAATAGAATTGCTGAAGAATTGGAGAGTAGAGAAGATTAAACCTTGTCCATTAAACTTTTAAGATTTACTATCTTGTAAACTGAGCACTGATTCTATATATACGTGGGGAATGATCTGGACCAAAAGATGAGTGCCGGTTCGGCATTAAATATGTATATTGGAGATCAATTATTTTTTTAAATGTATGTGGTCATGTGTATCAGTTGTATAAGATGGATTGGATAGATGGATGGAGCTTGAAAATTCGAGTTCAAGTCCCTCAATTACATGGTACATTTGTATAAATTTGCCTAATCATGTATTGTTATCAAACTAAAGACATTAGCAATAAAAATTTATTATTCAAAATAATTTTAGTGCCATAATATTCATTTTTATTCTATAATTCCATAGCGAATATTGATATATATACAAACACGTTTGCCTTTTCCCCTGCTTTATTGCATTTTACTATTTTAATTATTTGGTAAACTTTGTTTTTCAAATCCCTTTTACATATTGTTGTTTAACTTTGTTATTGTATTATTTATCAAGTTATCTTACTGAAAGCAAGGTACAATATTCCATCATGTTCACACAATGACCAAAAAATTTATAATTCACCAACAATGAGTCATTGTTAGGACATTTTTAACCACAAGTATAGAAAATGTCTGACCTCTTCTTGGAGGTCATTAAGCTGACAATTGGAGCAAAAAAAATTAAATCTTTTTTTCTGGATTCTTTTTCATTAGTAGTATGGAGAAAAATACCTTTGTTAATAGAACAAAAGTTCTTTGTTATTACTATGCGACAGAAAAAAGATGGCCGATATATATATTTTTTAAAAAAATAGCTTTTTTTTTTTTTAAATAAAACTTTTTATTGTTTGAATAGTATCTCTCCGCTTTTCTTCTTTTAATATATATGTAATATAAGTGAGTGTATGGATTTTTTTAATGGGGGGGGGGGCATATTATTAAAAAAAAAATTATTGTAAGTATAGTTATGTTGTTTACTGGAAGGCAATTGATTAACTAACTATACAATGTAATAATGTAATCAAGCGATAATACTTAATCATCAATTTTAGTAGTTTATCTTAGTTAATGGACTCTCAATGCAGTTTATGTTAGGATCCTTAGTTTATAGCTAACTGACCATTTTTTGCATTTTTATTAAAATGTAGGAGTAGTATTAAATAGAATGTGCTTAAACTTAATTTATATAATATTTTTTAACACGGTAATACTTTAGTAATTACATCTTAAAATAATTATATTTTAACTATGTTAAATATTTATAAAAAAAAAAAAAATATGAAAAAAATAAATGAAATAATTAATTATACACTGCTATAAGTAAATTAAAAAAAAAAAAATACTGTAAAGTAGCGATGCATTTACCTAATGTTTGTTGATCCTAGAGCTTATTACTTTTTTAATACAGTGCCATGTCTATGTGCACATAAGTTAAAAAAATAATTATTTGTGGACAGAGAATTAAATAATAGTTTACATATAGTAGATATGTGAATGCACATTTACTAAGTTAATAATTACATACATGTAATGAATTAATTAACAGATAACTCATAAATTCAAAAATTTATTTCTACTTTATCATAAAATTATTTCTATTTGGAAAAAAAAAAAACAGTTTACCAATTAATTAAACATTTATCATAAAATCAGAATCTTTTTAGATATGCAATAACAATTTAGTCTGATTAAAATATGACTATCTGGGAATTATAGGAGTTTCATTTGTATATTGCTGAAAATATTGCTGATGAAAAAGCATGAATGAGAAAATTGAAGTAGTCAGAATGGTAGAATATAAGAGGTTTACTCAGTAATTTTTGCTGCTGAAGATGTGAAAGTGAATATATTTATTACTTGTTAATATTACATACAAGATATAATACCTCTAGTTAGTTTTACATATTTATATTTAATTTGTTGGCCTAATAAAATGTCATTTTAGATTTACCCTGAATTTATTATAAATTGTTTATCCATTTATTTGATTGCTAGTTCATCATTATCACAACTGTTGCAATGTGACAACTTAAAGAGAAGACAGTTAGAATAAACCTTATTGTTCAAAATAATCTTAGACAAAGTGAAGAAAAAGTATAATCAATTGCTATATTTAATATGGTTGAATATGAAAAATTATTATGAGTAGTTAATATATTTAAAAAGAAAATTAAGAAACTCTTATTCATTAAGAGATCTACAAATATTACCAAAAGTGCCACTCTCTGATCCATATACTCCAAAAGAAATTTCCCCAGATTGTAGTGGAACAACCAGTCATTCCATCAGTCAGACCTCCACCTTCAAAGATAAGCTGGCTAAATCAGATACTTGACTACCTTCTTGCTCACAATGGCCACTCTACCCTAGTATTCAGACAAAAAATCTCTATTTGGGATGCTCATAACCTGCTATTTCCCACACAAAACTATACCATTCCTTACCTCAGTGGTAACAATCAGGTGGTCACCAGGTTTTTCAGGCATCTCAAGCTGGAGCCAAGGTTCCTTGATTTTCTAGTGAAAATCAACCTGAATTCACTCCAGACAAACTGGTTCCTGCACTACAGGAGATTCCTCGAGAATATAAATCCTACATGTCACAACTGCCATAGAACCTGTGAAACCTTTGATCATATGATAAATGATTGCCCAGCATATGACAAAATCAGAACTTTCATTACTCACTACTTCCACATTTCCCTGAACAAAATTTTAAATATCAAAAGCTGCTTCCTGTCCAGGGATTATGTCATTGCAAGACTCTCAACCTTTCTCACTTATGCCATCTGGATGGCCAGATGTCGCAACAAGTTTACCTTTCCTCATCCCAAGCCTGAAGACACATTCATTTCCAAGCTGAAGGAATTTCACCCTAAGGACAGAATAATCTCATCCAGATTTTTATTTGACAACACGTGGAGCCTTATTAGGCTGGATTAAACAACACCAGTGACCACATCAGAACATTTGGTTACCTGACTAACAGGGATAACTATTATTTTTGATTTACAATTGTATCATTATTACATATGGTTTTTCAATAAAATTACTTATTAAATAAATACAAATGAATCAAAACAATTACTTCTATGCTGATCAAAGTGTGATTCAAATTTCAAATCTGCCCTGTGATCACAAAGCTCCAAAGAAATTACTATATATAATAGCATTAATTAAGTTGAAGAGTTATTTTAAATAATAGCATGTAGATTGTTGGCATTTTTAAAACAGACAAGTTATGGAGGAAAGACTGAAAAATATAATTAACTACTGAGAGATTTAGCATTAAAATGCTCATAGGATTATTCTCTCAAAAACACATTCTTAGAGAAAATTGCCTTCAGTAATGACTGATGACACATACAGACAGCAATTCGTGTTGATTACAGATCTAAATTATAAGAGAAAGTAAGTAAAGTGGGAATAACCCATGAATTAATATTGGATCAAACAATGAAATTTAAAAATTTTGATAACACTGAATCAAACAATGTGATGATAAATAAAATGGGAACTAATAATAGACATTAAACAGTAAAAGTAATGTGTGGCATGTTAATGTTGTCAGTAGGAAGAGCATATGAGCGAACATTAAAAATGGAATAAAGAGCATTTTAGAGCCTATGGAAATGTGGAATATTTAGAAAGAACACATGGTGAGAAAAATCAAACAAAAATACTCTCTTTTGCCACAAAATATAAGTCCCTAATATAAGTCTCTAATTCTAAAAATTTTGATCAAATATTGCTGATTGTTG
This sequence comes from Epiperipatus broadwayi, assembly GCA_028023455.1. Taxonomy (NCBI): domain Eukaryota; kingdom Metazoa; phylum Onychophora; class Udeonychophora; order Euonychophora; family Peripatidae; genus Epiperipatus; species Epiperipatus broadwayi. Next base: position 792,214 of record JAQFVV010000351.1, on the reverse strand, counting down.
AAATACTAAGAAAAACAGTAACAATGGAAACATAAATTGACAATGAAGCAGACAGGTAAATAATGACTAACAAAAATTGAAAATGATTAAACTGTTATCTATTTAATACCCTCCACCACTCCTCTACACTCCATTCTTACAAAACCAGCAAAAATGTGAAAATCAAAATAAAAGTTGAGATATTTGTGAAAAAAATAAAAATAAATTTAAAATTCTTGTGAAAAAAAAATAAAAATACAATTAAAATTCTACCATTTTATATATGTGGCTTGAGACAGTATACATTCTATTATTGATGACAGATGATTTGTTGTCTTGGGAATAGAAATATATATAGTAAACAAAATTTCTCACAAATAGGACACAAAAAATTAATTCTCAATATTGTTTATAAATGATAAGGACTGGATCACTACTTTGATGGGGAAACTTTATTATTTTATAAGTCTCAGAATGTCCCTTTCACACAACTAATGAAAGTTGGAAGAGAAATTAAATGGTTTTGGAAGGAGTGCAGACCCAGTAAATGACCCTGAGTGGGATGACCAATAGTTGTAATAATTAAATCAAACAGGCAAATCTGTACCTGTGGTAACTACCTTACCACAGAAAATAAAACATACTAGGGAATTAATAGCAAGTGCAAGACATTAGACAAAATTTTTAGCTAAAATGGCAAAAAAAACACATTATGCAAAAATTGATTTGAAGCCATCTTTTCACTGTATTTTAGTCACTAAAGAAATGTTGAAATTATTGACAATTATAACAAATTGTTTAATGATACCTTTCAGCCAAATAAACATGATATTCCACCAAATAAAAAGTATGAGCTTCCACTTCAATGATTTTTTAAAACTTGTGACAGACCTGCAAAGTACAACTGCATAGATATAGAACTAATGTTTTGAGAACACAGAATATCTAATCAAGGAAAAAAACAGATATTAAAAAGTGATGTGATAAACATCCAACACTCAGAATATAGATGTTTTGGACTGCGTGCATTATTTTGAAATATTTTAAAGGGGGGGGGAGTTATATTTAATGACTAGTATATGATTTATTGAAAAAGAATAAGAAATAAAGAACTGGAAATTGGAACAGAGAAAGGCTTTTAAAAAATAAAGATTCTTTTTGCATTTACTAGATTTTTGGGCTCACTATGACAATCGCCTTGAAGTACTTCTCACAATAGACATATCAGATTTGGAATAAAAACCACTTGGTGAATGATAAATAGTGTTCATGTCTAGAATATTATTGAAAGCTGAAGACAATCAGACAACTATAATGTTTTATCAATATTTGCATACCTGATCTTTTGAACTCATCATTCATTATAAGATATTGTCATAAATTTTTGCTGAAAGTAAAGCAGACCCAAAACATTTAAGCTATACAATACTGTGTTAATTATTTTGAAATGATTTTTTTAAAAAATCAACATTAATTCAACATGCTAATGTACTCTAAAAATATCAAATTAACCAGAATTGAAATTAACAGAGACTACAATAAATTAATAGCAACAGAATATAAAATAGCAGGCTTGGATGAAATCTGATAAGGGATATTAAAGATGAATAAGATGGATTCACAAAGGGCTGTAAAATCATTAACCAAAGGTATTCCATAAATCCTTATGAAATGTTAAAGAGAAAATTTCAAAAATATTAAGTATATTAATGGATTATAGAGTGATAAGTCCAAGTCAAGAGCAAGTTCTATAGTTGATATATCAACATCACTCTGGTGTGTTACATGTGAGATTACTTTTTCCTAGTTATTTATGATAGTTTATCATGAATAATCATATGTAGGGTAAATAATATAACATAGTAATAAATGCTAGGTAACAGTTAATGTTCAATGAATATATATATATAGGATCACTAAATGGAGCTTTACCAATAGCTCCCAACAAGCTTTGTTTACATAAATGCTGAGAGACATAGAATTCAATATCTCTCTCAGTGTTTATGTAAACAAAGATTGTTAGGAGCTATTGGTAAAGCCCCATCTAGTGATCATAAAATGCAAGCTAAAAGCAAGTTATGAAATTTATAACTTGTTTTGTTTATCATAAATGTGCCCTTGAAGGTTTTTGCAGTGATATATATTGCAGAGGCTTTTACTATATGGCGAAACTGAACTGATTTCAGACCCACATAGCTATCTAGTTTGTTAAGCTGGATTTGAAAACATTATGTGTCTAAGAAATTTCATGCTTTCAAAATGATAGAAACGTGTTTGATAAATGCTGATTTTAGAGTTAGTATTTAGATTTAGTTTCTAGTCTTCCAACCGTTCAGTGACGTGAGCAACTAGCTCAAAACCATGGCCTGGAGGTGGGAGACAATGAAAGAGATATCGAATTTTATCTCTCTCAGCATTTATGTAAACAAAGTTTGTAGGAGCCATTGGTAAAGCTCCATCTAGTGATCATAAAATGCAAGCTAAAAGCAAGTTACAAAATTTATAACTTGTTTTGTTTATCATAAATGTACCCTTGAAGGTTTTTGCAGTGATATATATTGCAGAGGCTTTTACTATATGGTGAAACTGAACTGATTTCAGACCCACATAGCTATCTAGTTTGTTAAGCTGGATTTGAAGACGTTACATGTCTGAGAAATTTCATGCTTTCAAAGAAACGTGTTTGATAAATGCTGATTTTAGAGTTAGTATTTAGATCTAGTTTCTAGTCTTCCAACCCTTCACTGATGTGAGCTAACTAGCTCAAAACCATGGTCTGGAGGTAGGAGACAACCAAAGAGATATTGAATTCTATCCCTCTTGGCATTTATGTAAACAAAGCTTGTTAGAAGCTATTGGTAAAGCTCCATCTAGTGATCATAAAATGCAAGCTAAAAGCAAGTTACGAAATTTATAACTTGTTTTGTTTATCATATTGACAACTCACATGTCTAGTCCTAATTGATACAAATTCTAAATTGATATAGTATAGGAAAGTTGAAAATAAGAATTTGAAAAAAAAAATTTAAACTAAGATCTAGGCTTTTTATATTTTCCTGAGAGAGAAAGAATGGTGCAAGCTTTATATCAGCAGATTCAAAAAAATCTTTTGAAAAAAAGCAGTTCAAATGTTAAAACAAATATCATGAAAGGAAGAATTTGTATTCAATTTTTTATGTAAACCCATATTACTTAAGCATACTATACCTTCAACCTGCTATTTGGAAATCCAAATTAAGATGATAAAATTTGGAACCAAAAATTCAATAAAGCTATCAGTAATTGTACCAGAAAAAGATAATTCCTTAGGCAACAGTTATGCTGTCAGAAAAAATTTTTGGATTAAAGATATTATTAGAAATATTGAATAAAACCATGAAATAAAAATAACACTTATTAAAGCACATAGTAGTTATTAAAATATAAATGGGCCAAATAACTGTAAAATATTTAAACAGCTGCTGACAAAAAAAAGCAATGAATCAAATGGAAGAAATTGAAACTAATCAACCAGATGGTTAGACCACCAAATCCAATCAATTTTGAACAAAATGAGATAGCAAAAACTGATGAGGCATACAGTCAGAAAATTATTATTTATTAAAAACAATATCTTATAGATTTACAATTCCAAAAAAAAAAAAACAGAAAAATGACTGATTTGAAACATAGAGTTTGATATTAAAAAACTGAGTTTCTAAAATATAGAAGGTTGTGTTAAGTCCTTATGTACATAAGTTAACATGTTGAAGGATTGAATCCACCATATTGAATTTTTAGAAAATTGGACTCTGATGCAGTTTCTTTATGGTTAATTATTTATATGTATACTTACACAATATATACACTAAATACCTTTTAAAACAACAATAATAATACAAATAATAATTATATAAGTAAATCATACTTGTTTTATCAAATGAAGTAAGATACTAATCAATGTTTATACACAGAGTTCCACAATCCTTAAATTATATTTTTTAAGTTCACATTTAAAAAATCCATAATAAAAATCCATAAAATGATATATTTTCAAAAATATAATAATTCCCAAGAGTTTTGTTCCATTTTAAAGTATTCAAAGTTTATTAACCATTGAAGGTTGTAGCAATATTAATATTTTAGTTGTTAACAAGTATTGATTTATCTTTTTTTTAAATGATCAAATCAATATTTTATAATAATTCATTTGATAATAATCCTTTCTTAGTAAAATTATTTATTTCTTGGCACACATAGGAAAAAATTATAAGTATTTTCATAACTTTTTTTCAAGAATGCAATTAAAATAATTCATTTCTTAGTTGTTAAAAATAGGTACTTCTCAAAAGACTAAATTGTCCTTTGAGATAAATGTTATTTTTCTACTCAGCCTTCTATTGTGTGATTTATATTAAACATTTTTAAATAAATATATAACTTTTAAATGTTATTCTACTGCAAAAAAGCTGTATACTAACTAAGTGATTGAGATATCTAACGAATGTCTCTAAAGTTAAACCAAGAGCAATTTTATATCATTTGTTTATTGATGTAACATTTAGATTTTTGACATGGATACAGTAGCAAATGTCTATCTCAAAACATACCCCTTTCATTTATTGAGTGATGGTTGCCCTTTAATTAGAGATCATTCAAATACAAACCAACATTCTGAATGAAATGTTCTTTTTTAATTTTTAAAAAATATTTTAAAACATTTTAAAATAAAAATAATAACATATAAATTTTACTATTTCTTCTTAAAATTAAAATACATTTGTTTGTTTAACAAAAAAAATTGTTATAAATAATATATCTTTAATAACAATATTACTTTAAAAATATTGTGATTTTTAAATTTACACACTAATCTAAATGCACATATATATATAACCACACATATATGAACATATAATGTTATTTATTTAGCTAAACCTATTGTTCTTAAAATATGCAAATAGACAAAACATTATTGTAAAATGTATCAAAATATATGTTTTTAAATTATTGAATAATTTTATAGTAAGATATTAAATTAAGTGCAATAAATTAATTATTGCATTATTTAATATCAATAATTATGTGCTTTAAATGCTCGTTAAAGAAAGTATATATATTTTAATAATTTATTTAAAGCTTAGCACTTTCAAAGCTTCATGGCTTCATACTCATAGCTGTGTTATTGGTACTTAAAAAAAAAAATAAAAAAAAAAAATTGCAAACAATACTTTGTATTTGGATGTATTTATAATAACTCCAAAGTTAAGATAAACATTACTTGTTGACTTTATATATTTACTAACACAATATTTTTTTAATATGATATATCTCTTTTAGATCTAATTCATGATGATGCAATATATATTTAAAATCCCTACTCCATCATACAATTTTTAATATCTAGGAATAAAAACATCTGAAAAAATACAAATAATCAGCCAACCCATATCTCAACTCTTTATATACGTTATTGTTTGGTGAGTATTCATCATGATAAAATTAGTTACTACAATTTGATTTATGAGTATTAATTTTTTTGTTCTCACAACTTTGATACCAATCACTTCAGATCAATACATCATTGTTATAAATACACATTTACTAAGCTAAAGATTACCTCTAGCCCAGATTCAAACTTTAAATCACAGTCAAAGATTAATAAATATGTTTGTTTCATGAATAACTTAACTTCATCTCTTTATTTTATCATATGTAAGTCAGTTTTAAAAAAGATTATTAATTGTCGTTGATATATTTATCTAAAATGATTGGTGTCACCGTTGTGATTATAGAAATTTTATATAAGACCTGACTCAGTTGATGAGTACTGGTTCAAAAGGAAATATGCATTTAAAATCACTAATCTTTTTCATATGTCCTTATTCATATCTTTCAAAAATATATAATTGAGTGGAAATTTTAAATATATTTTAACATTATTACATATGAAAATAGAAAGATAAAGTTGAGTTATTTCATGTTTTGCATATATAATTAATTGAGATTTAAAGTTTGTGAGTGAGATCGAGATAATTCTTATTTTAATAAATAATTATTAATATACTTAGTTGAAGAGCTATATTTTAAAAAGCTTTGAGTTCAGAAAATTTAACATTTGTAAATCAAATTGTAATTATTTAATATATATAATATTATCAATTATTGGTTAATACAACTACATGCTTCTGCCTGATAGTTTAAATCTGGTGGAAATTTTAAAAATTTGTTTACGTTTCTAAGAATTTGTAGACACATTCAGACTTTTGTTTATGTAGCTAATTCTTAATGGATATAATCTAACCAATGATTTAGAAATGGATATCTGGCTATTATTATCAAGAAAATAAAACAGGGATTGAATAACCCTTTTTAATCCTTGCTAGTTTACTAGTTAATATATTAGTAGTTTACTCTTTCTATATTATTTCTGCATAGGATGTAACTTTTTATTTTTAGTTATGTATAAATGTAAATGGCTAGCTCATATATTTTTATAAATTTATATATGTGTGGGTGTTTACACATATAAGTGGCTGTGTGTAATTATATGTGAATATCTACAGTTTTCAAATTCAAATAGTAACTTCAGTAGTAAATCCCAAATTATAAAAATTCATATAGCTTTGCTAGATATATTCAGTTTCTTTTAACTTACTTATTTCAATCTAGATAATAGTATTATCAATTAATAAAATAAGCATAATTAAAATAATACAAAATAGAAAAATTATATTTGAATAAAGCAAATATAATAATCAAAATAAGAGTCATAGATCACATGACCTTATCTCTTAAGCTTGTAAGTTATAACTTACAAGCTTAAGAGATACAAGCTTAAGAGATAGGGTCATGTGATCTATGACTCTCATTTTGACTATTTATAGTCTCTGCCATAAGTCTTATGCAATTTTATATTGCTAAGACTACTAATATATGGTATAGCTGACGATATATCAGCCCCATATAGCTATTTGAGTTTGATAGCTGAGTTTGAAGACATGTAGATGTCTGAAAATTTCAGATTTTCCACTCAATAGATAACTTTTAGATAAGTGCTTGGCTTTTGGGTTGGTATTTTTAGATCTAGTGTCTGAACCTACTCTGACTCCTCTCTGAGGAGTGCCAAAGCATGAAACCATGGGAAGTGGTTCCTGACAGAGATATTTTAAGTGTTGGCTCTGGCTAAGCATTTATCATAAAGCTTGTAGAGGAATTGGCAAATATAATAATGCTTATATATAACTGCTATAAGGTATTACATTTTGATACTATGTCTTTCTAAATATTAATGTAAAAATACTAAAACAGAGTTTAAATTTAAAATTTATAAAGATTTATTGTACCAAGTATACTTTCAATGTTTTCACATCATATTCAAGGTTATGGAGAAACCAGGACTAATCTTAGAACTAAAATGACTCAACATTCATTAATATATAAAGAAATCTAAGATTAAAGTTGAAGCTAATTCATCTCTCTTTCATAATTATAAAAAAGAGCACTGACATAGTTGTGATCCAAGTGTTGTCAAAATTATATGCAAAAGAAGAAACAAATGCGAATGTAAAATAAAAAAGGCATGGTTCATTACACAAAAGGAATATGTAATAAATCAAAAATCAAATAGCATTCAAATCAGCAAAAAATTAATGTTCTCAATAGTCTAACCATGATTATGAGGGGAGAGCATTGAAAGTATACTTGGTACAATAAATCTTTTTAAAATTTTATATTTAAAGTCTACTTTAGTATTTTTTTCATTGATATAACCTGTATAAAATAAGTGTAGACAATTTCCACAGTGTGAATTTAATAATGTTACAATAAATGTTGTTCATATACGTATTGTGTATTGTACAGTCAAATTAGTCGGGATTGGAGTGCATTAAAAAGCATTTAAATATTATTGCAACTTATATATATATATATAATCATTGTATTTATATTTATATGTTATTAACTATTTAATGTTTTATAAGGGTGTTTAAAGGGATCTAGAATAATGTTACTTTGCACTTAGTATTGAATGTATTATTAGATTTAGTAAATATTTTAGAATTTAATTATCATTGCAGTATTTACTTTGTAAACAGGCAAAACTCACTATATGTATTGCCACACATATCAAGCTAGAGTAATCAATGGATTCCAGAAGGCTTGTGCATAAAATCCCCATCTAGTGCCTACTCATCCAATATCCCCAGAGTAGTTTCTGGCTTGTGGCCTTCATCAGTGAGGAGCCTTGGATCTGAGAGCATTGTATCTAGATCTTAGGATCTAATGCAACCCTCTAGCAGCCACCTTTTATCTCCACATAACTACAAAACTATGAGTCTTAAATTGAAAGCGCCTTAATATTTTCAATCCAAGCTCATTAGCTTATATAGCCATATAGGTCTGAACTCATCCTGCACCTATACATTTTGGTGTCTTTGTTTCTTTAATAACAATAGCCACCACTATCCTATTAGGCAGGATTGGTTTTAAGCCAATAAACATCAGATGATCACCAATTCCTATGCTTGCTTATAACTGTCATTAAAACAGGCAAAACTCATGGTTTTGTAGTTCAGTGGAGATAAAAGGTGGCTGCTAGAGAGTTGCATTAGATCCTAAGATCTAGGTGCAATGCTCTCTGATCCAAGGCTCCTCACTGACTAAGGCCACAAGCCAGAAACTAGTCTGGGGTCATAGGCACTAGATGGGGATTTTATGCACAAGCCTTCTGGCATCCATTGATTACTCTAGCTTGCTGTATGTGGCAATATGTATAGTGAATTTTGCCTGCTTTAATAACAGTTATAAGCAAGCATAAGAAATGGTGATCATGTGGTATTTATTACTTTGTAAACAGATAGTAATAAACAGTAATGTTTTTGAAATAATATTAAATTCACAGCAAACTGTTGATTACTAGATTTGAGCATTACCATTGTTACTTATTAATCCTATTCAAAGCTGAGATAAATCTGCTTAGCAATACTGTACACATTTTTATTGAATTATATAATTGTTGATGATGAAGTTTTTAGTTTAAATTTGGAAACTGTAGATATCTCATGATGTATATTTTATATTATACTAATTTTGGGTATTTAGGTATTAGTCCTGCAACATAGGGGTGGGGAGATAGTACACCTTTTCCCATCTACAATAAATGTGTAATCTTTTAAATATATCAAATTTAAGTGAAATAAACCCTGCGATGTTATCCAATGTCATGTGAAAACATGTTTCTCTTGATCAAAACATGTTTTTTTTAATATTTTGACATTTTCAATTATTGTCCAGATTTCTTTTTGACAACAGCTTTCATTGCAATTTATGTTTAGTTTCATCCATGTATTTCTTTGTTATTTATATTTCTAAGTTATTCCTGTTCATTTGATTTTAAGTGTGTAAGTATATGTAGTGTTGGTTTTTGTCCTTTTGATTTTCTTTTCATAACTTCCTTATGTCAGTTATGATCATTTTTGTGTGAACCACAGATATAAACTTCATGAATCCAGCATTTTAGATTCACACACAAAACATTGAAACACTATGGGTTCCATGAAATAGTGACTCATATCTAGCCAACTATATGTGTTGTACAGATTGCATAAAAATGATCACACATTCATTTGCATACTGAATGACATAAAAAAATTTCACCAGGATGAAAAGTTAATAAAAGTGTTGTAATTTATATTTTTTTTATTTTATGAATTTTTTGTGGTTTTTGTTTGTTTTGTTTTTTAAAAAAAAATACATTTGTTTATTAACATTTTTGAGGAAAATCCCATTCAGCTTATATAATGCACAATCACATGTTTAATAAAACTCCATTTTTGGGGGAATTTTTCATTTGATATCTTTATTTTGTATTAGAAATATAAATGCTAAATTGCTTGTTTCAACTTGACAATTCCTGTTATATATTACACAATAAGTAGCATATGTGTATTTTATTTTATTTTTGTAAATAATATTTAAAAAAATAATATTTTAGTGATTCTTTTGTCCATATTTAAAGTAACATTTTGGTACTAGAATAATGGTGTTTCGTATTTTACATATTTTTGGGTCAAGAAAATGTACTTTTAAGATCGGCTTTTTTTGTGCGTAAAATTCATATCTTTAGTGTTGGTATAAATTTTATAGTATGAAAATCATATATATTTCTGTATGGCAAATCAATATTTATCTTTAAAATGTTCTTTTTAATATCAATTTATATTGTTATAAATTTTAAAGTTTTTCGTGTGAAAGTTGTATATAATTGTGTATGGCAAATCAATTTTTTTAAAAGGTTGTTTTTAATATCAATTTCTTGCTCAAATTTATATATCTTTATTATTGTTATCAATTTAAATTTTGTTCCATTTATTATTGTTATAAATTTGAAACATTTTCATGTGAAAGTCATATATAATTCTGCTCCATATTTTATACATTTAGTTGTGTGAAAGTAGTATTTTTAATACTGCAACAAGAGCATATATAGACATGCTACACCTTTTCACATACATATTCAACCTGCTTATAACTTTGTAAATCTTGTGAAAATATCATGTACAAGATCCATATACACATTTCTTTTTGAAACACTTGTGAAAAATATAGTATACAAGATCCTTGTACATGTTATTTTGGTCAGATCACAAGATTACAAAGTTATCAGCAGATTGATATGAATGTGAAAAGGTGCAACATATCTAATACATGTTCTGCGTTGCAGAACTAATACCTAAGTACCTAATTATATATATATATATATGTGTGTGTGTGTGTGTGTAGTTATACAATTTATAGTCAAAATGATTAATTTTGGATTTAGGCATAGAATTTAACACATTATACAGATTTATTTATGAGTAAATATTGGCTTTTATATCATCTGCAATTAAATCCTCTTAAAAGAAAAATATAATATGCTGTATTTCTTCACTATGAAGTTCAACTTTTATATCTAAATATATAACAGTAATCAAGTAAAAATAAGTTTTTACATGATTTTGTACAATAGTAGGGTGGCAAATTCTGGATCTTAAAGTTTGGTCCTGCACTGTAAGTCCAAACAATAAATCATTTATATTTTTAATATAAAAATAATAAAAATAGTTGAAGTTTTAATCTGATTACAAAAAATTTTCTTCAGAGCTTACACTTTATTAAGTATTTAGAATGTATGAGTGCATATTCTAATTATAATCATTTTTTAAATAAAATTAAGTATTGAAATCATTCATCAATAATTTGACTCTATTAATAGAAATGCTATTCTTTAATGGATAATTGTAGCTATTATGTATATTTGGATCTACTGGTACATGCATTTTTATATTTATTGCAGTCTAAGAATTTCATTTTAATTGCCAGAATAAATTCCTTTATTGATGCTATGAAAATTTGAATCCAGAATTTGTGTTTAGCAGTTAAATACTCAATATTATTATATGTATGTGAATGTATTACATAAGTTGCACAAACACTTTCAATAAAACAAAAACATCTTTGCTAAAATAATACATTAAGTATTAAATCTTATAGTTCTAAACTACTTCATTATTTAGTATTTGATAAACTAATTAATTTTTAATTTTTTCTCATTAATATGCTTTTAGTAAAATAAATTAGTCAATGAATAAATTTTTGAATTAAATTTGTTTTTTTTTTCCTCTTTATTAAAAAAAATTCAATCTTAAAAATGATTTTTTTTTGCTTTAACTTCAAATGAATTAATTTTTGAATTATGAAAAGTAATTTTCTCTTTCAGTTTTTTTTTTTTTAATTTGTTAAAATTCTTTAAATCAAAAATAAATTGAAAAATAACATTTTTATTATTATTAAAATCTATACAGGTCTAACTTCTGAGTTAAATATCAAGTGTTTCTTTAGGAAGGATTGAACCTTTAGAAACTGCTTGAACAAATCTATTACCCCCTTCATTAGAACATTCAATTACTTGTACAATTTGTGTTGTGTTTAAACGACTTTTTTATTTTGATTAATGGAAATTTTAATAATCTCCTGCAATAAAAAAATCATTGTTGAAAATTAATAGAGAAATCTTTTAATAATAATCAAAAATTTTCTCTTTGAAAAAAAAAAGTAAAGTTAAATAAATTGAAAATGAATTTAAATTGTAAATTAACATTTAATTATGGAATTTACCATAACAAATTATTTTACAGTTCACTATTTATATAACAATTGTTTTGAAAATCTATTATTTTAAAGTTCTTTAAAATTTTAATAATTATTTCACTGTGAAAATTAAAATCAAAATCTTTAAAACTAAATGGACACTGCTTGATGCTTGAGATTAATGTATTACTTATAAAAGATAATTTTGGATGAAGAATTCAGCAAAGTCGCCATGTTAACCAGGGCAAGAGCATAACAAGAAATACTAATTCTTAATCAAATTCTATTCCACATCAAATTTACCCCTTGGGTTATTGTCTTACAAATATATTATATTTTTTTAAATCATGCTACAGCTCATGTAGAAAGCTTGAACAACTCACTACTGCAGTATTAATAAGTATTCTCTTTTGCCAAATTAAAATAATCTTTCTTCAAAATCAGCTCTGGACACTATGTCAATTGCTAAGCAATAAACTGCACTAAAAAAAAACTTTGATTCGCCACAGCTATTTAAAGTTTATTTTTAACATGTTTTATTTTTTAATGACATCTATTTAGTAACTAGATTTTACTTTAGTAATGACATCTCTTTTTAAAATTTTTAGAAGTTCTATATATTTTGGACTCTTAGTTATATTTATTATCAATTTATAATTAAGAGTTTTTTAAAATCAAAATAAAGCAATCATGAAAAAAAAATAACTTTAAAATGTTCAGACTAATTCTACTCTCCTACTTAATAAGTATTGAAAATTTATCTTCCTGATTTTTCATTTTTCTAATAAATAAAATATTTTTCCGAAAAAAATTAACCATGATTTTTCAAATCTTTATACAATAATTATTTTATTTACGGCTGACATAGAATAAATTTTGTAGTCTGAAATATGCATACCTAACTTGATGTATTAATTGCAATTGTCAATTACCTTTCCCCCCAATTCTTTGCATAATGTTTGACTTAAATTTTTTTATAAATATTTGTGAGTATATGACAAACTCCCTGAAATAATGAAATCATGTAATACACTAATATATATTAAGTAGTTATGTAATTTGAAATATCATAATATAATTATTATACAGTTAGACATTAATAATCGTTTTGAACTTAATTCCTTACTAAGTACAAAAACAAGATTTATTTAATGTTATTTTTTTTACTATTTTATATATTACTCTTATAATACTGTTTGTTTGTGTAATGATTAAATTGACTAGTAGCCGTCTTTAGAACTGATGTTTAGAATATTATAATTAAAAACTTTATTTGTCAATTATATGAAGTTTTAACCTCATTCAGAACTTATTTTTAAAACGTCAAAAATTGGCTTTAATTGTTTAATATAAACAATAAATAAAATTAGTTGACATTTTACAAATAATTTCTAATATATTTGTGTATACCAGTGATAACAAACAGCTATTGAGTTAGAAAAAGAAATAAACAAATATCAAAATTGTCAGTACATTTCTCATCACATTGCTCCACCTGAAATGGAAATGTGAGGAGAGATACAAGGTAACTTTGACTTCTGCTTGGTTATTTCTTTTTACAGAAAAAACATTATTACTTGTAAAATCTATGTCATTAATTATATTACATATAGTAATAAGAGGGAAATACATGAGAATGTAAATGAGAACTATAAATATATGCAGTCTAATGATTAAATACTGAAATAAATGATTGATTAATGCTTCCAATATATGTGTCTATACTTAAAATGTGCCAAATCTAATGGAAGAAGAATTATTCATATATTTCATCTATATGTTTAACCATTCATGGATTTAAGTAATGTAATAATAGATGAGACAATTGAATGAAAAACAACAATTTAAAAATAAACTTCTACTTGTGATCGTGCCACATATTAGCAATCCAATGCAATGGAATGATATGATTTTTATTATTTTCGAGGAGTAAACCAGAATTATTTTGTTTTTGGCCAATTAGCCCCCTAGTGAATTTTTTCATAAATATTATAGATTAAAATGCATTTAAAATGGTATATTTTACTATAATAATTTTTTCCTAAGAAAAGTGCATTAAAAGGTGGAAATTTCAAAATTCCTGCTCTTACAATAGACATAAGCCTCACCCTGACATGTTCAGTCATTGTCTCTTGCCAAGACTATAAAAACTTCAGCATTTTATGACATTGCAGTTTCCAATGATGCAAAAACGTGTTTATTTGCAAATTTATTACGGTTTTAGATATTTTTTAAAAATAATTTACACTATATTTATTAGATATCAAGAAATATAAATTATTTAATAATTTATTTTGACTTGGAATACTTTACTTTCAAAATATAATGTTACATTAGTAGCTAATATAAATATGGCCTGAAGCAAATTAGAAGACAAGCTATGATGTAAACAAACTACTTTATTTACAGGTAAAGAAAATATCATAATTTTGCAATAAATATTCAACAAATTTAAACATTTAAAGCATGATTCATTAGATATAAAAGAAATAAATAATTATACATTTCAAATGTTTAAAAATAATAATAATTAATAAATATTTCATTGATTTTATAAACTGAAAATAATTTTTCTAGAAACTTGACATAAAACAATTTTGTTTTGATTATGGTCTCATTTTTTTAATACTTACAGAAACAAAATGTGAACATTTAAAATTTATTTCAGTAGTAAACAAAAATATCTATCAAATAAAGTCAAATTTGTTATTTTCTGATAAGTAATAAACATTTTATCATATATTTTATGTTTACGTGTTAGACAAAGAAAAACGTCAGAAATGCTAAAATGTAAGAGGTGTATCACTGCAATTTGGAACAGTTAATGCTTCTAATATATGTGTCCATACTTAAAAAGTGCCAAATCTAATGGAAGAAGAATTATTAATATACTTCATCTACATGTTTAACCATTCATAGATTTATAATAGGTGAGACAATTGAATGAACAACAAAAATTTAAAATAAATTCTACTTGTGATTATGCCACATATTAGCGATCCAATGCAATGGAATGATATGATTTTTATTTTTATAATAATAATAATAATAATAATAATAATAATCATCATCTTCTGTCAGAAGCATCAGCATAGTATAACAAATTTAATTGTATAAAAATATTATTTTTTCAACATTTTCAAATACTATAGAATAAAAATAATGATACTAGTCAAACTAAGTTCCATTTTATTTGTGAATTTTAGTTCATTCTCCTAATAACAATAGTTATATTTCCAGATATATTATCTATCTGTAAGCCATTCATTCTTTAGTCAGCTAAATGATAATTTTGTACAGATTATTTTTCTTGTACATAATCACAATAACATCTACGTACTACAAGTACCACTTTCTAGTTAGACAAACTATTCATACAGACTATATTTAAATCTTTTTTCAAATGACACTAGATAGATAGATAGATAGATAGATAGATAGATAGATAGATAGATAGATAGATAGATAGATAGATAGATAGATAGATAGATAGATAGATAGATAGATAGATAGATAGATAGATAGATAGATAGATAGATAGATAGATAGATAGATAGATAGATAGATAGATAGATAGATAGATAGATAGATAGATAGATAGATAGATAGATAGATAGATAGATAGATAGATAGATAGATAGATAGATAGATAGATAGATAGATAGATAGATAGATAGATAGATAGATAGATAGATAGATAGATAGATAGATAGATAGATAGATAGATAGATAGATAGATAGATAGATAGATAGATAGATAGATAGATAGATAGATAGATAGATAGATAGATAGATAGATAGATAGATAGATAGATAGATAGATAGATAGATAGATAGATAG
Organism: Epiperipatus broadwayi; assembly: GCA_028023455.1. Lineage (NCBI taxonomy): Eukaryota > Metazoa > Onychophora > Udeonychophora > Euonychophora > Peripatidae > Epiperipatus > Epiperipatus broadwayi. Next base: position 776,283 of record JAQFVV010000351.1, on the reverse strand, counting down.
ATAGATAGATAGATAGATAGATAGATAGATAGATAGATAGATAGATAGATAGATAGATAGATAGATAGATAGATAGATAGATAGATAGATAGATAGATAGATAGATAGATAGATAGATAGATAGATAGATAGATAGATAGATAGATAGATAGATAGATAGATAGATAGATAGATAGATAGATAGATAGATAGATAGATAGATAGATAGATAGATAGATAGATAGATAGATAGATAGATAGATAGATAGATAGATAGATAGATAGATAGATAGATAGATAGATAGATAGATAGATAGATAGATAGATAGATAGATAGATAGATAGATAGATAGATAGATAGATAGATAGATAGATAGATAGATAGATAGATAGATAGATAGATAGATAGATAGATAGATAGATAGATAGATAGATAGATAGATAGACAGACAGATAGACAGATAGACAGACAGACAGACAGACAGACAGACCGACAGACAGACAGACAGACAGACAGATAGATAGATAGATATTTTTGGGTACAAACCGTGTATTATTTTGCATTACAATCCGATATTTTGATGGACTAGCAACCACCATTATCAAGGTTAACTTTTGAAAAAACAATCATTAGATCTCAAACAATAACGTGACTCAGTGCGAGATGAGAAGTGAGATTCAACTTGAAGTAGTTCAACATTCACAATATGACGCTTATCAAAATGTTTATTTCCCTCAGTTTTTTCACTTATCAAGTTAATATTAGATAAAATGAGAGGTTTCCACATAGCTGGAATACCCTGTGCTTCATCAGCCCTATTTAAACCAGTAAGTCTCTTTAATATTACAATTGACTCTCTCATTGTTCTTAAATCATATCTTTCCAAATTAGCAAGTAATTTTGTATAGTCAAAATCAGGTTTGTGACCAATTTCTAAAAAATGGGAAGTAAAAACTAATGTGCTACTTTTTTGATTAAAAGCATTTCTATGATCCTTAATTCTGACATTTATTCATCTATTAGACTGACCCACATAGATTCTTGAGCATTGCAAACATGGAATTTCATAAACTCTTTGGTGTTCCAAAAATATTCTGTCTTTAGGTTTATATAAAAATCACCCATTTTTTTGCCAGTAGAAAAAGTAGTCTTTATATTAAAACAAAATAGTCTTCTACTGATTTTATCAGTAACTCCTTTAAATGTAAGGTAAAATTACACTATTAAAAGAGGAATTGTCAATTCTATCCTCTTTTTTTTGTCATATGGCCTCGTGGCATTGATACCTTAAATTATTTTCTTGTTTTTATAAATAATTGGTATCCAAATATTAAATTTACTATGGAAGTGGAAAATAACAGATAGCTTTCTTTTCTAGATGTTTAAACTGCAAAATAATATGATGAAACATTATCAATATCAGTTTACAGAAAATCCACCCATACAAACAGATATCTTGATTTTAATTCTCATCATCACCCTGCACAAATTTTTTCTGTAGCAAAAAATCTTTTAACTAGAGCTTATAATTTATATGATAAAGAACATCTTAGTCAAGAAATAGAACTTACAAAAAACATTCTACTTTCTAATAATTATAATAAAAACATCATATGTAAAGCTTTACATAACATTAATACTAAAAAGAAAAAAGAGGATAGAATTGACAACCTCTTTTAATAGAGTAATTTTACCTTACATGAAAGGGGTTACTGATAAAATCAGTAGAAGACTATCTTGTTTTACTATAAAGACTACTTTTTCTACAGGAAAAAAAATTGGTGATTTTTTTTATATAAACCTAAAGACAGAATATTTTTGTATCACCAAGGAATTTATGAAATTCCATGTTTGCAGTGCTCAACAAGCTATGTGGGTTAGTCTAATAGATGAATAAATGTCAGAATTAAGGAACATAGAAATGCTTTTAATCAAAAAATTAACACATCAGTTTTTACTTCCCATTTTTTAGAAATTGGTCACAAACCTGATTTTGACAATACAAAAATACTTGCTAATTTTGAAAGATATGATTTAAGAACCATGAGAGAGTCAATTGAAATATTAAAGAGACCTACTGGTTAAATAGGGCTGACAAAGTACAACATATTCTAGCTATATGGAAACCTCTCATTTTATCTAATATTAACTTGAAATTAAGAGGTAAAAAAACTGAGGGAAATAAACATTTTGATAAGCCTCATATTGTGAATGCTGAACTACTTCAAGTTGAATCTCATTTTTCATCTCGCGCTGAGTCACATTATTGTTTAAGATCTAATAATTGTTTTTTCAAAAGTTAACCTTGATAATGGTGGTTGCTAGTCCATCGAAATATAGGATTATAATGCAAAATAATACACAGTTTGTACCCAAAAATATTTTATCTACATCATATAACCATGAAAATATTAAATAATATATATATATATATAATGAGAGTATAGAAGAAAATATAAATTCTTACTAACAACAATAAATTTATTAATAAGAAAAGATCAAAATCATCATGTCACAGCATAGATATAAAAAAATTTGATAATATTTTATCAAATTCATTCCATTTATACCATTATATTTGTGAAATAGATAATTGGGAAAAAATGAGAATGAATATATATATATATGAAAAACAAAAAACAAGTTAAAAACTTGCTAATGCTTGTATTTATGTCAACAGATGGCATTCTACCAAAAACACCATCAAGTGTATGTTTACATAAACGTCAGAGCAAGCATTCACTATCTCTAACTTTAATTCCACTTTCATAAATGCTCAGAGTTTGTGTTTAGATCTAGTTTCTAAAATTCCTGTCTTTCACTGATGATAGCAAATAGCTTGAAATCATGATCTGAAAGTGGAATTAAAGTTAGAGATAGTGAATGCTTGCTCTGACGTTCATGTAAACATACGCTTGATGGTGTTTTTGGTAGAACGCCATCTGTTGATATATATATAACTCTGCTCTCCTTCATACAATTAAGTCTCTCTCAAGAATAGAAATGAAAATAATTGACTTATTAATTATAATAGTAATCATAATTTTAGGCATTTCAGAAATCAAGTCAATTGGATTGGTATTTGTGCACAAATAGTATCATAGATATATTCTACAGTTATATTCTTAAGTTGTCCATGAAAAGTCTTGAAATATTGGGCTATTTTTTTCCCATTGGTGAATTTCATAAAAAATTCTGATATGCCTTTGCTTATATTGCTTATTGTTTTATAAATCTATTACTATGCATGATTTCTATTCTATTTTTAGACAAGCAATTTAACCTATAGTTTAGGTTAATATGTAAAAAAATAAATCTATTATTTCAGGGCATAAATCAATAGATTCTTCAAGAAAGTTGTCCTTAAAAATTAAAAAATTGATAGAACACTTTCAGTACCCTCTAGAAAATTATTATGTAAGGAAGGAAGACTTCAATGTTTAAGAAATATAAGAAAAAGTAGTTTTACAAAATTAATTTATCTCTTTTCTTTACAATACTAGAATCAGTCAATAATCTTATGGTGATGAATATAGAATTTGTTTTTTCTTCTGGTTTCAACTGAAATTTAGCCAATAACTTGGTCAATTTTGATTCAGAAGCAAATACAATTTTTTGGTAACTGCTTTCTAATTAAATGAAAATTATTTACTTCCTTTTTGTAGATAATTTATCTGTTGACTTAAAAACATGTATTCCATAACTCTTGTGCTAGCCTTCCTATATGCTCAGGGTTTTAGCTAATAAATGTTTACTTAAGCCAACATTTTTATTTGTTTATAAAATATTTGCTTTTTAAAAAATAATTTTACAAAAAAAATATATACACTTTAAGAATTTTTAATTTTTAATAATTTATCAAATTTCTCATTTTCAACTTTACAAATGAATTAATTAATTTACATGTTTGAAAATGTGAAAATATATAAATCAGTCATTATTTTATATAATAAACTTTTTGTCCTGATAAATAATGCAATAGCCTATCATACTAAATTTATTATACTTTTGATACAGTAGTATTTTAAGCATACATTTAAAAATATGAAACAAATAGATATTTGTTGTTATTTTTTTAAAATTTGAATTTTATCCAACCATGAAGAGTTTAATTGTAGTCAACACATTTTTGTCTTGGGCTAAGATTGTAATAAATCCTATACATTACCATCCAGAATACTGAAACAATTTAAAATGCAACAGTATTGAAATCCCCCAGTAAGCTGTATGTAAATTAACTGTCAGTAAACATAAAGTGTAGAATGAGACCTCAATACATTAGTTTTGATCATATATAAGCATATCATTTACTGATATATTTACATACACAGCATGATTGATATATACTAATGTTTTTTAAGACAATTATAAGCTTTTCTGAAATAACTATAACTAATCAGAGGGAAAGTCTGATTCTCATATTTAACAACCTCTTAATATTAAATTAATCTTCAATTAATAGATGTAAATATATCTTTTAATATATTATGGGCTATTAAAAAGTTATATTTACATCTTTTACCTGGAGATTAATTTAATATTAAGAGATTGTTAAAAATGAAGGTTATACTTTCTGTCTAATTAGTTATAGTTATTTCAGAATAGCTTATAGTTGTCTTGTAATTACGTTCAAATATATAAATCACACTCTGCATGTAAGTATGTCAGTGAAGTGTTTGCTTATATATGAACAGTGTTAAAATGTAATAGTATCATTTTACATTTATGGTCTGTTAATGTACAAATAACTAGCTGGGGTTTTCAGTATTTTTCTCATTATTTCATCTATTAAGGGCTGTTAAAATGTTATATTGAAACAATTCATATACTTACATTGTTCCTTAAACACACACACACACATATATATATATATATATATGGCTGCAGAAAAGAGTTTGCTATTAACTGAAAGGAGACTCTTTGATTCCTCTTGGAGGCCTTAAAGGAACCGAGCAGGGCAAATTCCTAATGTCCACTCCATACGTTCTTATCATTGCAGCAGTTATTACTATGTGATTATTCATATAGTATACGAACATGGATGGGCTGCTCACCAACACACATTAGGCAGCATGGTGAGTTTATTGGCTTTTTACCTCAAAGTTTAAGAATATTTTTTCAATATATACAATCATGACAGACAAAAATAAATCATGGCTCTTATTCCCAGGAGGCTCTAAAGTTACCAACCAAGGCAGCGGTTGGTGGCCGAAGGTGGAGGGTGCTAAGAATCCCCTGATTGCAGACTCAGGCTGCTATTGATGAAGACTTTTTATTTAGGTACTTACAACTGCAGATCACTTTCAAGTGAAGGAAGATTGCAAGAGTTAGAAGAAGAACTATCTTATATTAAATGGGACATTATTGGACTTTGTGAAGTTAGAATAAACGGTGAAGAAACAATTGATTTAAAAAGTGGACATGTACTCTACTATAAAGGCACAAATATTGGAAATACAAGTGGAGTATGATTCATTATAAATAAAAAATGGAAGAATAACATTGTGGAGATTGATGGTGTATTGGACAGGGTGGCAAGATTAGTTTTACAACTCAATAGCAGATACCAAATGCAGATAATTCAGGTTTATGCCCCAACAAGTTCTCATAGTGATGAAGTAGTAGAAGATTTTTATATGGATGTACAAAAGGCTTTTGATCAGAGTAAACATCATTTTAAAATTGTTATGGGAGACTTTAATGCTAGAATTGGTAAACAAATGAAAGACAAAAATGCTGTAGGTAATTTTGGTTGTGGTAATAGAAATGAGAGCGGATATAGACTTGTGGAGTTTGCAGAAAAAGAAAAACTTTATATTATGAATTTTTTTTTTGAGAAAAATGTTAAAAGGAAATGGATATGAAAGCATCCAAATGAAGGTACAGCAGAATTGGATTATATTTTGGCTAACAGAAAATACATATTTCAAGATTGTAATGTTCTTAATAAATTTAACACTGGAAGTGATCATCGATTAGTAAGATGTAAGATACATGTTAATACAAAACTAGAGACACAAAAATTATTAAGAAAAACAATATTTACAGTTGATATTCCTAATCTTTAAAAACATTCTAATGAATTTAAATTAGAATTTACAAATCGGTTTCAAGTATTAATAGATTTTGAGCATGATTCGGGTTTGAATGAAATTAATAGGAAAATAACTAATACATTTTAAAAACTGCAACAAAGATAGCTGGTAGAAAAAAGCAGCAATTGGCCAGTAAAATTTTTACTGAGACTAGAGAATTTATGAAGAAAAGAAGGAATATGAAGATATACAAAAATGATGCATTAAAAAGGATTGAACATCTCGAATTTTGTAAAATGGTGCAGAAAAGAGTTGAAAATGATAAATTGTGAACTAGCAAGGAAAGCTGTAGAAGAGATTAAAAGTCTAAAGAGTGTTAAACAACATTTTGGTATTGGTAGGAAATTTATATCTGCAATAAGAAAAAAAGATGGCATTATTACTAAAAAGAGAGATGACATCATGAAATGTGTAGAAGACTTCTATGAAGAATTATATAGTAATAAAGAACAAGTACCTCCTATACCTATTATATCTTCTGAATTGCCCAGAATTTTGAATGAGGAAGTGAGACATGCAATTAAATTTATGAAGAAAGTGAACTCTCCAGGTAATGATGGAATTATAATTGATATATTAAAAGAAGCAGGTGAAGAAATAGATTTTTTTTTAGCAAAGTTATATTCCAAATGTCTAAATGATAAAGATGTACCAGATGATTGGAAGAATGCAGTATTAATATTAATATTTAAAAAAGGTGATAAAGAAGATATTAGAAATTACAGACCTATCAGTCTTTTATCAGTTTTATACAAAATTCTTACTAAGATAATTACAACTCATCTACAGAGAACACTGGACTTCCACCAACCAAGAAAACAAGCTGGATTTAAAAGTGGTTTTAGTACAGTAGATCATATCCAGATATTGAGAAAAGTTATAGAAAGAACAAATGAATATGAGTTGCCATTATGCTTAGGATTTGTAGATTATGAAAAGGCATTTGATTTTATAAACATTTCTTCAGTGATTAAAGCATTGGATCATCAAGGTATAGATCCAGGATATTGTCATATTTTAAAGAATATTTATAAAAATGCAACAGCAACAATTAGATTACATAATGATAGTAGGAAAGTCAACATTGAGAAGGGTGTAAGACAGGGTGTCACCATATCTCCAAAACTTTTTACAGCAGTGCTGCAAAAAGTAGTTTGTGGATTAAAATGAGAATCTAAATGAGTGAAAGTAAATGGAGATTATTTAAGTTATTTATATTTTGCAGATGATGTAGTTGTTTTTGCAAATAATGCAGATGATGTAGTTGTTTTTGCAAATAATGCTTTAGAGTTATAGGAAATGTTGCAGGAGTTATCAGATGAGTAGGACTAAAAATAAATGTTAAAAAGACTAAAGTAATGTTTAATAGATTTTCTCAAAATATGAAAATATAGATTGATTTTGATGAATTAGAAGAAGTTAACAGTTACAAATACCTTGGTCAGATTATTAATACAGATGGAAACATAATGGATGAAATTAATCATAGAATTAAACTTGGTTGAAGTACTTTTGGTAGAAATAACTTGATACTAAAAGGAAATATGCCTATATGTTTGAAAAGGAAGGTTTTTAATAAATGTGTTTTGCCAATTCTTACTTATGGATCTGAGAGTTGGACACTTAATAGAAGAGCAATACAGAGACTTCAAACCACTCAAAGAAGTATGGAGAGATGTATGTTGGGAGTAACAAGAAGAGATCGAAAATGCAATGTATGGGTAAGAGAACAAACAGGTGTAACTGATCTCCTTGAAAAAATTAAAAGACTGAAGTGGAGTTGGGATGGACATATTGCTAGAAGAGATGATAATAGATGGACAATTGAAATTTTAAACTGGATTCCAAGAGATTGTAAAAGACCCAGAAAGAGACCACATGTGAGATGGATGGATGAAATAAGAATGTGTGCAGGGGTGATGTGGAGAAGAGAAGCTAAAGATCAGAAAAGGTGGATTGAACTTGGAGAGACATTCATCCTGCAGTGGATTGATAATGGTTAATGATGATATATATATATAGAACTTTTTTAAAACTTTATTTTAAAGCTATGGCACTACAACACTGACATTCATATATATTTTTATTTTATTAAATTTTGCTGACTTGCTTAAGATATTTACATATTTTTATTCATGCACATTGAAACCCTATATTTAATAAACTAATATGAAGAACAAAATTGATAGTTCTTTCATTCTCCACTTTTTTGGCTTCTTTAAAATATATACAAATCCATCAACACTATACCGACTTTCCCATATTTTAGACTTATTAACTTTATTTATTAGACTATCCTTTCTAGCTAATTGAATTTGTTTTCCCAATTGTGTACATTGAAGCTATACTTATTATATATGATTTATAGAATTGATGCTATACTCTAATAATCACATTTTTGTCACATATTAAAAAGTTAAACTATGGTAGACTTTTCATGTATATTAGGGCAAGAAATTCTTCTTTTTGTAGATGAAACCTCATAATCAGTGATACTTTCAATGTTGTGGACAAATGTTTAATAATTATAGGTATGAAATTAAACAATGATCAGAGTTGGATGCAATTATCAATAACTTTAACATCATTATCAGAAATATCAGTGTGGATGAGATTTTTTCTGTAGAAAGAAAAATCACTTGCCAGATTTGGATAAGAAAATGTACCAAAGCTAAGTCAATTTAATTTTTTAAATATGTGATGTTGATAGCAGTTTTCTACACTTATTTGTTAGACCTCACAATTGTAAAAAGTCACCACCAATGTTGTACAGATAGAACCTTGCAGTAAATGAATCACAAGTATTTTCTGACTTTACTTGCTGTCATACAGGCCTATTACATCAGATGAAGAAAGAAGGATGAGTTATGACTTTAATCTGGCTAAAAATAATATGACATGAGGACAGCTTTTCCATTTGAGACCAAATTTTTAGAAGTGTAGATTCTTTATTTCTTGGTTCTTAGTAATATAATCTTGAAGATAGTATAAATACTTCACATAGATGATTTAGCAATTTTTTATAGAAAAAATATTTCAGAAATTCTCACTATCATTGCACACAATTTACTTCACAATAATTTTCAAAATTTAAACATATATCAAACTTTTCTATACACTTTTGTAAACATTAAATTTTCTCTCATCATTTTCAGTATCTTTTCTAATTCATGCCTGCTAAATAGTTTTGAAATAGCTTTTCAGTATAAAGTAAGACTTATGTATTATAGCTTGCAGCTCTTCTTTAATATAAAAAATTAAGTCTTCCTGTATATCAACTAATAAAAACTGAATTTTTTGTGCTACTATATTTTAGTTTGATTATCATAATCTCTACACAGTTTGTATGTTTACTTTTTCATATCTATTGCCTTATATTCTTCTCGCTGGAATAATTTATTATTTGGTTTCTACAAATTTATAAATATTTTAATAGTTCTAGTTTCCTTCTAATTTGACATGCTACTTTTAGAATTAATTTTAGATTCAACTGTCTGGCTAGATACTAAATTTATTAGTTTTGTTTCTATTCCACTTCCAAGATATAATGCACTTAATGAGAATAATCTTTATCAATGGTAAACATAAATTTGTCCATAATGTTATTTTCAATTATAATCTAATTGATTGTTGCTATTAAAAATCAAACATTATTGTCTAGAAGTAATTTCTTCTTTCTTCTCAATTTGATCTTTAATTTTTTCCACAGTTGGACTCAATTTCTTATTCAGAATGGTAGTTTTTCATTCAAAGTTTTTGCAAACTTCAATGTGATTTTCTACCTCTGGCTTTTCTTTAATCTACTTGTATTTTTATTTAGGATAAATACATTTTTATATAGCAATTACATTAGTTTTAGAGTCTTACAAAGCATCAATGTCAGTCTAAACATACTTTTTAAACAATCATTACCTATATTTGAGAAACTTCTTTCATATTTATGTCAATTTAAAATTCTCTCTTTTAGGATTTTTTGTAATAATATTAATTAACTGCTTTTATTTTTATTTCTGATCCCATAATCATCTGTTTCACATATTTAGATGATTGTTTCTCTCTTTTTTATATTTTCATTTATTTGAATACCAATATTTGATAGTCTTTTTTAGCATGCATAACTGTTAAACTTTTAATCTAGTTATTTGCTTGATCTTTTATTCTATTTTATTTAGATTGGTTTTCTTTAATAATTTTTATTAGTCTACTTAATAATTATTTTATTTGATCTGCCTTATAATTATTCCTTATCTTCCATTTATCTCTCTTTCATTTACTGTAATACATAACTTTGTTGTTATTTATTCACTTCTTTTAATGTAAGAAAAGTTGCTGGATAGATTTTCCTAAGTAAGTTATAGATAATCAAATAAAATGTGAATAGAGAGCCTGAGACATAAATGAGAATAAAAAATAAATAAAACCTAACATTGGTAAAATATTATAAAGAATGATTAATTCTACTACATATCTAGTCAGAGATTGATGCAGTAAAGATAATAAAAAAAAATTGCTGATGTATTTTGTCTGTATGTTTAGCTGGCTCAAGTGTATAGCAAATTTGAACAATATGTGAGGAAATTCTTGTGATGAGCTATGCATTGGCAAGTCAAATGAAAAGTGATAATTAAGATAATAATAATAATATCCCAGCTTTTTGCTATATCAAATTTAAATTAATAATATTGAATTTCTCATCATTTTCAAATGTTAGTATACCTTGCATAAGGTAACATTACTTTATGGGGAAATTTGCTACTATTTACATAAAAATCGCAAAAAGCTAAAACAAAATCCATTTTATATTTCAATAAATTGTAATTTATTTCTCTAATGGTAATGCTTACATTTTCTACCTAACATTCACCCTTCTCTTAGTCAGCTAAATGTTCATCTGGCAAATACAATTTTCAGTGTACAAAAATAGGACAAAAGTTGCATCCTATGAGTGTCAGTTCAAAATTCTTCTTTAAAAAATATTGCAATGTCTTTGTTGTATTATTTTCAGTTGCTAGATACATGCAGCAAACAATTGCTTATAGTACGAATTACACATGTATAACTTTCATTAATTAGTTAACTATACACTATGGACATAAGACTCATGTATATATAAAAATGAAATGAAAAATTACATTGTTTCTAATAATATTATTATTAATAGGAATACAATATTAATATCATTATATTATCGAATTAAATGTAAGTTACAATAATGAATACAAAATTTAAATAGATATCTTTACTAAAGAGATTCATCCTTTTTCTTTAATTAAAGTTGGATTTGAATATATCCTTGAATATTTATTTTAACGTATTTAATTTATTTTGGTAAATTATCAAATATTTTTTATTCCATTCCTATTCCTTGCAAGCAGAAAGAAAAAAATGCAATTCTGAATACTTTAATACAATATCTCTCTGAAATTATTTTACATAAGAGAAAAAAATATACAACCATGTTTAGAACATAAATAAAAATAGTTAACTTGTTAAATTATAATATTGCTCATAAATAGTCTTTTAGAAATAAACCAACTACAAATTCTTACTTTGTTTATTATTATTATTATTAGAAATGAACCCCAGATTTTAAATAATTATAGTTGTATAAAATGATGATGAATAAGAATTATCAGTTGATGTTAGATTTTAAATATTATTTTATAAAGGAATAGTAATTAATTTATTGTTTTCCATAATAAATTTGATAAATTGTAATTTAGAAATATTATATGTGTGTTTAAAGACGAGGGTCTTACAGGTAGTTTTTGTTATATCAATTATGTAGGGGTAATATTCTTATGCCATTGGGAATATATCTTTAGGGATGTATCCTCAATGTTAAGACATTGTACCTTGCTGAATGTCTGATGTGAAGAGTTTTCCATAATTTTATTATTATCTTAATCAAATCATTTATTAATTATAGTTTATGAGCTAATTGTAATTTGAATTATTAGTAAAATAAATGAGCTGAGTATTTAATTTGAACCCTGATTATTTATTGTGAATATAATTATTATTATATTTTAACTTTGTTAGTTTATTATACTTAGTTATTATCGAATATTGATTTTATTAGATATTATAGTTTGAGCTAGCCATAATAGTAATCATCTTTAATAACCATTGGTTCTTTTTTCATATGACATAGCATTGACCGGGTGGCGAACCCACAACCGTCTGAAACCAAGTACTTGCTTAAAAGGCGTAACTTGACTGTAGTTTAGTTTTGTTTATTTGATAATTAGTCGGAGAGTCTATGTTAGATTTCCTTTAGGTGAGGATTCAATATATATATGGTTTAATTTAAAGAGAAATAAAAAAATTTAAAAGAAAAAAGAATATAGTTAGTTGGAAGAATATAAAGTAAATATTATTATACTAAGCCATTGAGATACTTAAAAGGCCAGATTGTATCAATAAGCGAGATGATACATGCAAACTTCCTTCTATTTGGAAAGATTTTTTTAAAAAACATTCCTAAATTTAACATTTTTTGCTATTGGTGGAATTTTAACATTTTATTCAAATCAGTGATTGTAGCGCCTCTACAACCGTCTTTCTACCTTTTATAACTCTGTGGATGGCTTCTGTGACCAAGTCGAAACGTCAGTATATTAATATTAAAAGTTTTTAACACGGATGAACCCGCAAAATATGTATTTTATATTATACTAGTATATATACACAAGAACTAACCTAAACCTTTTATTATTTACAAATGCACAACTTCCTCTTTATTCAAACTATTATATTTTGATTTAGTAATATTTGTGAACTTACTTTTGAGAAAATAAATGCAGAAGATATTGTAAGCGTATGTTGGCGGCTTGTATTCGTAAATAATAATTTTTTTAAAAAAAAATCATTTAGCTTAGAGAAAATAAAGATGATTATAAATGTAAATTTTTATCTTAGAAACAGCTTATCGTAATGACTACAAAGTATTCATAATATCCGTTTACAAAAATAACAATATTTTGTTTTCTTCACACCAAAAATAAAAATATAAGATCTTTGTTATATTATTTTAAGTATATTTCATCTTAATTTATATTTTTACATATACACATGTAAATGAGATGTGCATGTGAGAATTAATATTTATACATATTTACGATTTAGCGATAATGATTTTAACTAACTAATAGAGAGTGAAAATGACGTGATTGCATTATTATTCTATTCTTAAATATTTGATTTCATTTTAAAAGGATTTTGTTTATTAAGAGGTAAATAATAATAGTATTGTCTAAAAGAAAAGAAGGGAGAAATGAAAAATGTATTATTTTCAAATGCATTAAAGTTGTTTATTTGTAAGATAATATAATTTATTTTTAAAATATTTATTATTTAGAATTATTACTTCTGAAAAATTAAATCAAAAAGACATTTTACAACATTAAAAAGTATGGAAATTTGTGCGGAATACTATTTCAAACTCTACCACATACTCCAAGATTGTTTTCTAAAGTAACCATATTTGTTTATGCCGATTGCCTGGAATAAAGCTAAAATTATAAATTCATTTGAAATTCTTAGAAATGAATTCTTCACGCATTATTTTTGTTTCAGTTGATATCTAGCAACAAAAAAAAAAAAATGAAGGAATGACAATTTTTTAAACTGGAAGTCAGATGGGCTCAGAAATTGTTTACTTGGCGAACAATGCATGGAAGAAATAATTATTTAAAGAGATCATCACGCTCCATAGAATTGAAAACAATATTAATTACTAACACCTTAAAGGGATTGATTCAAATCTTGCTAAGATAGAATCTTAATAATCTTCAAAACATGAAATTTTAAGCTAAGCCATATATAATCATGTATTATTACATTATTCTTACTACCATCACTGGACACTAATCGACAAGAAAAGACTGTTTTTTATGTATAAAAAAAGTTGGATATTATTTGTGAAAAAGTCAGTCTATATTTTAATAATTTTCTTTTTTTTTTAAAAAAAAAAAAGATTTTTTGGTATACCGATTTTTTTTAAACTCTTAAGAGCCTTGTGTTTTGACTTGAGAGTTTCCTGTGCAGTCATTATTACATCTGATTGGCTGTTGTATAAGCATTTTTAAGGCGCTTCTGTCAAAGGTTTCAGCCTTTCACGTTATCATTGTATCATCTGCCTGCCCTTAATAAATTAATATATTTAACTCTTAAATTAAAAATGAAGTTGTTTTATAAAATTCATGTCTTTATATTATGTTTTGCATAAAAGTGACACTTGAAAAATCTGACTATTACTTTTTAATGTGGACAAGTAATTTTAGCTAAGGCTAGTATTATTATTAAAATATTGTTAAAATTTATAAATAGTATTTTGTGAGAGTGTATTCTTTTAAGTTTTTTTTTTTTTATATTGAAAACTAAAGATATGAAATAATTGATCTTACAAATACATGATTTTTCATTAGGCAGGTCCTTCAACAGTAATCCAATAAGAGAACAAAACAAAGAACTCTCCTGTACAGACGTCAATGAGTAGTAGTAGTTAATATTAAACATTTTTTTAAAAAATGCACCCATTACCTTTCTAATGTCTCGAAATATATTATACTGATGTGTATTTTATTTATTACATATTTCAAAGACTGGTGGTTAGTTAGTCAATCCAATTGGAAGTTATCAATAATGCAAAACAGAATAATATATTTCAGCTATATTTAGCATAAATTACCAGAATAATCAGAATTATTCACATCATAATAGCTATATGTTACATACTATCTTTAACATACATACATTTTTATTTATTGTTCTTGATACACATACACTTTTTTTTTTTTTAATGATAAAACAGTCATTTTAAAAATTTATCTTGCAACTAGTATTTATGTTTTATAAAAATAAAAAGAATTTGAGAGCAGTTTTTTTAAATGTTAATCTGATTTCATATTTTTTATTTACTTAAGATTAAAGAATTTATTTAATATACTGACTTATTTTGTCTCCTACATATTTAGAACTCTAAGATATTGTTGTGCATAGATATTACTGGAGAGGAATGATATATTGTAATGATGGATTAGTTTATTTAGCCAGTGTACTCAACAGAATTTCATAATTTTCACACATTAAACATGCATATATTTTAAGATTATACATCTAAATACTTACTTAAGAGATTTTATATACTTATAAAATACTTATTAAACACATAAGATATATATATATATATTTGATGTAAAACTTATATTATTATTTATGTAATTGAATATTTATTTATACAGCACTATGTTGATAAATTGTAAATGTAAATTAGCAATCAGGCTAATGCACATGCGCTTTACCGATAACTATACGTAAATAATATTAGCATTTTCAAACACAAGATAAAGTCTTAAGAAAATGCTAAATTCAAACTCATAATAAACAGTTAATGAGATTAAAAGGCACTTTGGATGTAATAAAATGTACTCTTTAACTCCATGTTCTTCATATTTATACACTTCATACTTTCCCCAGTCCAAATTGTTTCATTCTATACTATTATTGACCATTAACATATTTATATTAATTTTTTTATTATCCTAAATATATATATAATAAGATACATATTTTGATATAATTTTTTTAAGTTTTATTTAAAATATTGTAAGGAATAGTGAATATAGCACTACAGTATTTTTATTGTTAATAAAGCTTTGCTCTTAATACAATTTTTATATTTGTACATATATTTAAAATATTTTAAAATCATGTCATCAAAACCCCATAGTTATTTTTTTTATTGCCAAAATTTGATGATTTTTTAACTTTATGCTATTTTCTATATATATTTAAAATGTGAGCATTATGGATTCTACTTACAACAGCCTTATTGAATATAAATTAATAATTCCAACCAAAGTGTTTAACATTAGAACCACATAAGGTGCTAATAGTAAAATTACTAAGATTTGATATCACATTAGTCTAATCTACCATAAATTTCCCACTGATGATCATTTCATGGTTACAATACCAATTTTAAGTTGGGTGGAAATATAATGTTGATATCATCATAATATTTAAATATATGATGACATCTTGCTATAGCAAAAATATTTCATCCTTCAAAATTTATATTGACTTGGATTTATCTAAAGTAATTGAGATTTGCACATTGTATTGAGATACTAGAATATATTTCCATCCAGATGAAATAAAGCTTATGATTAATAATTTAATATTGATGTCAAATGTTGGTAAGTTTTATATTGGCAATTTGAATGGCTATAATATTAAATTTTGTTTTATGATAATTCCTTGTTAACTTTATGGTTGTTTGGATTATATATTGAAGCAGTCGGATCTGAGTTCGATCCTAGCTTCATGACATCTAGCCATAAGCCCACTTCAAACCCTAGTACTAACCTTAAATTTCCGATGCAATGGGGCTTTATACGTTCAATCCACGCTGATTTCCATAAAGAATAACTTATTTCATAAATGCGTATTAAAATTAATTAGTTTCAGATTTAAATTGATCAATTCTATTAATAAATTCATGATAGAATTATTCATGAATTTATATATTATAATTGCATGGATTGTGCGTATATATTTGTAAATATTTAAATATATATAATTGTTTAAAAGTTTCATTGCGTCGGGAATGTTTGATTTTATTTTTAAATAATTTGTTAAAGTTTTATTGATTAAAAGCTACATTCTTTCGATAAGCTTTCAGATTTTCCCTTTCCAAAAACAACAGTTAATGTTTTATTAATTAAAAAATAAATTCAAGTTAATGAGTTTGAAAGCCTTTTCGAAGGAATATATCTAAAAACAACCAGTAAATCTAAAAACATTGATAATGAAAGAAGCGCTAGCCTGAAGGCATCAGAGGACATATATATAGCTCTGAAAAGTTTGGAGAAGAAGCAAAGCCATCTTTGTTGTAGAGAAGTACAGTAAACTCTGTGCATTTTAAATAGTGTTTCGATCATGGTAAGGGGCTAAACGTCAGGAATCTGGCTATCGGTTCCTGAAGTCCCCTGAAAATCTTTAATGGAGCTGCTGAAACTTTTCCAGACAAATCATGCTGCCAAAATCAAATAAAATGCTGTTTAAGTAATCAATCAAATGGTGCCCACATTTTTACCAACTCGGACATGTAAACTAAGAATCATCCTGGGAAGAAATGGGTAATATGTTTTCATAATGAATCTTAAACTTTCTGACCAGTTTCGAACTTTACTTTACACTCCCTTTAGAGCTCTTTTATTCTTTAATGTAATAATCTTTAGAAAACCTTTTATTCATGCTACTGTAAACTTATATCGTAATTCTCTCAACCTCTAGTCTTTAAACTTTCTCTTTTCTTACTTGGCGGTTCATTTATTATATTATATATAGATATTTGTGTGCTTTATTAATGTCGTTTATTTTTAATTATATGCCAATAATCTTTTGACTCGATGAGCTCCTTTGTTCTATTTGCCTTATGCAAATAATATATTAATTCTACTAGTAGTTCTCATCCATTAGAACTAAATTTATAAGTTCTATCAATCATCGAGTCGAAAGAAATTATTACATGTTTGCTATTTTTATAATTGGCTAATAATAAATTATTAGCTCCGTTTTTAATCTAGGCCCCAGCTATTTCTCATATTTACCAATGTATATTTATTCATATATAATCTTAAAATGTTTTTTTGCAAAAGGGCCGATAAAGGAATCAAATAAATATATTCTAATTCAACTTTGTTATTTTCTATTAAGATTCAGGAAGGGCACGATGATTGGGGCATAATTAATATGATTTTACAAATACTTTAAAATAGTTTTTGTTAAAAGCTCATTTGACTTTAATTAATTTGATCAAGTCATCACGTAGAGCATTCTATAGGGGTTTTAGTATTCAAACGATGACTATCAAGTCATCATCTTCGAACATTGCTGATGTAGGGCAATCTTCCGCTCCGTTAGGCTGGTCGGTAATCATATTTCTATTATTTAAATTATCGAGGAAGAAAGCTCTTCCTCTCCTGTTCATATTAGTCAAAGGGCATAAGACTTGTCAGACACAAGCCGCCATAGGACTTCGATTATTGACTAGCCATCATCTTTCAATTTCACTTTATAGCTCATAATTCGTCAGCACCGTTACATCTCTGTTCCAGTAAAGCCCGCTCTGATGCTCGTAATTCATGATGAAGTGATTTAAATTAAAGTCCAACAAATTCTCTGTTTTATCTCAACATAAGTTTTCTAATAAAAATTAAAGTTATGCCCTAAAATACGTATCTTGCTCTTCATGAATGGATTTGCGAATGTGAAAATAAATATCACATTCTTTCGTATAAAATTAGAGTAAAAATTTCCTTTACTAATGAATACCTTTATCTGCCTTTTATTTTCTTGTTGGGGGCATAGACATAGAATTCCAATATTGCGTAATATCCATTGGCATATAATAAGGACCACCACTTTTATTATAATTCTAAACTATATTAAAGGCTAGAGGTGAGTAATATAATCATTATCTTATTCAACCAGACAAATTATTATTATTAAATATTTTCTAAACACACTTGGTTTCTTAGTTCATAATTCTTTTATAATTATTTTAATGTTAATACTCGCTGTCTGTGTTGGCAACCCGAACGTATACATATGATTCGATTTAAAATTATCTTAGTTAATTGATTATCCATTAGTGTCAGTTCAGGGGTCTCTGATCCTCACCAACCATTGAGCTAGTTTCTTGGCACATAGCACTGTGCCGTCGATTTAGATTTCTACTAATCTGAGCTGTTGAATTGGGTTTGAATTCAGTTTGAACCAGCTGAGTTTGGATCCGACTTGCAGTTCTTTTGCTGGGTTTTTTGACTGGTACAATATGTATACTATCACGTGGTATAATTTTAAAACTTTTTACAATTGAATATTATTAGGCAATAATAATTTCAAGTAATAGTATATTTAATCCTAAGCTGTTTTAAATGTATAGTAGAATCACAATATATGCTATATTTTGTTCTAAGTCTTTCTCATGTACAAGGAATGTAGCATATAATAGCTCATTTTGATGATATACTTTGATTAAAATAGAATATGTATATTGTTTATTAAACTGCAAATAATAACTGCAAGTGTAAATTAAAGAACAAAAAAAAAGTATCCTCTATAATTATTGTATCTGAATTGCCCAGAAATTTTAAATAAAGAATCAAGCTATGCAATTAAATTTATAAAAAGGGAAAAGCTCCAGGTAATGATGGAATTATAATCAATATCTTAAAAGAAGCAGGTGAAGAAATAGAAATATTTTGCAAAGTTATATACCAAATATCTAAATGATAAAGATGTTCCTGATGATTAGAAAAATAGAGTATTAATGTTAATATTTTAAAAAGTGATTAAAAAAATATTAGAAGTTCATCAGTTCTATACAAATTTTTTACCAACATAATTACAGCTCATCTGCAGTGAACTTCAAGTTTTAACCAGCTAAAAAAAACAAGTTGAATTTAAAAGTGGTTTTAGTACAATGGATCACTAAAGTTATAGTAAGACCAATAAAAATGAGTTGCTATCATACTTTGGATTTATAGATTATAATATATCCAGGATATTGTCATATTCTGAAAAATACTTATAAAAGTGCAACCACAACAATTATAATGATACTAAGATGATTAACACTTAGAAGATTATATGATAGGGTGACTTAATATTTGCATACTATTTTACAGCAGTTATGCAAGAGATACTTTGTGGATTATAAATGGGAAGCTAAGGAAGTAAAAGTAAATGGAGATTATCTAAATTTATATATGATGTAATTAATATTTACTAATGCAATAAACCTAAAGCATGTGCGGTTGAAAATGTGAAGGTAGGGACCTTTACAGGTCTTAACTACAAGCTTATGAATTGGAAAAAAAGAGGGGAACCCTTCTTTACTTCAACCTACTTTTTATATAAATAGGTGAAGCTGAAGCAGTTAGATCTGAAAGCGTGAAGCTATTCAATACTTCACTGATTAAGTCCACAATTCCTATTCTACATTAGTACTCGTGAATCTTTCAATTTACAATGAGTCAATGGAAAGATCTTATAGTTAGAAATCTATTACGTTAATTTAAAGTTGTAATTGTAAATTTATTTAACACACATTGATGACATAAGTAATATTTACTAATGCAATAAACCTAAAGCATGTGCAGTTGAAAATGTGAAGGTAGGGACCTCTACAGGTTTTAACCACAAGCTTATGCATTGGAAGAAAAGAGGGAAACCCTTTTTTACTTCAACCTACTTCACATTTTCAACCACACATGCTTTAGGTTTATTGCATTAGTAAACATTAATTACATAATCAATGTGTGTTAAATAAATTTATAATTACAACTTTAAATTATCATAATAGATTTCTAACTATAAGATCTTTCCATTGACTCATTGTAAATTGAAAGATTTCATAAGTACTAATGTATAATAGGAATTGTGGACTTAATCAGTGAAATATTGAATAGCTTCATGCTCTCAGATCTAACCGCTTCAGCTTCACCTATTTATATAGAAAGTAGGTTGAAGGAAAGAAGGATTCCTCTCTTTTCTTCCAAGGCATAAGCTTGTGGTTAAAACCTGTAGAGGTCCCTACCTTCACATTTTCAACAGCACATACTTTAGGTTTATTGCCTTAGTAAATATTACTTATGTAATCAATGTGCGTTAAATAAATTTATATGATGTAATTATTTTTGGAAATAATGTTTTAGAGCTTTAAGAAATGTTGCAAGATAAATTTAAGAAAGTAACATAAAACGTAAATGTTAAAAAGAGTAAAGTTATGCTGAATGGATTTTTTCAAAGACAGAAAATAAAGATTGATAATGATAATTTAGAGATTGTTTTAAAAAAAAGAAAAGAAAGATTTTTAATGATGAGTTAGAAGTTAACAACTACAAATATTTTGGTCAAATTAATACTACAGATGAAAATATAATTGTTAAAATTAATCATAGAATTAAACATGGTGGGAGTGCTTTTGGTAGAAACAATATAAAATATGTCCATGTTTGAAAATTTTAATAAATGTGTTTTACAAATTTTTACTTATGGATCTGAGACTTGAGCACTTAACAGAAGAGCAGTACAGTGACTTCAGACTATTCACCAAAATGTGAAGAGATGCATATTAATAATAACAAGAAGAGATTTAAAATGAAATACATGGGTCAGAGAACAAACAGATGTTACTGACATATTGAAAGAATTAAGAGGAGGTATCTTAGCTGGACATAATATATTATTAGGAAAGATGATAGATGGGCAGTGGAAATTTTAAGCTGTATCTCAAGAGATTGTAAAAGATCTAAAAAAATTAATATGAGATGGATAATTGAAATAAGAAATGTACTGGAATGATATGAAAAAGAGAGGCTATAGATCAGAGAAACTCAATCAAATTGGAAAGACCATCTTGCAGTGAATTGATGATTGAAAATAATAATGATATATATATATAGTACTGGCAACCCGAACGATTACCTTGTAGTATAACTATATCTAGTATAACATATTTGGTAACTGATACCCTGAAAATGTTACTTTTCAATATAACTATCTAGTAGATCTTCATATATCATATGAAGTAGATAATGATAATGATTAAACCTAATAAAATGGGTTACAGTTCCCTACCACTTCCTCCAAATCTACTTTAGTCATTTGAAATAGGCTTTACCACTCTGAAGCAATTTGTTTTAATTAAAATAATGTAAAAAAAAACATGCATTTACAGCTTTCTGGGCCATCATTCATGTGAAAAAAAGCTGAACGGTTCGATATCATCCATTTGTAATTTCCTAATCCCAGATATATTTAGTATTTTCAGTGATAAAGCATTATCCTTAAATTGTTTTATAAACAAGTGACAAATGCTATGTGAGCATTTGAAATGAAAGCTGCAATATAAAATGGCACTGAGCATTTGATTTTATAAAATATTAACCATTTATTTGCAAGATAGGATTAATTCTCACACACAAATATATATATATATATCATAATTAATTTAACCTGCAAAGAAACTAAAATATATCAATCACTCGTATAAAAAGAATAAAATAAATTACAATAAATGATTTAAAATAACTTAAAAATAATAGTTTTAAAAATGTATTGCCATGCTATTTCTATATCTTTAGCAACTTTTTTATTCTTGATATTTATACTTTATCTTGCTGATCCTGCAGAATTAAAACATCCAGTGTGTTTTTGAAATTTGTATAATTATTTATTCAGCAGGTGCTTTCTTATTTCCATTATTCTTATCTTAAGCAGTCAATCAAAAAACATTAATAGGAATCACAGATAATTTTTATTTAATCCAGGTGTTATGATAATTTATGCATGGAGTTCAAAGCAGTCCCAAAAGACGACTGCATAATTTATAGTAGAGCTGTTGCACATATAGATTTTTAGCAAAGCATTATCTGTGGTTGTTTCAACAAGAGTTTCTATTTCTGGTAATGATAAATCTTTTTTTTTCCAGAGCAATGAAGTATATCTCAATCAAAATTATAATCACAATGCAAAAAGTTGTTTTTGAATTTAATATTGTCTCCATTGTCCCACTTTTTTTACTAGTTAGAGTTAGACTTTTTACTTTTTTATACAATGATAAAATGAATGTGTTCACCCTTTTCACTTAATTTTTCCTTTCAACATTTTGTTGTATTAATTTTTTTTGTTTTTGATTAAAATTACATAATATATCACTGATTTTTTTTTTTTTTTTGGTTTAATAGTGATTACATTCCAAATTAGTACATTTATTTTTTTATTTGTTATTGACAAATGCACTCAAGTAAACTATTTTTTTAAAAATAAATCCTTAAAGTTAAATAAAGTTAAATATATTGTAACGGAATATAATATCCCGTCACATTATTTTAAAATGAAAATAAAAAGATCGTAAATAAAATGGATTTATTAAAAAGAAAAAAACTTAAAAACTGAAAATTAAAAGTTGTTTAATATATATATTGTCGCGCAGATGGAAAACTTAAACTATTTTAAGAAAAAGTATTTGAAAGTATTTTTTGTTGTAAAAAAGTAAAAATATAAAGATTAATATTTTAAAAATAGAAATAATGTTGATTTCTATAATCTTAGAAAATGGAAATGATTGTCTTATTAAGCAAACTAGCCCTTGAAGCATTTAAAATAAATTAAATGGTCAGATAAGAGAATACAAAGAAATTAAATGTCCAATACAAGCACGAAAATGACAGCACGGACCATAACTGAAACATGAAAGGATTAGTGACGTCTTGCCGGTTGAATCCAAATATTGGATGATAAGAGACTAAGAAAAATATAAAAGTCAAATTATTATTATAATTGTTATCTGAGAGCTGACTATGAATATGTCGTTATAACTAGCTATATTGCAGATTTTCACGATGTGGAAGTCTGCAATAAATTTAATTTTCTTTTCCGGACAACCAGCTGAGACCTCCCTATGATAGTTAGGGACCAAAAAGGAATAGCAAGTAGCGGCTTCGTTTTTAAAAAGGAAGAACAAACAATCTACATAAGTGATCACAAAGATGGACCTCAAAATCTGCAGAATCCGTAAAGTATAAACTTTTACCAATTGAACTTTCTTTTAAATAATTACCGTATAACGTCAATAAATAATCAATCCAAAAAAAAAATAATATAAATGAATGTACTCTTATCTGACCAAGAATAGAACTCTAAATTAATTATAAATATTTGTTTTTATATACATTTGCTATTTCAATCATTTCCATTTTTTTAAATTTAATTATTTATGTTTGTATTTAACTAGGTTATTTATTTCTATCTGTTAAATAAAATGTATTAAATTAAAGTTGGGTGTAGATAGCTGCATGGATAAAGATTAATAACTATGTTTAAATTCGTTTATATTCAATTTAAGGGATTTTAATTTCAGACTATTTGTTTCGTGGTTAGGGCAATGCTTGTGAAGGGATATATGGGTGTTTATATTAATGTAATGTGAAGCGTGTTTAGCATACAGGGAAATGTGCCCAACTGAATGCATAACCCCAAAGAGGCAGTCATATCGTTGAAATGGTCGCAGATGTATTTCCTGTGCCATTGACCCCTTCTAGCTCTACGGACAGGGATTTATAAGATGGCAGAAAGACCGCTCTCCCCCATACATAGCACTCTTTAAAAATAACCATACATGATTCCTTAGTCAGACAGATGTACTTTCCTGTTCTGGACATGGATCATTTCCGTCAAATAATATCATGCTGTCAGATGCACATTCCTGTCGGCGTGGTTTTATGCTAGCATCTTCATATTACATTGATTGCGACTATATATCTGGAAGCAGGCATTGGGTTGGCTACGAACTTTTAGACTGAGATTGAATGAATGTTTTGATAAGTTTTTAAGTGGAAAAAAAATCTATGTAGACTATCTATGCTTGACATGCTAAAGTAAAATATAATTTAAATATCCATCTGTGCAGTCTATTTAAATAGTAATTTGAACTTAAATTAAAAAAATTATTAATGTTAAAATCTAAAAATTAAATTTATTCCTCAATTTTAAATGTGCATCAATAAAATCTATTTGTGTGTTAATTACTGGCAGTGGCTTCTTTAATTTTATTGTTTTAAATATTAATATATTTTGAGAATCCAAATCTATTAAAACTTATAAAAATGTTTAAATCTCTGCTACTCTATGAGCTAGTAACATTGAGCAAACGGTCAGAATAATATATATAAAAAAAATTTTTGAATCTTAACTTACGTATCTGCCTACTATATAAATTTTTCTAGGTTCAAATGCCTAGATGGCGCCCGTATAGTGCAGATTACGTTAAAGGCCCTTTTCATTGACCGTTAAAATATATTTCACCCTCTTTTGATTCTATTAATACACCATTATCTGGAATAAATTCATTTATTCAAATTTATTTTAATAAATTTTATAAGTTCTATTTATTTATTTAATCCATGAAAAGTTCCTTCATATACCTTACCTGTGCACTCATATACATGTCTATTCAAAAATATATATTATTGAATTATTGCATTTCCCTTTTAACCAATATTATTATTAATTTTAAAACAATTTTGAATAAACTTATGTATTGCTAGCTGACTACTTTTTCAGGCAATTTTTTCCTGTACCACAATATATATACAAATACAATATCCATTAATTAAGAAAACTGTTGTAATAACAATAAATATAAGAGTAATTAATTACTATATACAGTCTTTCAATCCACAGAAGTACTTTTGGTTAATTCCTTAACCTGCTAACTGCTGTTAAATTCAAAAAACAAAATATAAAGCAAACACCATCAACTCAAATCCCATGAATCCAAAATTTTAATGTTAGCAGCTTATTTATTAATTATATTCATTTTATTTCTATTTATTAAAATTGCCTTTTTTTCATTTTTCTTTTATTATGATTTCTCTCTTCAAGAAGAATCTTAACACTTTCAATATCAAACTTAACTTTATTTTTACATGTCTTTTCATGATCCAAGAAAACTGAAGTAATCATTAAATCAGTATTATTTTTACTCATCTCATGCTGGTATAACAATTCATGCTCCTTTAATCTTTTTTCAATACTACATCATATATCAATAAATTAAATTGCAGTATTGAAAAAAGATTAAAGGATCATGATTTTTTTGAAAAGTAAAAATAATATTCATTATATGTAAATCAAGGTGAAGTATTGAAAAAAGATTAAAGGAGCATGAATTGTTATACAAGCTTTAAAAAGTAAAAATAATACTGATTTAATGAGTGCTTCAGTTTTCTTGAATAATGAAAGGACATATAAATATAAATTTAAGTTTGATATTGAAAGTGTTAAGATTTTTCATGAAGTATGAAATCGTAATAAAAGAAAAATTAAGGAGGCAATTTTAATAAATAGAAATAAAATGAGTATAATTAAT
This sequence comes from Epiperipatus broadwayi, assembly GCA_028023455.1. Lineage (NCBI taxonomy): Eukaryota > Metazoa > Onychophora > Udeonychophora > Euonychophora > Peripatidae > Epiperipatus > Epiperipatus broadwayi. The sequence continues at coordinate 750,260 of JAQFVV010000351.1, read as the reverse complement.
AGATATGCTGCTAACATTACAATTTGGGATTTAGGGATTTGAGTTGATGGTGTTTGCTTCCATTTTATTTTATGAATTTAACAGCAGTTGAGGCAAGTTAAGGAATTAACCAAAAGTACTTCTGCGTATTGGAAGACTGTATATAATAGTTAATTATATATTTATTACTTTTATTGTTATATATATATAAATTTTACCGTTAAATTTATATATATATATTTTATAATGGGTACTGTATTTTACATTTAATATATATATGCCAGGGACACTTATATAAAAAAAAACAATTTTTTTTTTTTAAAAAGTGTTTAATAATAAATTTAGGGAGCAACATTTATGTATATTTTATTATGTGTGTGTTTGCTCATCTATTCTAAGAAAAAATAGGAATAATAAAAAGAAAACTTAATGTTTTATATTTTCATTTTTTAAATAAAGCAAATATTGGAATATCTAACACAATCTGACCATTTTATATTTTTTCAATATTTTTTTCTCTTATTGAAATTTAATAGTAGTCTTCTTTAAAAATCCAACCTCTATTTAATTATTTGATGTTTTTAGGCTAATATCAACTTTATGCATGTTCTAAAATATTTCAATCTTCTTAGCATTAAACTTTGAAAACATTTTATTACACAAAATATTGTATATCAATGTCAGAAAAAATAATATAGGAAGAATAAAATGTGCCATCAACATAAACTGAAAAAATTAATAATAATCACAATCCACTTATGGTACACCAAAATGGAAAAATGACTGGTTCATTTGCATTTTTGTCTATTTATATTTTTTAGATAGCATATAATTGAAGTCATGTACAGTCATCCAACATAATTTGTGGCTTCACTATAATTGTTTTATAGATTTTATTTAGTTTTTCAGTTACATGTCAATGATTTGTATGAAGCTGATTTGTTTTAATAGCAGCAACCTTATGCTGTGTTTGCTATTTTGGCTGTACTCCGATTGCTATATCTTTTTGATCTTGTTTTAATCCTCTCTATAACTTTACGTTACTTTGCATAATTTTATTTTACCACTGTTACAAGTTTGAAATTATTAGTTGGAAAAAAAAAATTAAGATGTCAGCATTATATGGCCTTTTTAGGCAATAGTCAATTTGCATGAAAATACCATAAAGGACATGGCTCTAGATGTCAATGGAAATATTTCTGATTGGTAGAATGTTTTAGTTTGAAGCCAAATAACAGATAAATTTACATTCCTAAAGAAATATTGTTGATTTTCACTAATTTGTTTTCATATTAAAGATTATTTATGTAATATTTTTGCAAAATACTTATTTTAATCCCAAAAATTACATCACTATAATTAGAAGTTCTTCAAAACATTTAAAAAGTATTTACAGCAAACAAGCGATTTTTACTAGACAAAAGAGAGTGATTTTTGTCAAAATAGTAAACAATTTAAAAAAATTAAATAAAATAAAATAATAAATTAGATGTTTACTTATAAGATTTTTTTTTCTTTCTTTAATCATAACTAACCCTAAATTTTTTCTGATTTTAAAAAATTAAATTCAAATACCTAATATTTTGTTCTATCTTTTTAAATAGTTAAATTATATCCAATAAAGTTCATATTTTGCAAAGATCAAATAATAACTTTTAGAATGTCTATCATTTTAAAGTTACATTTGTAATAAATAATGTTAAGATTGTCAATATATAATATAGGGAAAAAGTTTAACTATAAAAATAAAATTTTCAAACATGATGAAGTTTTTATGAAAATGTCACAAGAAATAAATAAATTAGCTTTATTTTTTTAAAATGTGGATTTGAAAACATATAATAAACTGAGATACTCTATTCTCATCAATTATGCAATCATAGCTCTTTATTAAAGTATTTAAGTGTGTATAATGTTTCACCTGTCTCTATCAATTCTTATCTATCTTTCCTACTCATTTATTGGTAAATTTAAAAAAAAAAAAAAGGTCAGTCAAAAGCAGATGAATTTGTCAATACAAAATAAAAGTAAAAACAATATTGTTATCAAATAATATTATTTGGGGCATTGTATCCAATCACAAGCTTGCATATTCCAACTCCAAAAGAAAAACAAAAGCAGAAAGGCTAAAAATAAAAAGTTAAAGATGAGTTTGTGATAATTATGCACATCCACCCATTAACAATGAATAAATTATTTGTACATCATATGATCACCTTTTTATGCTTATACAAGCAATTAAAACAATAACAGACTTTTTCATAGAATATTGTAACCTAGTTGAAGCTTTAATATTCAATATAAGCTAGAATGTGGTGCATTGTAATTGTTATCCAGTTTCAACATATTTAATATCCCTAGACTACTTTCTAGCTTATGGCTTGTGCTAAAAGTTAGTCTGAAGATACTGTATAGATAAACACTGGATATGTATAAACATCTAGCATCTACTGATTACTAGAGCTTTTGTACTATTGTGTAAAAAATTGCTACTGTTATAGTGAATAAATCTACATACAATACATGTTGATTCTTTATTCTATTGTAGTTGATGTCTTTTATATCATTCTTTAACTTTTGCAGCACACATTTTTTGCAAAATACTTCAAGATTATATTCTTTGTGCAGGCAAATATCAATGAAAGCTCACAAAAATCCTTTATAGTCTTAATATTGTAAACATGCTCTCATTTATGAGAGCTGAAGAATGTAGTCTTATGATTTTGCCATTAAATTTTGCTCTATAAACTTCCTTTCTAAATAATTTTTTTTCCATTGTCTTCATTATATATCTATAGGAGATCCATATCTTATAGACATACAATAGATCAGACTACTAACAACATTACAGGCAGTAAAATTAATTGAGATAGTTATATCACTATGATAATGTACCATATTGTTAATTTTTGTTAAATACATCTGACTTTGGAAATTATGTTGTGCTTCAAAATTGAAGCCATCCTTTTTAACTAAGAAACATCCATTATATTTAAATAAATTAACTAAAGGTTTGTTAAAACTGTTTTCTTTATTACTGCCAGATAATGTACTTATGACTTTTTAAATTACTAAGCCAAAATCATTATAGGGTTGCATTCAAAACATTAGAAACATTTTGTGATTATTATTTAATTCAAGGGTTCTTGTCCAGGTGTTCATGTTTCTCCAAATGATTATGAAGATTCTAGAAACCCTGAATTAGAAAAAATCAATTTATTAACTTTATTTTTTTTAGCTTCTAATTTAATTTTAGCATTTCATTCACTTGTAAAAGTATGCAAAAAATTACAGTAATATTCTATTTCATATTGCTTACACTCATCCATTCTTTGAAATTACAATAATTATTAAACTTAACACTAGCTCACAAGATAACAGTCTTTATGTTGAGTGTCAAAATTAATAGCTACATTTTGAAAATGGGTTTATCACATTGGGAAAGAGATTTGTGAACAGACAAAAGTTTATAACATTCTAATTTGACTTAAAATAATTAGACATTTATCTACCTATTGGAATCTAGAAACCATAAAGTTGAACTTTTTTATTTTTTCTGCAAGTATAAAGACTGAATTATTAGATTTAAATTTCAGTATTGTATTAAACCATCAAGAACAAAATACCATATAATATTAAATTATCAATGCACTTCACTACTGTTACACAATGCTTTATTTACCACATTCTTTTACATTTTACAGTTTTGATTGCGCCAGCAATTTTCTTCAGAACTACAGCATAATATAAACATATTAATATAAATATGCATGAACATGTAATTTACATTCTATATATATATCTTATCATATAAAATGTAAATTATATATTCATGTATATTTATATTCATGTGTTTGTATTATGTTGTAGTTCTGAAGAAGATTGCTGGGACAATCAAAACTGTAAACTGCAAAAGTGAGTGGTAAATAAAGCAAAGTGTAACAGTAGTAAAGTGCATGGATGATTTAGTATTATATGTTATACATTTGACAATGCAATAAGAAAGAGTAGTTATTATACTTCTTCAAGAACAAAATAATTATCCTATTTATAATTAAAACAAGCATCTTTTTCATAATTATATTAATTAATCATGCATGTGTGTATATGTTTACATATATATATATAGGAATATATGCATACAGAAAAAAAAAAGTATATTTTTATGCAAAATAATTAAAAAAATAAGAGAAATAAAAATCTGTCTATTTTGAACAAAATCAATAATAATCTTCATTCAACAAGAAAAAAACTAAAAAAAATGATGTTTGCTTTTAATTATCAATTTAAGATTTTACTCTGATTTACTTTAAAATTTCTCTATTTTCAAGGAATAATAACGAGAAAAAATAATTCATGTAAAGTTTACAATAAAGATAGGTGTACTAATAGATTCTTCATTATTGAAAACAGAATAAATCTTTTCTTTGCATATTTTTTCTCTCGTGTTGAAATACTATTATAGTCGAAGTTCTAAAATATTCAATAATAGATGAATTAAAAAAAACATTTTCAACAAATTTAAGTTTCCAGATGAAATCTAGCAATATTGTTTATTGCACTAACATATCTAATATTTACACCTCTTTTTATCATCACAAAAGAGCACCGTTTAAATGTATTTCATTTCAGAATAAAATCTCTCAAGATTTCATTAAAAAAAAAGAATCGCTTTTAGTCTTCATCATGGTATAAATAATCTATTTTTAGATATCAGATTTTATTTGTATCAACAATAGTCGAGGAATATGAAGAATAAGTTAAAAATGCATGTTTTTGTTTTATTTTTAAAAATTTTTTATTACGCACACATACATACATATATTTGCGTGCGCATTACAAATCAAAAAAGGCAAATCTTTTTATAGGAATTTTATATTAAAAAGATAAAAGAATATAAAATGCATTATGATAAAAATAATTTATTTAAAAATAATTGGATTAACGATAGTTTTTATATTCTAAAATTTTTATCTAAACGCATTCAGTAAGTAAATATTTCTCAATATTCAGAATTTATTTTATTTATCATTTCAAAACATTTTAAAATAAATATTATACTTGATATAATTTTGAAATATGAAACCTGATAAGAAAGACTATTTTTTGTGAACTGAAATAATTAGAAAATCAGAACTAAATTGAAATAAAATTGTTAAAAAAATTAGAGAAAAAGGGATAAGAATAATTATTATAATACTTAAATAAAAACAGTATAGTAAATGAATAAATAACAATATACATAATAATTATAAAATTTTTTTAAACGCACATTGATTACGTAAGTAATCTTTATTAAGGCTGTAGCCTCAAGCACATGCGTATAAAAATGCGATAGTTGGGACCTCTAGCTTCGGGGTTTTGAAAACTTAAATTGGATTTGTGCCAATCTTTTGATAATGGTAATCATTTTCTTTATAAACGGTATCATTATTTAATGTTATGTTATAGATTGATTTTTATTCTATTTACATATACATAAAATAATTAATATTTTATAACTTTATTTTGGGATCATGATCTATATTAAAAATTTTGTTAACTATTTTAAAACCAAAATCATTTTATCAAAAATGAAATTTATCAATATCTTTATTTTTTAAGAGGATAAATAAACTGTATTAATTCTGTCAATTAAACATAGCATTATATCTGATAAGTAGTTTCCCACTACATATATATATAAACAGGTGTTACTGACCTCATTGAAAAAATTAAGACAAGTGGAGTTGGGCTGGGCATATTGCTAGAAGAGATGATAATAGATGGACAATTGAAATCTTAAACTGGATTCCAAGAGATTGTAAAAGACCCAGAAAGAGACCACATGTGAGATGGATGGATGAAATAAGAAAGTGTGCAAGGGTAATGTGGAGAAGAAAAACTAAAGATCGGAGAAGATGGATTGAACTTGAAGAGACCTTCATCCTGCAGTGGATTGATAATGGTTGATGATGATGATACATTTATACTTAATTTATATTAAGTTTAAAATATTTTTTTTTACCCAAAAGAATGTCTTTTTTTTTTTTTTTTTTACCATTACCATAGTTATATTAAATGTACTTAGAAAAAAATATTGTGACTTTTTCAGGCAGACTTTTGGAAAGGTTTACAAATTTATAAAAGAAAAAAAAAGTAAATACAAATTTATACTACCTTATATTTATTTTTCAATGAAAATATTTTTAAAAATCTGATTTATATTTATTCATTTATGATGGAAAATGTATCTAAATAATCTTAAAGTGCATATTAATAACTTTGATATAACTCTGAATTTTGAAATTCTAAATGTTATTTATTAGTTTATAGGTAGTTGGAGATAATAGAAATTTTGATGAAGTATTTGTTTTACCATTGTCACCAATATTGTCTAATTATTTCAATTTTAAACAAAGAATTTAACATATAGGAACCATCAGCAAACATATTACAAACTGAATTTCATTTTCATAGTTAGCATTTTCTAAATTAGCTCCTTGTATTAGAATTTGTATTGCAGACAAAAGTGAATTCATTTTTGTTGTTGTAGAAATTAGATATATTACTCTAAGACTTTACTCTAAATATGTTTATATAAGTTTGTGCTACAAAGTTTCTAATATTACATATTAACAAAAAATATATTTTCAATAATGTTATTAAAGGTGATCATTTTAGCAACTTTGACTAAACCAATAAATCAATAATAGAAAAGATAAAATTGATTCCAGTGAATATATGGTCATTGCTTTCATAATTAAATATTCAGGAATCTCATTACTTTTCTGTCTACTATGGTAAATTGAAAATGAACATTAATGAAATCACCACACATACCATCAATATCATTTTCAACACTTATAAACCCACTGCAGGATGAAGGTCTGACTAATTTAAACCAGTTTCTCCAATTTCTAGCCTCTCTTTTTTATTTAACATCAGAAACATTCTTATGTCATCCATTCAGCTCATATTGTCATTCTTTCTAGGTGTTTTACAATCTCTTCGAATCCAGCTTCAGATTTTAACTGTCCATTTATAATCATCTCTTTTAGCAATATGTCTAAACAATATCTACTTCTGTTTATTAATTCTTAAAATAATGCCAGTATTTTCTGTTTTTTCTCACACCAATGTATTTCATTTTTGATCCCTTATTATTATCCCTAATATAATTTCTCTATACTTTGTTGAGTGCCTAAAGTTTCTATATCACTCTTCTTTTAAATATCTAAGTCACAAATCAATAAGTAAGAACTGATAAAATACATTTATTAAAAAAATTCCTTTACTAAAGCCATATTTCTTAACAAAAGCATTCCATTCTAGTTTAATTCTATATTTACTTTCATCCATTATGTTTCTAGATGTATTAATAATCTGAACAAGTAATTTGTAATGGTTAACTTCTAATTCATCATTATCAATCTCTATTTTCTTTTTTTGAAAAAATCTATTGAACTTCCTTTAGACTTTTTTAGCATTTAACTTTAGTCATACTTTTTTACTTTCAAATGAAAACTCTTGCAACATTTCCTAAAATTTTGAAGCATTATTTGCAAAAATAACCACATCATATGCAAAATCTAGATGACTTTTAGATATTTCATTGAATCCCTTAGCTTCTCATTTTAATTCATAAAATACTTCTTGTGAAACTGCTGTATAATATTTTGATGATATAAGTCACTCTGTCACATATCTTTTTTTCATATAATTACATAATTTAATTACTGTTGATGCACTATAAATAATTTTTCAAAACATGACAATATCCCGAATCTATATCTTGATGATTTAAAGTTCTAATCGGTGTAAGAATGCTTATAAAATTACATGCCATTTCATAATACAAAAATCCAAAGCATAATGGTAACTTATTAGTAATTTTATATTTTTATAACTTTTCTCAATCTATATATGTCATCAACTGTGCTAAAATCACTTTAAATATCTTTTTTTTGTTTAGTTAAAAATCCAAAATTTGCTGTATATAAATTGTAATTATCTAGGTATAATTTTTTATTAAAGTGATAAAAGACATAAATCTGTAATTTCTAATATCTAATTTATCATCTTTTTACATGTCGATATTATTACTGCATTTTTTCAATCATCTGATACAACTTTATCATTTAGACATTTAATATATATCTTTGCCATCAATATTTTTATTTCTTCACCTGCTTCTTTTAAAATATTGGTTATAATTTCATTATTACTTGGAGATTTATCCTTCTTTATGCATTTAATTGTATGTCTAACTTCTACATTTAAAATGCTATACAATTCAGAAGATATAGAAATTATAGGGAATACTTTGTTTTTGTTTATTTGCTTTTTTTGTTCTTTATTGCAATATAATTTTTCAAAGAACTTTTTTATACATTGTTTGATGTCATCTCTTTTTTTAGTAATGGTTTTGTCTTATTCTTATTGTGGAAATAAGTTTCCTACCAATTCTAAGATGATGTTTTATACTTTTAGGACTTTTATTCTCGTCTATAGCTTTCCTAGTAATTCAAGATTCAAAATATATAAAATATGCTAACACGCACAAGCATACAAAGCTAAAAACATTATAGTTTTTAATGCGGTTATGATTATGAGAGCGTTGACCCTTGGAAGCACTTAGCCATTTAATGAAATAGATATTAAAATAAAAAAATAATAATATATATTTTCTTTATTTGTTTTTAGCTTTGTGTACTTGTGTGTGTTAGTGCATTTTATATATTTTGATTCATAATTAGCCACAAAGTATAAACTGTTTGCTTAATTCAAGATTGTTTTCTTATATCATTATTAAATCATTTACATACTATTTTACAAAACACTAGATATTCAATTGTTTTTATGAATTATTTTATAAATTTTCACATTTCTTTTTTCTTCATACATTATCTTGTCTACATAGGAAATTTAATGGTACATTTCTGCTTTTTAGTTCCATCTATCTTTAGTGTTGTTTTCAATTATGTATGTAATATGTTCCTATTGATTTTATTTAAATCTGGACCAACTTCAAACTCTGTTAATATTTTAAAATGTTCTGCAATTTCTAATTTTAATTTATTAGAATAATTCTGAATATTAAAAATATCAACTCCGAATATTATTGTTTCTAATTTTTTTTCTCTCTAGTTTTCCATTAACATGTATCTTATGTCTCACCACTTGATGATAATTGAATTTATTAAAAATTATTCAATCTTGAAATAAATATTTTCTGTTAATTATTATAACTTTATTTGGATGCTTCTATGTCTATTGCTATTAGTATTTTTTTAAAGAATTAATTATCTCTTTCACTGAAATTTTTTTTTTAAGGGAACAGTTTTTTTATTGGCCAAGTGAAGTTTTACAACTTTTGATTGATCAATTACAAAATCAGCAGTAAAATATATATTCATCTTTTAATATTATATTCATTTTAGTTTTATTTGTAAAAAATATATTAATAATTTGTCAAATTATGAAAGTGAACAAAAGTTTTTTCAAAAATAAATTTCTATTTATAATTATAATAATATTTGATAGTGGAAGACCTAAAAAGAAAGTTTATAACAAAATAGAGAGTGCTGTAGATATCATTGATTTCTTTCTCAATTTATGTTCATGTAAAAGTAAAGAATTTTTTACTAAAATCCTACTATTTTTTTAAAATAATTATATTTTCAGCATATTTTATCAAAATCCATTATAATATGTAAACAAAATACTCCAATACATTCATTTTTGTTTGAAAATCAAATAAAGAGCTTGGGGCGATGAAAATTGTTGACAGGTGCTCTTCTTTTATTCACATTGAGAACCAACCAATCAGCATCTAGGAAAGCCTGCCTTCTCCCATTATTGTAGCTTCTTATGTCAATATTATTGATTTTTTACTTGTAAAATAATTCTAGAGAGGGCAGCATCTTACAGTACTTTTTAAGTTTTAAAATAAGCATAAAAACACCATGGTAATGTAAAAACTGACAGTTTTTGAGTGACTTGAAGCCATTTATATCAATCCACAATTGTTTCTTGGAAAGTATATAATATACAGTTTTACTTTTTCTGCATACTTCAAAAGTCTGTGTTCTTATTCCTTTATACTACCAAAAATCAAAATTACCTACAACACATACATCTTTCAATCATTTACCAATTCTAGCATTAATGTTTCTATATTAAATTTAAAATATTGTTTGGTCTGATCTTAAGACTTTTATACATTCATAAAATCCTCTATTTCTTCATCATAATGAGAACTTGATGAAGCACAAAACTGAATTATCTGCATCTTATATCTTCATTTAAATTGAATAACTAATCTTAACCACTCTGATACTCCATCAATCTCCACACAATTTTTTTTCACTTTTTATTTATAATAATATAATTCCACATACACTTCCCATATTTGTGCCTTTACAGTAAAATACATGTTTACTTTTTAAATCAAATGTTTCTTTACAATTTCTTTAATTCATAAAGGCCAACAATGTTCATTTACTATTAAATATTTTTTTTCCCATTTAAGCAATTTTCTTTTATTTGAAAGTAATCTTTCAATTGCAAATTCATAAGAAAAAGTCACCATCAAATTGCAATCTGTGTGCATAATCTGAAAATATTTAGCATTCTCTGTCTTCAACTGCCAACCACTGACTTGACTAGTGATATACAACTTCTTGGGAATAAGGATCATAATTTTGTTTTGTCCATGATTGAACTTATCTATTTAAAAAGTCCATTTACACATGCATTCATCCTGATTTTATAAGCTGAACTGATATTTTAATTAACTTGTCCAACTCTTCCCATTTTTAATTAAGAGGCTAATTGCAATTTTAGTCATAATTTGATCAATTCATATCGGAATGCAAAATTGTTTATTCATAAAAATTATTAAAATAAATTATTATTTGAATTCCATTTTTAATTTGGAAATCATATAAAAGGTTAAAAATGTGTTTTAATATTTAAAATTGAACTTATTATTATTAAAATTTTACAAAAAAAATGTCTCTACCACTGTTTCTGAAAGCAATTCTTGTTAGCCAGTAAAGCAGTTTTTGTTTTATTATGATTATGTTTTTACATTTTGTCTTCTTAAAAATATTTTCAAATAAAATTTAAATGTAATCTGGTAGTTTTTTGATTGAAAATAACAAATGTGTTGTATAAACAAGCTTAAATATGTAAATAAAAGAATCAAGTCATTCTGAAATACCTGGAGCTAAATAAACTAACAACCATAGATGTTTGTCTTGCTTTTATATTTAAATTTCAGTGATATTTGTATAAGATATGTATGATATTGACATCTAACTAATTGTTTTAGTTATGATTTTTGCATTAAAAATTGTGTATAGTAAACTAATGTTATAGATAATTGAAAAATAATAAAGAAAAGCCAACAGTATTAAAATAAAAAGATTATAAATAAAAATTGATTTATTAAAAAGAAAAAAAACTTAACTTAAAAACTGGAAGTTAAAAGTTGTTTAACATATATAATATATTGCACAGATGGAATGAAAACTTTAAAGTATTATTTTCTTTTTTTTTTTAAAAAAAAAAGTATTTGAACATACTTTTTTATAAAAAAAAGTACAAGATCTAAAGATAAAATATTTTTGTAAATGGAAATGATTGTTTTATAAATTAAACAAAAAGCAAACTAGCCCTTGGGGCTCTTATATAAAAAAGTCAGATGAAAGATATAGATAAGAGAACAAAAAAATTAGATGTCCAATAGAAGCAGCAACAAACGTTTGGACCATAACGCAAAATTGGAACACAAAACCATTGTTCATTGAAGCTGGATGATTGGTATAAAAGGAAAAAATATTCAAATTAAAACAGTTCCAGCTTGATTTTTTTTGAGAAGGGTGATAAGACACACTGTTCACTCTCACTTATTTCAAATGAAATGACTGTTGAATTATGAATGGTACTGTTGCAGACCCCAAATCATATGGGTACTGCAATTAAATAATACCAGGATTAAACCAGCTAAGGAAGCCTCCAGATTGAAAACTATGGTATGAACAACAGACTATGTCTTACATTAATAAAGTCTTTGTGGGAATTGACCCAAGGAATCATCAGCTCTTCTACTGTAAAGTATGAACTATACAATTTTAAAAAAGTAATTAAGAACTTTCATCAAGATTTGACAAGCTAAACCTAATTTTTAAAATGAAATTTAATCTAACTTAAGAATTCAAAATCAATTATTGATGTTTAATTTTAAATATTTTGAGTTTATTGATTTAATCATTTCCATTTTTTTTAATATTTATTGACTAAATTATTTAAATGCATTAAATTTAAGTTGGGTATAGATGACTGCATAGATTTGTTAATGTTTAATTATTTTTTTATTTTCATAGCGATTAAAATATATAGATATTCAGTAAATATGATACCTCACATTGAATATCTAAAAATATATTTATTCGAGTGTCTTTTAAGTTATTGGTGTTAATGTGGCATCTTATGATGAATACCATTGGGTTTCTTGTAAATTCCCCTCTGCAATTTTATTAATGACTTTATATTTTGATTGTTTATGTTTATTTTGAAATGTTTTTAACTGAGTAATTTACGTAGCCTATCTATACTCAACATTATAAAACAAACTTTTATAAAATGTCCATCTGTGTGGACTTTCTTAATAATTTAAATTTAAAAATTAATACCCAATCTAAAATAATAAATTTTATTCCTCAATTTTAAATGTTTATATATGTGCATTAATAAATGTTAAATTTAAGTCGGGCATGAATGGCTGCATAGATTTGTAAAGTTATATTAATTAATTAAAGGAGGGTTAATCTTAGGTTATTTGTTTCATAGTTAAATTGTGTTAATCGGTTGGATATATTGGTGTAATTAGTAAATGTAGCATGAGATTTGCTACATGCAGGATCCTATTATATGCTGCATTTGGGCAAAATAAGTTCCATATCTCACTGACCATTGGAAGCAGATGGTATTCCCTGCTCCTTGGATCACCCCTCTTTGCCTATGGAGTGGGATAGTAAGATGGACAATGCAGTCCCTACCTATGGAGTTATTTTTTATTGTTCTTCTCACCAGACAGATGTAGTATTCCTGTACTGGATGAGAGTCAATGTCTTCTATAACCATGTTGTTCAGATGTACATTCCTGACAGTATGGTATTTGTGCTGTCATATTCATGCTGCATTGAATACATCGATATATCAGATGGGTTGACGTTGGTTTGACTGCGAACTTTTGGCCTAAGGTTGAATAAGGGATAGAATATTTTCCTTTCAAATGCAATCTATGTAGTTTATTCATACTTGACACTCTTAAAAATATTATCAAATTCATCTGTGCTGATTGTTTAAAATAAAAATTTACATTTAAAAATTAATAACCAACCTAAATAATAAATTTTATTCCTCAAATTTTAAATGTTTATATATGTGCGTTAATAAAGTTTTTTGTGTGTTATTACTGGCAGTGGCTTTTTTTTTTTTTAATATTGAAAAATATTTTAAGAATTTATATTTTATAATACTCTGTATCTCATTGAGCTAGTGGCACAGGCTGACGGTCGGAATAAAATATATATGTAAAATTTGAATCTTAACTTACGTATCTGCCTACTACTATAAATTTTCCAGGTTCAAATAACCTGGTGGCACCCTGTAGTGCAGATACGGTAAGACTTCTAATATCACCCAACCATTATAGTAAACTAATGTTATAGATAATTGAAAAACAATAAAGAAAAGCCAATGTAGTAGCCTCAAAATTTATGAGAAAGTCAATGACATTTCTCAATACTTCTAACAACTTCACACAATTGAGATGAAAACCACAGTGTTTTTAATTTTAACTCAGAATTAAGAAGTAATAAACTGATTACAATGGCTATTGTGTATTGATAAGCAGCCCATTTAAGTTCATGCAGTATATGAATAATTATATGGAATAATAGCAGCAATGATAAGAATTTATAGGATGAACATTAGAGGAATCAAATATTTTTTTCAGTTGATGAAAAATTTATTTTCTGTAGCTTCCCCCTTCTTATATATATATATTTATATGCAGTAAAACTAAAGTAGATATTACAATAACATCAATATTTTTAGAATGCACATGTTGTTTTCAAGCCTAAAGAAGTTCATCAAACATAATGATAGCAAACAAAATTAAAAAGTATAGTTCATTAATAATATTGATTCAGTAGTGAATGGTCATTCATATTTAATGCTTTTATTTATTTATAATAATTGTCATGATATTAAAAATTACAATTTTACTGCTACATCTCTGAAATATCCTGCATATCGAAATAATATATTTTACACTTTTTTATTTTTATTTTTAACATGCAATTTTCATAATTATTTTAATTGCTGCTTCTTATTAAGACTAATATACATTCTAATTACATTTAGTTAAATATAATTGTTATATTTATATGAATTGTTAATATTTCTTTCATTACTCAAATTTTTATATTTATAAAATTTTTTAACATACAAGTATTTAGGCTTTTTTTCAAAATATTTATAGCTGACATAAGTCATACATTTGCATAATTTTGACTGTTTATATGCCAATGCCACTCGTGCACTAAGTTTTTTTAAACTTTTTATATAATTTATTAATCATTCTATCCATTTTTTTTAATTTTATCATTGCCATTTTTATAAATTCTTCAGAAAATATTCCTTTTCTAATAATTTCTTTTTTAAAAAAATTACAATTGTCTTTATTAGTAAAAAAAAACCTTACCATATTTGTTATTATTCTTTTATTTTTACATCTTCATTGCTTTTGAAATCAAACTTTCTATCATGATTTCTTTCTATTAATATGCTTTTTTTTTAGTTTATTGAATATAATCATATTTTATTCTCTCAAATTTTTTTATATATTATGTCTTTAAATAATTGTTAATTATTTCAGTTTTATTTTCAATTCTAATTTTTTTTTATATTCATATTTTTTTCAAAAGTGTATTTCAAGCCTTATTATATCTATAAACAACATTTTGCACATTTAATAAGAAAGCATTATAAATGTATAAAGCATTTGACTTGCAGAGCTTGCTTTTGACATTTAATCTGTCTGCAAACATCGAAAGCATATGACTGTAAATGTCCAAAGCAATCAGGAAAACACCTATAAATTTATAAACTTTTCTTATTAAATGTAAAAAATGTTTAAATATAGAATTACATGTAAATAACAAAAGAAGTAAAGGTAGCATCGAATTACATACTTTATCAAGTAATTATCATTTCCATTATTATCTGCTGAATTAATATTATATTTGTAAAACATACTTGCCTACAGAATTGTTAATACTGTTTCTACTATTACTAATATCGTAAAAAGAAATTATTAAACTCAGGTGCTTACTATACATATATATAATTTTAATGCGCAAATACGCGCACAACAACCGAGCTTCATCAAGATTAAATAACAATATATTATAAACTCAAAATAATTATAATATCTAAAGAATAATGCCCGAGCGCTTTCAAGAGAATTTAGCTCTCATAATCATGGGCAACAAAGAATAAGCATAGCGTGTTGGTATATGCTAAAATATGCTGATATATGTAAATTAGTTGAAAATAAATGTGTCAGCTCTAAATGATCCATTTCTTAGAGATTTTGTAACACGCATCTTTCCTATTCATAGCCTTATCATCAATAGCAATAAAACATGCTTCTTTAACTTTTCTCTTAATGTCATTTCTCTCCCTGCAAACTATTCTTGCATTTTTAGGTTCACATGCATGACCAGCTGATTTCTGATGTATTGCAAATATTGAGTTGCAATTTGGTTCTACCTGAGCCTTATTGTAAGAATATCTGTGCTGGGATAGTCTAGTAGAAAGAGTTGCTTTCGTTTCCCCATAGTATGATGCCATGCAGTTATTTTCTGGACATGAGACGAAAGCAACTCTTTCTACTAGACTATCCCAGCACAGATATTCTTACAATAAGGCCCAGGTAGACCCAAATTGCAACTCAATATTTGCAATACATCAGAAATCAGCTGGTCATGCATGTGAACCTAAAAATGCAAGAATAGTTTGCAGGGAGAGAAATGACATTAAGAGAAAAGTTAAAGAAGCATGTTTTATTGCTATTGATGATAAGGCTATGAATAGGAAAGATGCGTGTTACAAAATCTCTAAGAAATGGATCATTTAGAGCTGACGCATTTATTTTCAACTAATTTACATATATCAGCATATTTTAGCATATACCAACATGCTATGCTTATTCTTTGTTGCCCATGATTATGAGAGCTAAGTTCTCTTGAAAGCGCTCGGGCATTATTCTTTAGATATTATAATTATTTTGAGTTTATAATATATTGTTATTTAATCTTGATGAAGCTCGGTTGTTGTGCGCGTATTTGCGCATTAAAATTATATATATTACTAATATCATAATTACTACTATCAAAATTTTTATTATTATTCATGTAAAATTTTAACTTCATTATTTTTTTATTATGACTAAATTTAATCTTTTTTAATATGTTCATTTTAAAATTAATTTTTTTTCTTAATATTTGTCTCATCGATTTTACAATTGACTTTACACTTTCATATACATTTCAAATTTTATTTAATACCAATTTTTTATAATATAAAATATTTATCTATCTTTTCATTATTTTATTTTTCTTTGGATTAATATAATTTTATCAAAATCCCACATTATACTCTTTAATTTGAAATGAAATTATGCTTGGAAGATTTTATAAGTAATACTGTAATTTATAGATTGATAGCAGTAAAATGAAAAGAATTTCCAAAAGGCCTGGCATTATTTTAGTTTACATGTCAAACAATAATTGTGAAGACAAAGTAAGGAAAAATATAAGAAGCAATAAAAACATTATTGTAATTAAATAAGAAATTAGTTGTATAACAATAATGTGAGAATTTGGTACAATAGTAAAAAGATTATCAAATTGTTGGTTATTGAAAGTTGAAAATGGTATATGAAAAGTATGAAAGACTGATAAAATTTTGTACATAATATTTATAGATTATGACTTTATTTTATTCACAATATGATTTGAATGAAATTAAGCTTAGAATATTATTGAATATATATAGTGTACCCTTATAATTGTTACAGATAGTTTAGGTAGGATTTGAAATGTAGTTATTTTTTTGAAAAAAATCAAATTTAGGTAATTTTCTAATATGTAATTATGATGTTATATGCAATTAGAATTCATACTTAGTAAATAGGAGTCAGTAAAGATATTATATAGTGTAGAGTCATTTTAAGATAATTAAGTAATAAAAATAATATAATATGGTATTTTAAAGATAAAATTAATGTTTAGTTATTATATTCAACAGATACTATAATAATATGTTTAGTTTTACTAGTAAATATCTTAAATAATATTTTTAAAATAATTATTTTATTAAAAATATTATTTAAATGATAATTAATTTAATATTAATCTAGACTATTCTGAAAATATCACATGGTCTAAGGTGTTTGTGTGAGCTTTCAAGAGTTTAAAAAGGAAAACATTGATTTCTAGCATGTTAAAAAATTTGACATAATAAAATGTAGCAAGTATTAGAGATAGAGATAACAAAATAAAAGTAATAATTAGAAATTGTTATTATTTTGTTTTAAAATCAATTTTAGGGTCATTAAAATATTTAGATTGTTTAAATAAAGATAAATTACTTTAATAAAGTATTCATTATTTATAACTGATAAATAATTCAATGCAATACTTAAAAAAATGATGATTCATAATTTTAGGGCTTAATTTTAAAAGTAATATTGATTTAGTTATGTAAATTAACGAGTATTTTACAAGCAGAATTAAACAATGAAATCACTAGATTAGGCCACTATAAAAGCAAAAATTTAATCCTGTCTATACAGTGAAAATAAAAAAGTAAAAAGTACAGTTTAGTTTGAAATTTATAACTAATATTTTTTTTATTGTGACAGTAGTAATTTTTTTAATTATTATTATTTCTCTGAAAGGTATTAAAGTATAATTTTAATAACTATGTTAAATAGTGATTGAATAAACATAAAACTTTCCTATCAGAGGATTCTGCTTGAAACTTAATTTAAAACTACAATGATTTTTATGGAAGGCAGTAATAGTCATTTGAATGTGGGGCAATGTACATCAAATGCCAAAGAATACTTTACAATGAGACAGGAGATTTATGTAAGGAATTTAAATTTTATAAAACCAATATGCTTAGATGAATGAACATTTAATTTTAATGTCTTTGTCCTATTATAATGAAACTAATTTGTCAAGGAAACTTAAGTCAATAGAAGGGTAATGAATATTTATGAAAAATAATTTGTATAATGCTGTTAAGTTTGAGAAAAAGAAAAGTTAATACTCTGTATTTAAGTTACAAATTAGATTAAAAATATTTTTATTATGTGCCCAAATAACTGTTATATGAATGCTAATAATGCAACTTACATTTAATTTATTTTTAAAGCTTAATCTAAATGAATTTTACATTTGAGAATGATGTATTTGAAGAAAAGTTGAGAAAAAATAATCATTGAATGTTTTATGTTTTTAAAAGGATTTATTATTGAAAAAAAATCAGTGAATAAACTATATGCTTTGAAATGATTTTATCTAAAATAAATGAACTGTAGTACATCTGTTTAAAAGATTTATATTATTTCAGTTATTTAATGTTTGGATGATATAACAGTCATTTTATCTGAAAAATAACTAGTTGAAATATATACATCTTAAGGACAAAGGTCTTGAATATTTTAAAGAAAGAAATATTTACCTTAAGTTCATAAAATAAGTATCTGCTGAAAGAATGAAATAAATGAATAATTTTTGTTATACAATGTTTTACCAATATTTTGACCAATGCAAATGCAAATATTGGATGTGTTATATTTATCATGATATGTTTGTTATATATAACAGTGGGAATTAATAAAAATATGTGTCTTATTTTACATAACAATGGATTCTTAAATTATTGCTTTATGGAGTTATTGTGTGCCTAGATTAGATTTTCAGAAAGGACTGAGAATAAACATTTATCTTTTCAGGATGCTCAATATTTTTCCTAGATTTTACCCGAGAAGAGTATGATTTTGTTCAGAACTTTCTATGCATAACTAGATAAGGGATGAAGATTGCTGAGGCACATTCAACTTACAAGTAGAAAAAAGTTACATAACTTTTAAAATTTTCTCATTATTTTTTTTAGTCTAGCATTAGTATTGTAGAATGGTAGTGTTTCATTAAACACTAACCTGCATTTTACCAATTGATCTTAAAATAGATTAGTTTTTTACTATTATTACATTAAATAAAGAAAAATGGGTTTATCAGAAATTAATTTTCTATCTGGTAATTAATAATCATAATTTGTTTGAATGTGTGGTCAAACAAATGGATTGCCATTACATGATTTCAATAATTATTGAGATCATAGGTAATTTTGTTTATCATTTACATTGCATTTGCTTAATAAATTTTAAAATGTTATATTTTAAAAGTAATACTTTATATTAAGCAGACTGTTGATATAATTATCATTGTATGTATTTTATAATAAAAAATGACTGCAAGTGACAATTTTGAAATATCTAAGGATATTTTTAGAAATAAAAAATTGTTTATCATAAATGTTTGAATATGCATACTGTTAAGTTATTAATGTGTTATATTTATAAATGTTGTCTGTTGAAATACAGAGAAATACAGTAATAGTGATCTCTAAATTATATAAAGTAACAACAAATGAATAAATATATAATAACAATGTACGTGCTATTAAAATCATTTGTGCTTGAAAAACTTTTTAAAACCATCTTGAAATGAATTTAGACCATTGTTGATTTTAAGTAATGTTATTTGGAAATTATTTTCGAATGTGTTTTCTATATTTTATGATATTAATAGAGTTATTCAGTGTGGAAGATATAGGATGGTCGTCGGAAGAGTAATTTTTATATAAAATCCTAGGTGTTTAGAGATAAGTTTTTGAAAAATTGTTATGTGTGAGCTATATTGTCACACTTTGAATTTATGAAATATACAGGTAACAAAGGGCTATATATTATTTTTCCATGGACAGTTGCATTCCCTTATAGTCAATAAGAGCTAGAATAAAGTCATAATATGGATTTTTTTAGGAGCCTGATAAATACAAACCTATTATTTTGCACTGTGTCCATGATGATATTTTTTACTTGGTTAAGTTATTATTGTTATTATTCCATACCCTACAATATAACTGCTTTCTATCATCTCAGAAATCACATTGTAGTGGATTGTTTTATAAGATGGTAAGGTAATGGTTAAACGGTTAGAAGTCAATAGTTTATGCGAAGGCAAGATGAGACATATAAAATTTTCTAGAAAAAATGATATTAAAATATTTGATGCTTGTCATAGTATATAAAATAGGAGAGGAAAGATCAATATTTCCCAAGCATTATACATCATTTAACTTAAGTGAATGCATATTTGAATTGGGATGAAAGCGAGAATAATGAAAATGATTTGAATGCTGTGATGAATGCAAAAATATAAAAATATAAAAAGTAAAGCAATATAATTTATTAATTTTTTTTAAATTTTTATAAAAAGATAAACTTATTTAAAATAAAGAGATCCCATGAAATTATATTTCAAGCATCTTTTTGCATAAGTATTTAATTTGCAGAGAGAAATATTCATATTTTTTTATTTAAATTTTCTGTTATTGGAATATCAGTTTGTATTAAAATGCTAAGATGATGCTTTGCTGATCTGCAAAGTAAGTATTTTCAATAATTTTTTGAAATTATTTTTATTTGTTGAGTTTAGATAGGTATATTTTACATTTACACTTATATTTAAGAACTACATTATAATAAATATATTTTTATAATAGTATAAAGGTAGCATTAGTTTTTTAGAGATTTCTTTTAATTATTTTCCACTACAAAAACAATAGAATACTATTGTTTTATTAAATAAGGATGTATTTCTGTAAAATTTTATTTTATTTGAAGTGGCCAGAATGAAGGTTATCCTACATTTATTTTATTTACTTGTGAAAAATTTTGTTGTATAAATATTTTAATTTTAGATAATGTCAATCTTTATGTTACTGTTTGTAAATATTTGTTTTTATTTTATAACCTTATTGTAATAGCTATAATGTTGTTTAATTATAATAAAATTGTTAATTATCTTAAAATTACTATCTAGTTGAGTTTTGATTTGTCTGTGTGTTATTCATTTGATTTTTCATTCCACATGCATGATCCTTAGAAATTAATGATTTTAAACATTACCTATTTTGCACAAGATTTATAAAGATTGTTTAAATATTATTTCTATTATATTTCATTAAGTAATAAAGTATATGATTATTAGTATTATTATTGTAGAAGATATGATCATTGGTGGTTACTTTAAATGATCCAACACCGATTTGAGATACTAAATATTGCCACTATATTCAAATATATTATATTTTAAGAATGCCATATAAAATAAAGATTGTATAATGTTTACTTAGAATCTTATTATTTTATTTATGTTTTATTGCTAAGCACTGATTATTAAATACATTTAATGTTAAGAACCATTAAGTTATCTTAGTTTCTTATTGTTGTTGTTATTTTGTAAGAGTAGTTAGATATTATGTAAAATCCTTCATTATATTTAAGTACATGGTTTTAATGTATTTATTTTTATTATTAGTAGTGAACTTGAGATTATTATGTTTAAAATAATTGTAAAAGTTGTTTTAAAAGATGATGAGCAAGAATTTTTAGTTGATGTTAATAAATTTTTCATTAAAGGAGTAGTAATTATTTTATTATCATTACTATAATAATTTTATAAATCTTTTATGTTAGAAATATTATGTGTGTTTAAAGACATGAGAGTATTATGTAATAGTTTTCTTATGTGAATTTAGTGAATAATATTCTTATGCCATTGGGAGTGTATCCAGTATATTTAATTCATTGTACTTTGCTGAATGTCTCACATAAAGAGTTTCATAATTATATTTGTTATTTTAATCGAACCATATTTTATTTATAATAATGAGCTAGTTATAAATTAAATTTATTAGCAAAATAAAGGAGTTGAAGATAGTTAGAAACATAATTATTTATTGTGAACCTAAGTGTTATTATATTTTACTTTAATACATTTCTTATATTTCATTATTAGAAAATATTGATTTTTATTATATATTGTATATTAGTAATGTATCTTGAGCTAGTCTTAATCTTAATTGCTTTAATAGTCATTGTTGAGGTAGTCTTAATCTTAATTGTTTTAATAGTCATTGTTGAGGTATAATATAGTTATATCCTAGTTAGCTAGAAAATCAATTTTTAGATTTATTTAAGTAAGGGTACAATATATATATATTTCGTTAATTATATGTATTTGATCTATCGTTTTTTAATAAAAATATTGAGATTATTTTAAAAAATGGAGTTAAGAAAGAAATGAGAAATTGATAAATTAATAAAAAGATATGGAAGAAAAAATTTCAAGATTATTATTAAGAAAATGAATTAAGCGTATAAATTGTAGACTCTTTTCTTCCAGTATTGTCCTGGCCTAGGCAGTAAAAGACAGGACAGAAATTGAATCAGTACTTTTAGATCTGTTACAAAAGAATTTAAGGTGACATTCTAAGTAACTAAATTGTTCTATCTAGCCTTTGCCCAAATAACCTAATTGGTTAGAGTATCACTTTAGATTCAATATTTATGAAAATGAATGTAATAAGTTTAATTCCCATGCTAACTGTCACGGTTCTGACCAGCAATATTTGATAAAGTGAGAAAAATAATACCACTCAAAACATTGTGTTTCATACCATACAGTGTGGTATTAGTAACAGTTGAATGCATTAACAATTGTATTAATAAAGTTCTGAATTTTTTCTAAAAAATATATATTTCAACTAGACGATAAAAATAGTTTCGCACATATGTATATATAAAATTAATAAGAAAAAGTTTCTACACTCATATGTATAGAAAATTTATCAGCCTTAAATAATAAAAACAAAAGAATAATTATTTTTAAAAACTACATTGTTTCACATAATTTAGTCAGTTAAAGTGTTGGCATATTTAAGCAAACCGTTTTAAATAATAAATTGAAGAAGAATTAAAAAAGCCATTTCTAAAACTAAGAACTGCACTTAATCCTAGTTACCCAAGATTAAAAACAGCTGAGCTGCTTGAAAGGTCAACTTTAATAAAAAGCTTTTTAATGTTCTCTTTATTCTACAAAGCGTTAAATTATCCTAATAATTATTTAACAACAACTTAAAGTTTAAATTGATAGCTAAGTTACTGCCGTTATTATTGATGTTAAAACTAATTTTTGATCAGTTTTATTATAAAATAATTTATATACTTGTATTTATATATGTTATGAATCAAGTATATTTTTATAAAATAATTTATGATATGTATATACACTCTTACTTGTATTAAATATTATATACACATATATGTTATGAAGATTAAACAAAAAAACTGGCATGTCTTTCTTATTTAATGCAGTAATTATATTTTTAAAAAATTCTGATTTGTTTTGAAAGTAATTTCTGACATACATTTTAATTCTAACCTGAGGACATGGCAAGTTTAAGCACTACCATCAGTATATAGAGATTTTTGGTAGCTGTATTAATTTTGTTTCAGGAACAGACAGAAACTTGATTACGATTTTCTGGGGGCAGATCTATTAAAGAATTAGTTTTCCTGCTTCATATAAGGCCAAATATTTGTATATCCAAGGAGGAATATTATGGCCAGGGTACTCAGAAAAGATGGGTTTCATCATCCAATCAAAATTAAAGTCATCATTCTAGAAGATAAGTTTGAAATAAAACCTGAATACACACTTGCTATAAAATTTATATATATATGTATAAATGGGAGCAATGGGAATAATATTTTTTGTACTTAAATTAAGATACCAACTTATTGCATAAGTTGAATTAAATGAAATACAAAAAAACTCTTTGGTAAGTCTTATGAATTGAGCCAACAAAATTATCAGTGCAGAATGCCGAAGAGATAGAGACTCTACTAGAATCAAATCAAAATTCAAAATTTATAATGTAAAAAAAATATTGAGGCAAATTAATTGAAATTTTTTTATTTATATGCCCTGGTTTTAAATTCCTAATTCATATCAATACAATCTAAATAGAATAAAATAATAAAGAATATTAGCTTTTGTATATGTCTTATAAATTAAAAGGTAAGGACTCAAATAATATTAATCAAATAAAATGAATGTATAATAATAATGTTTATATTACTCAGTAGTCAAAATTCATTTACCGATGTTTTTTAAATATAAGTTCTGGTTTTTATATTTAAATTATTAAAGTAAATGAGATTCATAACTTCCAAATTAATAAAATAATAACGACAATTTATTCACAATAAATAATAATAACAGACAAATAAACTTAAGAAATTGTGTTGCATGTTTATACCAATAGGTGGTGCCAATTAAAATACTTCCTATAAAATCAGAAGAAAACATACATTTGAATTGAACTTTGTTAAAAAAGAATGAAATTACATAATAAACCTTAATTTGTTGTGACTTATTCTTCATAAGGCTATTAAGAAAAATCTAATCAAGTTATCTGATAAAACCTATTTAATTATTAGTGGTACGTTCTAAATAATTACTGTAATGTTCCTCAGATTAAGAATATGTATATTTGACCTCATACAAACATACATTGAATTAACTTTTTAAGTACTAATATATTAATAAATTTCAAATGAAATTAAATCACCTGTATAATAATAAAATATTTGTTATCCAAGGTCCTATTGCACTTTAGATTTCTTTCATGAAATTTAAATATAATCCATTAAAATACCCAATGGATATAAAGAAACAGTCACACAACACAAAATAATAATTGAAGTTTATTCCATTGAACTGTCAAATATTAATTTCCAGCTGAGCATTTAAGCACATTAATCCCTTTTATATGATTATTACTAAATAATACACTATTCTTTGTATTTTTGTAGTTTAAAATTTATAACATATGTATATAAAAGTATCATTATCAATAGGTATTAAGTTCTATGGGTGGTTTATTTCATATTTCTGGCATTATAATTTTCATTTGAAGTACATATTTTATCCATTAGAGTATTAAATAAATGTAGGCACTGTATGGAATAGATATGATATAGGTTTAAAGTAAAGATTTATCAACATTTTATAATTTAAAACGATTCCAATAGATGGGGTTAAGGATGTAAAATACAGATATAGATTATTATAAGGTTTTATTTATTTTCTAAATTAATTGGATTCTAATTTTTTTTTTTTTTTAGTAAACATTTTTATTTTTCCTCTTTTTTTGTTTCAAAGTTTTAGCATTTTCTTAATAAAATAATCTTTTCAATTCAATAAAATATCGATGTCTACCGGAAGGGAAATCGGTAAGTCAAAAACATCATCGGTTGAATTATACACAAGTACCCAAAATACTATGGTAATATATTTTCTCTTGTTGTTATTTCAAAAGCCTAAGTTTATATATCTGTTGTTCTAGAAGCAAATATCAAAATTACTCTTTAGTTATTCATATTATATAGTTTTGCAACAAACATGTTTAGAAATATGTACTTCATATGTCATAGCATCGGCCGGGACGCGAACCCACACCTGCAACCAACTACTTGCTTGCAAGGCAGGTGCGATGACTCTCGGCTAACAACGCTTAATAGAAATATGTACTTGGAGTTTAAAAAAAAAAGGTTTATCAAAAAAAATACAGATCTATTGAAATAAGCAAATATATATATATACAGGGCCGGCGGAAGCGGGCATGCAGCGCTGGCAGAAGGAGGCGCCATCACTGAGAGATTAGCATCTGAAAAAGAAGGCGTCATCCCTGAGAAATTAAAACTCTACTAACAAAAATACTCACATTTGAAGAATATTATTCTCAAATGTTTATTTACAAAAATTATTGAGAGTAGATTATTGAAAATCATATGAAGTCATATTATATCTTATTAAATGACACACACAAGCAGGCCTGCACACAAGCTCTGCTTAATATTAAAAATATAAAACAATCAAATCTATTATTTATCATGAACAATAAACTAAACATAAAGTTTATTATATTACAAATTTCATATTGTAATGTTTATATATATATAGTACTGCTTATAGTTTACTATAAGCAGTTTCTGCTAGCAAATATATAAATAAACACACACTAAAAGTATTATAAATTAGAACTTATGTATGTATATGCATATATATATATATTAGATCATGTTTGTTAAAAACAGACAGTGACGCAAATAATAAATACGAAATTTTTAAAAAAAAAAAAATCTAAATTTGCCGTGTTAAATTATATATTATTTCATACAAACCGTTTGTATGAAATAATATATAATTTAACAATCAATTTTATGCTATTTTTGATATCAAAAATAGCATTACATCGTGCATTCTTTCTAAAAATCATGACTTTTTTAAAATGCCACGGGACACGGTCGGGTCACCTTAGTAAACATACATATTGACAGGGGCACCAAAATCAAATTTGCATGCGGGCGCCTAGTACCCAGCGCCGGCGCTGTATATATATACAAATAGAACAAAAATAACAAGGGATTTTTAAGTAAATGCATAGTTATTTATATTATCTATGGGATTGACATAGCTGATAATCAAATAATCTTTATAGATACAGTCAAATTCATTTTTTTTAGTATTACTGAGTTAGTATTGAGTTATCGAACAAAGTCAGCATTTTTATAAGTTCTTTTTAGACTTTAACAAACAAAATGATAATAATGACTTTTAAATGTCTTAGTTTCAAAGTAATTATCGCAAATAATACATTATAAACGTCATCCTTACAAGGTTTGTAATTTTTAAATCAATATATGCACACATATAAGAATGTTATCTGTTATTTCGAATAAAACCTATCATTATCAAAATATATAAATAAGCATTACATCGTTCTTTAATTAAAATCAAAACATATACAGGTCTTCTTTTTAAATCTATAAATACTTTTAATTTTGATTAATACGTTATAATATAGTATTACTTCTTTATTTTCAAAAAAAAATAAAAGAAAGCAAACTGCAAATAGCTTTTATATTTCAAAATGTTTATAATAAACTAAAACCAGACAAAATATTATTATAAATCTCATCAAAACCAATACATTTTTAGAAACAAATTAATGATTTCAAATTAGATATGGTAGAATGAAATCAAAAAAGACATCAATTAGCCTATTTAATAATTAATAATCCCATTAAACAATAAGTGAATGACTTAAAAAGAAATTAAAAAAGTACATATTAAGCAATGAACCTAGATGGTATAATATATATATATATTGTAACCCCTCACCACCGATCACCATCACTAACAAATATCCGGGGGCGCCAATTCTATCAAACATAGAATAAATTATCGAACTAACTTTATTTTAAAATTACTTAAGAGGCTCTTAATTAAAGTTTCACCATAACCTAGCTCAGTTGAGGGATACAGAGGTGTATGAGGTGTACAATGTACATTAGATGTGGGAGAAAATATTATAATTAATAGGAATAAACATCTATCAATTCTATACTAAACAAATTAAATTGGTAAAATTCTTCTAGCTAAAATTAACTAATTTATAATCTATATTTCACCTCCTCCCATCATCCACATGCATTGAACAACCTCTACCATATTAGAAAATTAAACTAATAACTAAAATATAATATTTAAAAACTATAATGTATAACAAACTGGATCTTAACTTAAACTAAACCTATCATTACTAAATTTTTAATTAAACACTAATCTAATTAACTGAATTTATTATTTGATCTGAATTAAATATTAAAGATCTCAGGGAATTAACTGATGGTATGGCTTAATCTAAAATCTCTATCTCTCAATAACTATTATTTAATATTATGAAAACAATAATATAAACCAAGCAATACTCTAACTAAATAATGGCAGTTAGATAATGAAAAAAATAGGGCACATTTTGATTTCAATTCATCATCTAAACAACTACTAAATAATAAAACCTTTTAAGACAATCAGTAGATAATTGGCATCTCATACAGTGTTTGGATCAAGGAAATCAATATCATCATATCTGGATGTTTATCATAATTAAATAAAAATACAATTATATTACATTAAATAAAATAAATGTGTGAGCATGTGTGGAAATATGAAACAACGAATGAATGGCAAAGAAGACTTCTAAATTCAATTTTAAATAATAAAATATTTATTAACAAAATAAATAAAAAAAATAGTTAATCAAACATTTAATCTTTTCTTATTGGTATGAGTACAAATTTTAAATGCACTTAGCATCATTAGTTACAATTTTCATAAAATTGTAACACAAGATGATTTCTTAAATTTCACATCTAATACATTATATCTATCAAAACATACTGATAGATTTGTGAAACACCTTATATTCTTATTAAATAATGAACCAAAATAAAATTCACATATTTACTATAAAACAAATGGTTTTAGTTATCAGTTACTTCTGATAAACCTGTACAGTGAAGAAATATAATCTTATACTTTTAGTAATCAACTATAAAATTTATCTTGTGTTCAACATTTTGCTTTATAGCACTTAATTATTAATTAACTTAATAAAACTATGACAAACAACATGGATTAAATATCTTCATTACACTATAAAGTAAAATTAAAATTTTGCATTTTACTTCAAATGCACAGTAACTATAACTAAAGTAAAGGGGTTTGAAACCTAAGAATAATATCAAAATAGGTTTTGCAAAATAAAATTAATAGTTCCATTAATGAAACACATTCTTACCAAATTATATCTTGCAAAAAATGAATTAAATAATTCCAGTAATTAAATATATTTGCCTTTGCAACATTGAAATAACATATTCTATTAAATAACTATGGTTTTATTTTTCCAAAATAGAAGTAAATAATTCTATTCATTAACTGTCTTTTATCTTTGCTTGCTTACTTAATCAAATGATGACTGAATGATAAAAATTAATGATATGAAACCTAAATGATCACTATAAAATGTTTTAAAATAATAATTAAAGTTGTACATTACTGATGGATTTCTTATATCTTTCAAATTAACACTTTATGTATGAGTCTGTATTATGCTGTGTGTCAAAGAATAAATAAATAATTAATTCTAATCAATCTAATCGGTTTGCTTATGACGTTACAATATGATCATAATACGGACAAATGCAATGGTCAATGAAGCTTTAGTCACTAACTTTATTACAGCTGTTTTGTAAGAAAATCTATTCTGCCTTTATTCTTCTTTTTATCAATAAATTATATGGCACTTGGCTATAGTATAAGCTGGAAAAACATTCATAACTACATGGGGATAAAAGATTTTTACAATTCAAATCAGATAAATATTAACACAATAACTTCCAAGTCTACTTCTGAGACTAAATAAACTGGTGGGAATACATCTCTTCACCAAATAATCAGGGGGATAATATACTTGACTTCATATACTTTAATTCATAATACCAAATATCAAAACTGGATGATTTAATCTACTCCTATCAAAATACTTCAATACACAGAAAGAAAGGATTACATGATCCCATACACTACACTAGGCAATCTACCCATGTTTAAATATTCAAATAACAAAAGGGGAGAGCTGACTCAATCTCACAAATACTATAAAACATTGCTAACTGTACTACATATAGCCACAAAAAAATACTTTTCCATTCAAGCATAATAAAGAACAATAATACTCACTTAAATACATCTCTAATCCTTCCAAACAAGTAACCATCCTCTTCCTCTGAAATCGATGGATTATATATCATTTGTACTTGCAATTAACATATGATTATAGCTAAGTTTAATAATAAACACACATATACAAGCATAATAATACACAGACTATTCAAATCCCAGTAGCAAAGAACTACTGTCAAAATATAAATTATTAATTGTAAAAGCAATAAAAGAATATTTCATATCTGATAATACACTATTTAGGACTTAGTAACATACTAATAACGGTTGGAAAATAAAGCAATAAATTTATTGGCAAGTAAGACAAAATATTTTTTTTTATATAGTGCATTTACATAGGCCAAATCTAAAATAAATATTTTAGACCTAAATAAATAATAAAGCTTTATGTTATAGATGAAATAATTATTAAAAATACTAATTTTCTAATCTATAAAAAAAATATATATACGGTAAGATTTTATACAATGAAACTCTTTTAAAATAATTATTTACCCCTTTCAAACTATAAATAGACTCTTTCATTTTTTTATCACGCGCGTGCGTTACTAACACACTACCAAAACATATATTAAAATAATAACAATAATAAATAAAAAAATTACCAGCATAATGTATTCCTTCATTATACCATTAATGAGACGTTCTTGAAGAATAAAAATATACATATGATAATAATAGATAAAATAATAAAACATTTCTTAACCAATATTATCTGTCTAAACACTATTAAATAATAATAAAGTTCTTTTCTTCTTTCTTCTTAATGAAAATGAAAAGTTTATTGATAGTTAGTACATGACTTTCCTTTGTCATGTCTCCAAATGAATAAGAGTAACACACAAGTATAATTATTGACACAGAATGACACATTTCCTGCAGGAAAAACAAAACAATATTTTTTTAAATCCATAAGAGCAGATTCAATGTTTTTTAGTTATCAACTAATGAATTGCTGTTGATATTATATGGAATTTCATTAATTAAGCAATGAATATTTCACAACGCAAATAAAATAGAAGTTTGTACTTCATTCCTAGGATATATTTAAAATTTGATTTCACAATTATAAAGCCATTCAGAAATACATGTAGTTATTCAATTAATAATATTTATTTAGATGAAATAATTGGCAGTATTAATACAGCAATGTCATATAACTTTATCCATTTATAAATTCATTCCTCCTATTAGTCTGGAAGAACAAGTAATTATTAAAGTACATTCAATGACATATTTAATCTTGTATTTTTTTCTTTTCAATAGGTAAAAGTAGAAATAATTATGCCACTGTTCTAATAAATATGACGATAAAATTACATAATTCTTATGTATATTTTTAAATTTTCTTTTACAATTAGCATGAAACTTATTAAATAGAGTTCTGGAAATGTTCAATAAAAGTTCACACCTTTTCCACATATAAATGATGCACATTGCAATTATTCCATTAATAATATGATTAAAACTTAAGAAACTGAATTTTAGAAAATAAACAAACATTCTTTTCTTCTTTCCCATTAAGTTTAAATTTAAATAAAATAAATTTATAATCCTATCACGCATTCCCATTTTCTTAAATAGTAATAATTTAACTTGAATAATATAACAAACACTTACATGCATTTCAAACGATGATTGGAAAATTTAAACACTCAGTTAAGAACAAAATTGACATATCTCTTGGTGGTTTAAGTACTCATATTTGTAAACAAATATTAAATTTTAAACTTCCAGCTTGAACTTTGGAAGAAAAAAAATTATACTATTAAACTTTGTTAAAATGAAACAGTATTGGAAGATCTTTTAGCATTTAGTAGTTAGTTGTTGAAGTGGAGGAGTGGAGCAGAGGACTAGAGTAATTGTCCTTTTATAGATTTTTTAAAAGATTACCTCACACTTTTTCTCTTCCAATAGTACAAAATATCTGAAAGTTCAAAGATCACCAGACAGAAATCAAGACTTAATTTATGCAAGAAACTTTGTCTTAAAAAAATAAGTGGGGAAAAAAAATCATTCTGTCTTTTAAATAAATAAAAAAAATATTAATATTAAATTGAATTAAGAATTAAATATTCTGTACTTTTAAAACAACAATAAAAATTAATAACAATTGCTTTAATAAATAAAATATTTTCTAGTATAATTATTGCTTAATAATTCATTAATCCAATGCTCAATTAATTCACTTAAAATGTAGTTAAGCTGGTTTTAAACACTATTATTTATGAAATTAAATATTTGAATATGAAATGGGATATTTAATGATTTAATGAAGCATATGAATGAAAAATGAAGTTGAATAATGATATTGACATACATGGATATTTATGCTAACAATGCACTATAGACACTAAACTGATATGACTAAATGGCTATTCTAATGATGATGAGTGAGACATATTTCACTGTTTATTCTATAAATTAAAATGTGTAAAGCAAATGAACTAGAGAACTACCAAAACAAGTCTATTTATTTGTGAACAAACAAAACAAATTAGCACCAACTCAAACTGAACTGACTATGATTATAACAAGCCACCCCCCCCTATCCTATCATTAATTATACCCTAAAGTAAGCCACTAAACATCTAATAAATTTTAAATTGCACCTATAAATACTTGTAATCATAGTTTTAAATCATAAATAAAAAATTTTTAAAATTTTGCTTTATTTCATTTTTTTTAAGTAATATAATATCAGATGTTACTGATATAATACCATACAATCACAAATATTATTTCTGGTGCCAAACCAGAAGGTCACAATATATATATATATTCAGTGAACTGTTTATGATTTAGAAAATTTAAAAAAATGTCTGAATAATTTTTGAAAATCTTCCTAATGCATGAAACCATGGAATTTTAAATATACCCAAGTGGCTTGAATTATGATTATCATAATATGATCCCAGGTTATTTAGTATGAAATCAGTAAATCGGTATACAGTTGTAAATAACCAGTCTTGCATGGTAAACCTTTGCTGATATAAATTATAAAATGAGATATAGTCAAATAAAAAACTAATGGTTGGAATTTGACAAATAAGAAAATCTATGCAAATAGAAAAATGTTATATCACCAAATGAGAACTTATTAAACAAAATGTTTATCTCAGTGAAATATATGATGGTAAAGTAGTCATGCATCTGTCTGGTCATCTATTTTCTGGTGGATGTTGAATTGAAAGATATGGTATGTTATAAAATGTAGATTATTTGAATAAGATCTATAATATAATCAATGATCAAATAATGACTTATGCTGTCAAAAAAACCTTGCAGATTCTAGATATTTCAGGTCTATGTGATAATTTCAATTCACAAAATATCATATCAAATTCTTCATTACTTGAAGATAACCAAGATTTTCAAAATGAAAAAAAGATATTTAATGAAAGACTCCAATACAAAATGGGAGAGGCAAAAACATATGATCATGGATGTAAAATATGGAATTGGCATTAGAAATGAAAAAAAAACACAATAAAATTTCCTCCTGAAAAAAAAAGTATTATTGTAAATACCATAGCTCATTATCCACACAACTATCTCATCATTTAGATAGTATTTAATAACATTTACAAAAATCACAGAGATTATACATTTGAAGCAGATGTGGTAATCAACATTTACTAATAATCACACTGTGTTCCTGCAGAATGTAGCTGTTATTACTAATTTTTTTAAATAAAAATAAAATTGACATATAAATAAAATTAATATATAACAAATAATTTACTTTCTAGAAACATCAGATTTCCTTTTAACATTCTCATGAATACATATATAAAATATCTTCTTCAAATTACAAATGTTTGTATGTGAATGTTTACATATATTTATATTATTCAATTTGTCTTAGAAATATTTTTTCATATATATATATTGTGCCCTTTTCTATAGGCCAGTAATAGTTCATAACAGTCAATTACTAAAAATTTTAACTTTAGAATATGTTTTTTTAATACATTAATTATATTAAGTCAATTATATCTTTAAAGTACAATTTGAAGCTAAAGAGAATACGTAGTATATAAAATCATTTAAAAATAGTTATATAAAGCTTTAAATATTGTTTCATATGGTTGTAAAAGCTGGCCATATTAAATAACACAGCTATAAAAATTAAAAGTATATTTAATAAATCCGATTTTAATAGTTTAAAACTGATAAGTTAATAAATACAGTGTTTAAATTTATAATCATATTTAATAAACAAAAATTAATATAGTATATTTTAAAAATAAACTTTATGATGGTGAGAATTGTATTTAATTCTATATTTTCAAAATTGTTCTTCCAAATTTTATAATTATATTATATAATATAATAAGTGTATCAATTATATAAATCTAGGCAGAGAAATAGATTAAAAAAATCGTCTGTCAAAGTTATTAATCATGTGACTTGTATACTATATACTTTCACACACTGCTTGTTTGAATTAATAATAAAGTTTAAAATATTTTGAAATAGCATTATAGAATTGGATGTAATTATTACCTATCATAAAAGCAAATAATAATAAATATTAAGTTAACTATTGTATGTAATGTTTTAAGTAATGTAATAAAGACGAATACAGATATAATAAAAATTAAATATTTTTTTTAAATAAAAATTGCTAAATAGAATAGGTTATTAAGGTTATTTTAAAAGTTATTTTAAATGTTTAAATAATTTTAATAAAATAATAATTGATTCAAAAGTAATATTTTAAATAATATTTTTTAAATTTTATTACGTCATAATTTCTAATTTTAAAATTCAATTCTACTTGAAATTGGAAATATGTAAATTTGTTCTCAGGCTAAAGTAAGAATTAACCAATAGGAATAGGTATTCTTACAGACTATAAATATGAATTGCACGGGGGTATAGGGGGAGATTAATAATGTATTGAAACCGGAAAAAGTCAATTTTTTTTTGGTACTTTCTTATCGTTTATTTTGCAAAAACTAATTGATAATTTTAAAGTGTTTTGCAAAAGAAAGTTTTAGAAAAAAATTATATATTTAGAAACTTTGTGGAGATGATTTTCTAATTTTTTAAAGTACTTACCAGTCGTATTTTATCTAAAAGTTTAACCTAAACTACGCAATAAAAAATGGATATACTACAAAATAAAATGGATATAAATTGTAATACTGAAAAAATATTTGAAATATTTATTGATACAGCTTTACTTATGCATAACCGGAGAACTTTTTTGGTACATAAAAAAAAAAACCACAGCACAGACATCATACGGAGTCTAATGAAAAAAATTGGAGACGCATTATTA
This sequence comes from Epiperipatus broadwayi, assembly GCA_028023455.1. NCBI lineage: Eukaryota > Metazoa > Onychophora > Udeonychophora > Euonychophora > Peripatidae > Epiperipatus > Epiperipatus broadwayi. Next base: position 715,133 of record JAQFVV010000351.1, on the reverse strand, counting down.
TTTATAAGCCTATCCAAGATTTATTTTTTAAATAGTAATAAGACAATTGTATATTGCATGAATTATTTTATATAATATTATATCAAAAGGAGTAAAATGTTATATCCTTTCTGAAGGTAACATTTTTTTTTATTTGTTTTTAAAAGTGATATATAAAAATACCAAACGAAAGTTTAAATGTATCAAGAAGGAAACATATATAAAAAAGTGAATACATAGTTGAATAAAAGATGGATCCATGGAAATACAAATAGTACTTAAAAGTTTATCGAATATTTTTAAAGTTAAATTAGATGGATTGATGCATCGGATATGCAGAGAATATTGGTAGAGAAGATTAAGAAGCTTTACGGGATTAATTAATATTATTGTCCTAAAAATTAAAACCAAGGATTATTTTCTAAATTTTACTAAATGGATTAATAATTATTTTTATTATAAACTTTAACGCGCTTGGAGGAGAACATTTTTAAAAACTCTAGAGAAAATAATAAGCATTTTGGACTTATCAGGAACTATTGTCAAGAAAATATGTAAATATAGTTTTGATTCCTTTTATTTTGTTAACCTAGTTTAAATCTATTTTTTTTTATATAAGATTAGGAAAAACATAAAAACATTAATTTATTAATATTAAAATTTTATAATATAACAGTCTAATAATTTAGCTAAAAATATTTTAATATAAAGTGTATAGGTGTGAATTTTTTTTATATATATATCTGCAATGCTCAAGTGGACAAAGGAAGCCTACTGAACACGATGATTAGATAAAGGTTATTGGTAATAATAATAACTATTGATAATTTATAGTGTATATATTTTTTTGTTTTCTTTAGATCATCTATGAATTGTAAGGATGAAGTGTAAAAGTTTTTTTTTTATTATAAATGTAAACGCATTTTTATACAACATTTTAAAAAACATTATGAGATAGGATTGATTTGAAAATATGCATACAATGATTTTTTTTATTATTAGTGATATAATCCAACACAACAAATAATTATATGATTCTTTTAAAATTTTCATGTTATGGGATATTCAAATATTGTCTAAGTAGATTGTATATGATTAAACATACAGAGCAATGAAGTAAGCAACTTTTCTTATGGGATAGTAAGATTGTTTAACTATTAATAAATTTTATTTATTGTTTTGTAAATGCAGATAGTTATTTATCGATGTAAGATGTGGAAAATATTGAGAAATAATGTTGAGATAGTGGCTTGGAAGTACTTAGTGAACAGGAAACCAAGATGATGTTTTAAAAAATAGGATGTTATAAGGAATGGAAATAATATTTAGTCTTTATGTGAATATCAGCATAGTTAACATAGCCCTATGACTGATACACATTTTATTTGGACAGTGTTTATATTTCTTTAAATATTTGATGTTCTAATAAAGCTGAAGAAATAGCTTTAACATCGTCCCTGTACTAGAGGATATTAGGCAGGTAAATGCCATACCTCTTTGCACTGTGCCATGATTTTGAGATATGTTAAGAGTAATACTCTAGCTTTCTTCCTTAATCCTATGCATCTGTTTTCGCTATCTTTATTTCATGTAACTGCATCGTTTAGTAAGATATTTTAAAAGAAATGATAAATAATTTAGAACTAAGGTTATGCTATCGTTTCTGGATAAGATTAGTTTATTTGCTTATAAGGAGCAGAATATTATAACTTAAAATGGAAGATCCAAAGTATCCTAAGGAAAGAAAAGAATCATAGAATATATTTTGAATTTTATTTCGGAAATGAAATATAAACTTTTTAAAATAAGTATCTAAACAAAGATATTTTCTTTAAAGTGATAATAATTTTAAATGCTTTAGTATTATTTTTTTTAAAGAGAAAAATAAGTATTGCATATTTTTAAAATACAATAGTACAAAGTAAATTATGTAAACAATATGCATAGTATATTTTTTGTTTATTGATTAACAGAAATATATTGATGATTACACTTATATCATACTAAAGTAAGGCTTAAAGAAGAATATATTATGATTAGTAAACATTGTGTGATAAACTCTAAAATCTAGTACTGAATTTTGGATAATATTTTCTGTAACATCTTTGACTTTGCAAGATGAAAATTTTTAATATTTTGAGAAATCCATACTCATTATAAAATTTTGTTTTCTATAGAATGTTTTCTAAGTATGAATTTTTAAAATAGGATAGTTTCATAATATTAAGGATAAAATGCTGTTGCTAATAAAGTATATAAAAATCATAACGAGAAATCAAATAGTAACATTTTTTTTTAACTTTGTCCTAAATCTAAATAAAGATGTAATTGAAATATAAATTATTTTTTTATAACCCGGTAGATCAAACTGTAAAGTAAAAAAGTTAAGGATATCCACTGTAAATAGTGTAAATAAATTGTTTATTTATTTGTGGTTAGTAATAAACTTTGTTAAATTTAGTTATTTCAAAGATTTTGTGTCCGAGTTATTTATTTCTCCACATCGCTGCATGAAAACACGATATATGCACAATAATCGAAACAAATATATAATTTTGCACAAAATATAAATAGAGAATTATTTTAAGAATTTTAAATATTTTATTGGTATTCATTATAATTAAATAATTATAATCTTACATTATTTTATTGGTCATAAGTATCACAATATTATATTAAATTATATGCTATCAGTTGCCACACATATTTTGTTTGTCAGATTATTAAAATGCTACCACATATTTATTATATCATTACATGAAGATATAATATCATATTATATTATTTCATTATTTTATTATGGTAATAAAATTATAGTAAAAAGAAAAGTTATTTATTACTATTAGTTTAAGTGTAGTAGATTATGACATAAAATCCCTTCTCATATTTTACTAACATATTTTTAAATTAACTTAGAGTAAACTTTATGAACCTGAGATTATTTTATTTGAGCTAGATTATTATAAATAGAAGATTAAGATTTAATTATTGGTTTAATCTTAGTGAGTAGAAGTTATTAAAGTCGTAAGAATACTATGAGTTTGTTATTTGAAATAGTAATAAAAGGGGGATAGTGTTCTTATGCCATTGAGGTAGTATCCTATGGAATATTGGCTCAATGTAATCTATCTTGTCACATGTATTATCACTTCAAGTCTCATGAAAATATTAAATATTTATTTAATTTATTTTTTATAAACTGAACCTTATTCGTATTTTAAATTTGAGCTAGTGAAATATTTTAATTTTAATGCTGAATATTTTAGTTATTAATTATTAACTGAGATAGAACCCGTTTTATTTCATATCATATACTTATCTGGAAGTGGGGGTGCACATAGTGAAGGTTAGAATATATATATGTATATCTTTTGAATTAAAAGCAAATGAGAGAAATATTTTTAAAGATGTTCCAATAATTATTAAATTACATTCAAATATCAGCCTTTCAAGCTAATTGTGCATGCACTTTATCTTGTATTGGAAAGGAAAGTATTCATTTGTTATTAACACTCGCAAAAAGTGCATGCACAATTAGCATGAAAAGCTGATATTTGAATGTAATACAATTGTAGGCATAGCGCTATATAAAAATAAATGCTTAAATAATTGTTAAAGTAAAAGTAATACTATGTTTATTTGTTTATTTATGTCTCAAATTAATACATTTAAATAACATATATTACAACTGAATAAATACAGAGGCCAACTCACTGAGGATGTGAAATGTTGAAAAAAAGAATGTAAAAAACTCCAAGTTTTAAAATACTACACTAGAGCTACAAATGTAATCAAATACATTCCTCAATGTAAAGCTGTATAACAAAGGGCATTTTATTATGCCATCTATATTCAATAACCAAACTATTTATATGTTCTTAAAGCATCTATAATGTCACGTTGTCCATTCAGTAGTGCCACTCAGAGTAAGCCATAGTAGTCTATGGATGGAAGGTTTGTGCATAAAATTTCTATCTAATGCATACTCATCCAATATTCCTAGACTAATGTCTAGCTTGTGGCTTTCATCATAGAGGAGCCTTGAATCTGAAAGGACTGCACTTATATCTTAGGATTTAATATGACTTGGACAGTCATCTTTAACTTTTTAGTTAACTATAAAGCTATGAGTTCAAAATGAAAACAGGTAATATTTCAAACCAAGCTCATTTGCTTCTATAATCAAATAGCTCTGAATCTAATTGTATATATATTGATGGGTTTGGTTCTTTGATAACCTTAGTTATTATCATCACCTCATCAGGAATGATATTAAACCACTAAATATTAATGATAATTAATTCCTATGCTTACACAAGACATTAAACCAATGCTAAACTGCCCATACAGTAGTAACATTTGGTGCAATCCATAATAATTAATCGATTTATGAAGATTTATACATAAAATCCTATCTACTGCTTACTCATCCAATATCCCCAAATTAGTTTGTAGTTTGTCACTTTTATCAGTGATGTTTAATGGTTTAATACCATTCTTGTCCATAGGATAATGGTGACTATGTTTATTAAAGAATCAAAGACACCAAAATGTATAGATATTGGACTGAATTCAGATCTATAAGACTACTCAGGCAAATGATCTTGGTTTAAAAACATTATCTGGTTTTATTTTGGAGTCATAGCTTAAGGGTTAGCTAAAAAGATAAATTATGGCTGCTGGAGAATTGCATTAGATCCTAAATTCTATATGCAGTGTTCTCCAATCCAATGCTTTTCAATGATAAAAGTGACAAGTTGGAAACTAGTCTAAGGATATGAATGAATATGCACAAAAGAGGAATTTTATGTACAAATCTTCTTGCAACAATTGATTATGATTTCCACTGGGTGACACTACTGTATAGAGATTTTGTTAATGATTTAACAGCTTGTTTAAGTATAGGAAATGGTGATTATATGATGGCTTATATAAAATAAATAATTAAATTATAATTTTCACAAATTTAATGAATATGTAAAATTGAAGTGATTCTAAAATTTTATTCTAAAGTGTCAAAGATATAAATAAACAAAAAATAAAAGTCAGATTTGTTTTAAAGAATAAAAATATACTTTATTTACATTAAAAATAATAAATAAATAATAGTGAATAAATAATTAATAACAATAATAGGAGTTGTCTTGGATTATCTTTTTAAATATGAAAAAATTTAAACTCGTATTTTTGAATTCTGAACATGTGTTGGTAAATAATCTCAATGTTACTGAGGAAGTCTGTTTGCGATAAGCATAAAATGTACTTTAATAAAATTAAACAGTAATAAATCAATATGTTTGTTTAATCTTTAATTTTTATTAAACAACATTGTTCTTTTTTCAAATCCATTTCTTTAGTATGGATATTATATACTTTTAATATCGATTATATGTACTATATATGTACTTTACCATAAAGTATTTTACATAATCATTCCTATAAATCAACATCATATAATATATTATTCTACATATATACAAGGCTTTGAATATCAATGCCTTTACATGCAGATATATAAATCATGGGGACTTTGTTATACTAAATGACAATAAAATATCAAATATCTAAGAAAAATTCATTACATATTTAAAAGATCAATAAAACATATCATTATATAAATAAATAAATATTCATTTAAAGAAAATTTAAAATAACCTTATTTTAAAACAAACATTCACATGAATAAATGTTATTTCTATGCTAAATATAAATATGTGTTTTAACATATAAAATTCCTATTTTTTTGACATTGTTCCCAATCAAATGCATCTATATAACAGCAATATAGTAATAATAAAAAATTGCAAAAGAAAAAAGAAAAATATTGTTTTCTGTTGATGCAATTTCCTCAATGCTTACCTGAAGAATTTTAGGATAATGCAATCTTTTTCATCTTCTGACAAATAGTCATTAATGCAGAAGTGAAAACAATAAGTTATTTATCCATAGTAGTTCAGTTTTCTACTTGAAATAATTAGATTAAAAAGATAAACTATAAATGCATTTTCTTTAGGCATTTGGGCAAAATTAATTTTTAAACATTCTTCATTCCAGTGAATTTATAACATTCTCGTTTAAATTATGTTTCCAAAAGTTGTTAATAACTTACAACTATTGAGAATAGTCAAGCGTTGGTGGTCGAGTGGTCAGTGTAGCTGCCTTACAAGCAGTTGTCCGGGTTCACTTCCCAGGCCATGCTTTGATACATAAAAAAAAAACAATTGAGAATACCATTTCCCCTAAAGACAAATATATCTGGCTTTTTTGGCCTTTCATTTTTCAAGTACCTTATATTATATGATTATTAAATTTAAAATCTTAGAATATATGACAAATACCCATGTAAAGATAAAAAAAATGAGTTGTTAATAAAGCTATTATAATTATAGTCTTATTTCTCATACCATATTTAAGTCATGATTGCCATAGTGATGTACTAATGTTCCTTTTATACTCAAATTATTTCCTATTTAACATGAAATAGATTTATATTGTTTAAAAAATTCAAACAATCACACCTTTGTGTGTTAGAATGTTCTCTTTTAGATAATATGCTGTTTTTTTATAAATGAATATTTCAAGTTTCATAATGATTACAATTTAAAATATTAAATAAATATTTTCAATATAAAATATACTTGTTTTAATAAATTAAAATATATAAGTTATAGATAGTAAAATAAATCATTTTCTTTATTTACTTAACATTATAACAAATGATTTCATTAATAGATAAAAATTAAGCAAAATTTTATATTAAAGTTTTAAAATAATGTTGCTATAAATTTAAAATAGAAATCATAAACACACATGCACACATGTAAATTTTTAAAAACAATCGATGAAAATTATATTAACTATTTAAAAAATAATTTTGAAATATGTATAATTTAAACATAAATATTAATTTATCATTGCTATTACAAAATCATTGACACACACACATAACATCAGGTTTTAGTGTGTATGTGTACTTGCAGTAAAATATTAATTTTAATATCATTTTACTAGGAATTCAAAAATTTGCTACTATATACAAAAAGTTATTACAAATAACATGTTATATGTTTTAATGATTACTACATAAGGCATTCAATTTTAATAATATTTTAAAAATAAATGACTAAAAAAAATTAAAATGTAAGTATTATTAAGCTTGAATTATCCTTGTGTAAATATATATATATTTTTTTTTTTTTTTTTTTTTTTTTTTTTTTTTTTTTTTTTTTTTTTTTTTTTTTTTTTTTTTTTTTTTTTTTTTTTTTTTTTTTTTTTTTTTTTTTTTTTTTTTTTTTTTTTTTTTTTTTTTTTTTTTTTTTTTTTTTTTTTTTTTTTTTTTTTTTTTTTTTTTTTTTTTTTTTTTTTTTTTTTTTTTTTTTTTTTTTTTTTTTTTTTTTTTTTTTTTTTTTTTTTTTTTTTTTTTTTTTTTTTTTTTTTTTTTTTTTTTTTTTTTTTTTTTTTCTTTTTTTTTTTCTTTTTTTTTTCTTTTTTTCCTCCCTTTTCTTTTTCTTTTTTTCTTTTTTTTTTTTTTTTTTTTTTTTTAATTTTTTTTTTTTTTTTTATTTCTTTTTTTTTCCCTTCCTTTTTTTTTTTTTTTTTTTTTTTTTTCCTTTTTTTTTTTTTTTTTCTTTTTTTTTTTTTTTTTTTTTTTTTTTTTTTTTTTTTTTTTTTTTTTTTTTTTTTTTTTTTTTTTTTTTTTTTTTTTTTTTTTTTTTTTTTTTTTTTCTTTTTTTTTTTTTTTTTTTTTTTTTTTTTATTTTTTTTCTCCCCCCCCCTTTCACTCCTCTCCCTCTCTTTTTTTTCTTTTTTTTAATTTTTTTTTTTTTTATTAAATTTAATTTTAAATTTTATTTTTTAAATTTTTTTTATTTAAAAATTTTATATTTTATAATTAGAGGGGAAGGAAAAACACAAACAAACTTATTAAAATTTTTAAATTATTTTTTTCAAACCCAAAAAACAAATTTAAAAAATTAAAAAAATATTTAAAATTAAAAAACCAAATAAAACCACACCCCTCACACTTTTATAATAAAAATAAAATTAAATTAAATTAAATTTTAAATTAAATTTAAAATATAAATAAAAAATTAATTTATTTATTTATTTTAATTATATATATAAATAATTAATTAAATTTATTTAATATTTTTGGTTTATTTATTTTATGCCACCATAACAAGAAAAGGAAGGATATAATTAATTTTATTTATCCTTTTTTTAAAATAAACCACACCACTTTTAAATACCAAGAATTTTCAGCCTTAAATGTAATATAAAATCAAACGACCACACAATTACCAATATATAACAAAAACCATATTTAAAATTTAAAATTTTTATCAAATGAACCCACCCCCCCTATTATAACCTATAAATAAGGGCACACAACACTGTAACAATATGAGGTTGTGGTATATAGGAGAGATGGAAATAATCCCAATAAGCCTCCAAAGTAAATAAAATGAAAAAGAACAGAGAATCAAAAATCAGCATTGGAAAAAATATAAGTAATAATAAGCATAATATTACAGCACCATTAGTATTAATAGGCAATAGTCAATTTTTATGATTGGATTTAAAAAGTAGTGGATACATTATAAAACAGCCTACATTTCTTCTAGCCAATTCCAAACTTAGGGGACATTATTTTTAAAAAAATCATTTCAAAAGTGCAGGATCATTCCCACAGTGCTGATCATCATTAATGCTCTTGGCTAACTCATACATTATAATAAAGAAAATAAATTAAGCATGTGAATTTTAAAGGCAATCGTTACTTTTACAACAACTAGAGCATTCTCTAGATGTTCACACACATTTGACATTAAAAACCATGCTTTAACAAATAACCCCCAAAAATTATATATTTTTAATTAATAATTTTCCTATAAAATGTTATTTATAAATGTAGATATGTATGGAATGCAATAGTTCATTTTATCATGGATTTTCTTTAAACTCTTTTGTAGTTACCTAGTTGAATGTTTCTTCTTATACAATCTGTAGTTAACAGTTTAGTCAAATCTTATGACTCTAGATTTTTCATTATAGTTTTTTATAATAGTTATTTTATTTAGTTAGCTTAAGTTTTAGATTAACAAACATTTTATTTAGGATAATTCAGGGTTCACTCTAGCATCTATTTCCTTTCCAGTTACCTTTTCTTCTTTTAACTCCAGGTTTCAGTTTAATCATAATTTTCATTTTAATGCTTCCATTTAACTTCTCTTCTTGTAGCTCCATGTTTGCACTATAATAATTTCCATGTCAGGTTAACATTAACTGAGACAGTAATGATTTTGGATGGATTAATACATAGATATGTTGAAAACTTCTCCCAAGAATATTTTTCATCTCCAAATTTCCCTTTTGGTGAAATTGATTACATAGTTAGATTGGAAATACTCAGCTTTTAGCTAAAGCTTAGCACATGGTTATGATAAATAACATACTATTATATTGTTTTTCAAAAATCATTATTATTAGTTCTAAATTCAGTTTTACTTTAAACTACCAACCTTAACTTCTTGCCCTGTATCTCATGGTATCTGGGATGATAATGACTTGACACTAAAGACAATTATATTCTCTTGCTCATATTGTATTATCTTTTAAAAATAACTTTGACAGTCAAGTAGTTACATGACTATCATACACATAACAGCATTGACCAATTGATTTTTTTTACAAAAGGATTATCTCACTTTTTTAAAAAAATATTTCTAATATCCTAATCAATAAAAAAAATCCCTTGCTATTGTTTTTTTCTTTCTTAATTGCTTGAAATAATTAACATTTTATACTTTAATTTGGAAAACTCATTTCATTTTATTTTAGAGTAAGAGGTAGAAAAAAATTCCTTTTAATTAATTGATAGCAACTTTTTAAAAAATGTTAATATCTTGTTTTTTTTTTATTCTCTAAAAATTGATTATCACTCTTTTAAAGATTCTACTTACTTTTGTTTTTTTTTTAAATAAATAAAATTATTGAATATAGGGAAAAATATATTATTTATTTTTATTTTTTATTTCTTATAATTATCCCTAGTAAATATTAAATACTCATATTATTATTATCATTTCAATGCCTTGAATTTATCACATGACCACTTAACATGTGTAAAACTTTTAATAAGTTGAATAAGTATAAACAATTTAAATTCTTATTAACTAACAGTTTATTTTGAGACTAATATGAAAAAAAATAATTCTCCTCAATATATATTGTAATGTGATATGCTTGGAAAATGATCAATACAATCTGAACTAAACATAACTCAATCATTGGTCACCATTTTGTAATGAACTATTGATTACCATATGGGATGATAATATAAAAAACTTTGTCTCAGAATTGAGACATCATTCATAATAATACAGATCTAGCCTAAAAGTGGAATGTCATTTTATAAAAGCCCTAAAGGTTTGATTTGGCATTTTATAATAATTGCCACTTGTATATGATCATTGGCTAGTACTGGCTACCTTTGTCACAATAATAATGAATTTTCTATCTCACTATATCTCTATATTTGTTCAGTTAACATTTGTCATAAAGAAACGCCCTCAAGATTTATATTACTTATCATAGAACAAAACATGCATTAACAAATAATAAATCTGTCAGAACCTGTGTAAAGTTATCTATCTCAGTTATTGATAACACTAGGCAGAAACAATATTTCCAATACATAATTATTTGGATTGTTCACAACACTGTCATAAAATACTAACAGTCTCTAATAAAATCTAATTTATCCAGTTAGTATTTAAAACAAAATAAAGCAAATGAGATCATTGGCTCAGACATCAACAAATCTATTCACAATTCCAAAGTAAGCTGTAACAAGCAGTGAAATTATTTATCATTGCCCTAAATAATGATGCATGTTTAAGATATGTATTTGATTGATAATTGAATAAAACTAAATTCAAATCAATAAACAATTAAATTCTGATAAACTTTACTAATCTAATATTATTTATAGTAATGCAAATTTACCTTAATATTTAATAAGCTTCTTTTTAAATCAACTAGTTTCTAAATAATTATAATTACACTTTGAAAATGTTTCATAAACCTACACACTATTTAAACAAACCTTTATTCAGTTTTGTATCTATTTTAATAAATCACTAAATATAATATGAATATTTCATTCATACCCTACACTAGATCGACATGCAATTATTGCTTGTTATATTCTAAAATAAAACTTTCCATAAGAAATTATTATCAATAAATTCTATTAGGTAATTTTACATTTACAGTACCCAATCACATTATATACATTATACCATAGTTTCTATTACCTATTTACTGATTTACAATCACTGATATTATTAATCTATTTAAATGTCCAATCAATCGATTATAAAAATGGATCTTATAACAATTAAATTATATATGACAATAATTGGCAGTTATCCAAGCCAAAGATAATATTATGTTATACTAGTTCATAAAACTTATGATCTCCACTTCAAAGAAGTTTAAAGGTATTAAAACAGGCAAAACTCTCTATAAGACAGATCATTCAGATTAAGATTTTTGTAAGTGGACAAGATCAGCAAATAAATAATCAACTCTGACCTAATGAAATTATTTCTACTCATAATATTGACTTAGATAAGTAAACAAATATTTCAATATAATGATAAATATCACATTTACATCTAATCAGACCTAAAAGTCAGGGTAATATACAAGGAAATATACATGTATCTAAATCTATTTCACATACCAAGATGTGTTTGACTTCAGATCAAACTTCAAATACCAACATTACCTTGCGCATTCAAAAGAAAGAATTAGACAGATTCACCAGATTTTAAATCAACTCTAAATTTATTGCTTTATAATAAAAATTTATAATAGTAATAATAAAAATATAACAGAACAAACAATCAATGTTTGCAATAGACTAAAAGCAATAAAATGATAATAAAATCTATGTATATAAAACTCCAAAAATATGTTGCAAGATAATAATACTATATACCAAGGGTGGACAACTTTTGTGTTCATAAGATCTACTTTTTATTATTAAAATGTCTTGTGATCTACTTGTTATCATAGGCGATCGAGTTGTTGTCATAGACGTAGTCTAAATGAGGGAGGTGTGAAATACATACTATTTTTATATATCTACCTAGTAAAAAATAACAATTATTTAATGGGCCAAAAACACATGTCCGGGGGAATTAAAGCAACATGAGTAATTATTAACAATATTTATTAATTCAAATTAGCTACATTAAGTCAATATTAAAAATATTATTTTCAATAACGATACGACTTAGTGGACTTCACCTATCTAGAATTGGGAAAAAAATTTAGAACAAAAACAAAAATAACAAAAAATCTTAAAAATCTTGGCTTAATTTGTTTCACTCGTTACCCGACAGCTCTTTCCAGATTGGCCCCACGATCGACTGATAGATCACGATTGACTTGTTGGACACCCCTGCTATATACAAAATGGAAGGAAAAATTTTAAATATCTTCTTGAGATTTTAAAGAACATATATAATGATAAAAAAATATATAATCAAAGAAAAATTAATCTCTATTTATTCATTAATGTAATCTCCAAATAATTAAATAAACATAAAATAATCTGTTATATTTAAACCCTTTTTTATCCGAATATCCCTAAGTTAAATCTTGAGCATACAAAAAAACTAAATATTTGAAAACATCAGGTCATATTAACTTATATCAGATAAGAGTTTAAATAATAAGAACAAAAATGAACCTTTCCGACCTTTTTATTGCATGAGTTTTATCATAACCATATATATACTATTTATCCATGTTTTTAAAATAAAATGTATATATTTTTTTTCTTTTAACAAAAAGATATATATTATATTTAATTTTTTCATGGTTGTATGATGTAGATAAATTATAATTTTTTGGGCTGTGCCATGTATTATTTTCCATTAAATACCAATATTTTGATGGACTAGCATCCGCCATTATCAAGGTTAACTTTTTAAAGAAAAACTGTTAGATCTTAAATAATAACATGACTGTGTGCGAGATGAGAAATGAGATTCAATTTGAAGTAGTTCAGCATTCACAATATGAGGCTTATGAAAATGTTTATTTCCCTCGGTATTTTTACCTATTAATTTTAAGTTAATATTAGATAAAATGAGAGGTTTCCACATAGCTGTAATACATTGTGCTTCATCAGCCCTATTTAAACCAGTAAGTCTCTTTAATATTTCAATTGACTTTCTCATGGTTCTTAAATCATATATATATATATATTGTAACAAAACATTTTGTTACACTCTTAAATTTCAAGAGATTGCAACATACAGTGGCCGTTTGAGAGCGCCACCAAGCATTTCTGCCTAGACAGTATTATAAAATTTCTATAATAATGGTTAATTTATTTATGAACGGCAATCACCAAATGTAAACCTTAAAATAATTTCCTTTTAATGGATCAAAAGATTACAAAATGAAATATAAGAATTAATTATAATAAATAAAAAGAAAGAGATCGACAGTTCACTGTTGTTGAAATATTTATTATACCTTTATTCTATTTGTTGTTTATTCCCTTCCCTTGCATTTGTCAAATCAACCCCTCCCGATCCTTTTTCTTTCTAATCAAGAATTAACATGTATCGTTCTCGAAGGACCATGCGCCAGCACTCTACCAATATTTTCATCAAAAATATTGGTATATAACTATGAGTGCACTCAAGGGTGACTTACTATAAGAGTGTGTTTGTTAAAAACAAAATCCACTCAAACCTTTTCTTTCTAATGTTAAATCTTATCCTCTTAAATTTTACTTGCCCTTAGATCGAGTATACAATTTTCTTATTCATATTTATACATTATCAGAACAACAATCACAGAAACCAAATGAAAGTTTACTTAATAAAACATAACACAAAAATATAATGTGGATTAATTTGGATTAGTAAATATATATACTTAAAGACTACATATCCCCCCTTTCTATTGCTGAAACTTTGGGATATTTGAAGTGAAGGCTTTTTTTTCCTTTTTTTTTTTTTTAATTCTATTACACAAATGTCTCTTGAAATTATAATAAAAAAATCTATTTACCCTGATCAATCAGTGTAGATCCTGTGTGTGTGGAATATTTCACTTTATATTCGTCATGGTTTGTCTGTGATCTTCTTCCAGTCCGTTCTTCCCCACTAGCTCTCTATGTCTGGCATTTACAAGGCAGTTCCAGGTGGTAATAGGAAGAGGTTCCCAAAAGGGAAAGTTCTGTTAGATCTAGCTGCTCAACATTTTCTCCTTGCGTTTTCTTATTTTTTTCAATCAAATTTTACGATTTTTTTTTTATATTGGAGAGCCCGAGCCGAACTGGCTTATCTATTCTATATTCTTTGACAGAAAAAATCCAATTAATTTTAAATAAAAGGAAAGTCCGTAATTTATAGTTTTTTTTTAAAGTCTCAGTTCACACCTTTAATATTCTCTTCTTTTATTTCATATTTTATTTTAAAATCCCAAAGAGACATTCCAATTGATCAGTGAAATAGATAGCATAAAACTACCTTCACTGTCAAAGCCCCAACAATAGAATTAATTGCTTTCTTTTCCCTTCTATCTTTAAGAATTTTTTTAAAGACTAAACAAAAGACAAACTTTTATCAAAAATGTAAGATCTTGATCTAATTTATTTTAACTTCTTAAAAACTACATTTTAAAATTAAGTGTTAATTTATATTTCTTTTCTCAAAAATTATGTATTATAAAACGATATTTATATTTTAACAAAATATATATGTGTGTATATAGATGAGCTGATAGAAAAGTATGTGTTTATTTCTTTCTAATAAAACAAGTTTTTTTTATTACAATGTATATATATTTTATTTTTACAAAATATGTGTGTATATATATGTATGAGTATGAGCTGGCAGAAAATACCAGCTCAATATACATATGGAAATCATACCATCTCAGTGAAAGTCTATCTGTTTTCACCCACTATCCACTAATCTATCATAGCTTCTCATTCTTTATTTCTGATCCCAAGGCATAGAGATTATTTTCCTTTAAATAGAAAAGACAAGCATGAGTGGTAACTAATGCAGATTCAAATTCAATTCCTTATCCAGCTTTCAAAAACAACAGATACTTAGTTGATGCAAAATTATACATTACTGGTTTTAATTTTCCTTTTTTTATTGACAACAATGTACAAAGAGGATTCCTTTAATGACACAATACAGTTATAAAGTGAAGAATAAATACTAGCTTTTTCTTTCCAAATTATGAAAGTGAATTTTAAATTGCTTAATATCACACATAAGTTGAATTGATCTTGTAAAGTTCACTGATGTGAAACATGATATTCATAGACACATAATGGCATTTATATCAATCAAAAATAAACAAATGAAATTCTGGATTTTTAACCATGGAATATCTTTATATAGCTGACCTGCAACACAATACATTTTGATGGGTTTTTCTTTCTTTACATTTTTGCCATTTCCCTTAGAACTTCATCAGCAAGCTGCCCCCAATTAAATGGGCAGATAATTAAAAATTTTATTTTTCCATAGTTAATAAATTTTATAAGGCAGATCTAAATGTGTCCATTCTAGGCACCAACAAAATTATAAGGACTCAAATTACAGCATCTCTGTTTTATTTATAACATACTCTTAATAATGTTAATGTTGTCCAGGTGACTAATGAATATCACTCAAATTTAACTTGATGGTCTAAAGAAATTGTTTGATAAAATTTGCCTCCAATTAATAAATGAAATAGAGATTTTAAAACAATTGGATACAGTAAAAATAAAATACTGTTTTACAAGTTCAATATTATTTTTCATTTTAAACCAAAATAAAAAAAATCCTATCATATTTTTAATACATTTTAAGGGATATAAATATTTTTACATATGTTTTTTAATATTTTTTTTACATAATTAATTTATGAATAAACATATATGAAATATGAAACATTTAATTTTATAATAGGTGTGACTATGATGATTGTGATAACAAAAATTGAAATATGTCATACTTAATAATAATGTTGATTTTTTTTCAAGTAATCTTTTAGGATATACTCAATTATTTTCAAAATCTATTTATTTACTAACTGATTTATATTTTTTCTGAAATTGACAACAACATATTTATAAATTGATGTTAGAATTAGCAGTAAACAATATTATTTTAAAGCATTAGGTTGCCATGGTTGTCTAGTTAACATTATATTTCAAAAATCTTCATTAACCATAGATCAAGTGAAATGATAATTAAGCAATATCAACAAACTTCTTTATTTTTTTTAAATATTGTGACATGTAGCATTAATCTGGGTACTTACAATATACTATTTTAAAAAATAATAAATTATTAATATGCAATAAAGACTAAGAAGTTAAAAAAAGTCTTACTTGCATATAGCAAACAAAAACTCACAAATGAATTTACACTATTGCCTCTTATGCTAACTATGTACCATGAGAAAAAATTCAAATATGGTTTTTTTTGTTAAAAATTTTATCAATTGATTAAAATTAAATTCTAGGTTTGAATAATAAAAAAATGATTCTTGATAATCTGTAATAAAAATAAATAATAAGACCGAAATAATGGAAAAACACATAATCCAGAATAATTATTTTGTCTGAATAGATAAGGGGCATAAAGATAGGTTAACAATTAAAGCTGTCTAATATTGAAGACAGTAAGAAATTGCAGATTGATATTAATATATAATCTCAAAACCAATTAAGATCAGCACAAACAAAATAATATTTTAAAACTATAAACACTGAATGTCAGAGATGACATTGGATCTTATAGAGAATAGCAAAAGATTTTTTTTTGAATGAGAATTTTGAATGCAAAATTAAAGAAAATAATTTGTGCAATTACACATATTTGTGATAAAGATAAAAACTTTTAACATGAAGATATATCAAGATATAAAGTAACATTCTAAAAGAAATTAATCATCAGAATTGTGCAGCAGAGTATATTTTCTCTCTTGTGACTTCACATTTAAAAAACAAACAATAAAAACCTTTTAAAAAATATCATAAAATTAAAATAGCTGAATAATATTATTGTCATATTAACAATTACTTATACTAATACATTAGTAAAAAATAGTTTGGATAGAATGATCTAGATTTAGGTAGTTTTAGATTAGAAATTGATACAACAATATAGAAGTTAATAAAAAAAAACTCACATTATAAAAGAAATAACACCCAAACCCATTAAAGATATGGGACCGTCCACATAGAGTTTATTTTCAGCATTATTAAAAAAAGTAAAAATAAACCTAATATGATCAAAATAATTAGTTAGTCTTTATTTGATTTTTACAAAAGAGATAATTCAATGAGTTGTAATTCCTGTAGAATAATAGTTTTAATGTTCTCACATTTAATTTTCTTTCTGCCCACAATTAATTCAATTTGGGTTAATAGTTCATCATTTTAATTTTAATGTTAAAAACCTTTATATAATATTATCAATCAATAAACTGATCTTAATTTATTGCAAATTTAGGTTTACAAGCAGAAACAATTCTAAAAAATCATGATTGATTTTTTCCAAATATAAAAATGTGAAATACATAATGGGACCCAGGACTTTACATTTATTGGTTCTTTGTCAATACTATTGTAAAAAGAATATTGAAATATTTGCTGAATCACATTCAATTTTTAACAATGAATGATTATTATAAAATCATAATAAATCTATGTAACACTTGTCTGAAATTAAAAATTGCATTTATATTTATTAAATTATCATAAAAAATAAGAATCACCATTGTTAAACAGAGAATCATGACCATAATTATCACTACTTATAATATAACATTATTTCAAATTTCTTATCTTGTATTTTTAAAAGTAAAATATATTTCAAAAAAATCTAAGTGGAAACATACATATATTTCATTTTTTGTAATTATAATGAAAATATTTTATGAAAATACATATGAATATACTACAAAATTATATAATCCCCCCCTAATTATTCAAAAGAATAGAATATGGAGTTCTTGATACTCTTATTCAAAGGAAATTAACCAATCAGAAATCTTTAATTTGTTGGAGACTGTTCTTAAAAATTTATTAATTATAAAATAAGTCTAAAGATGACAGTAATCCACAGAGCAGTTTAATTAAAGTGCTTAGTGCAAAGTGATCAGAAATTATGGTAAAAAATGCTGAAAAAATTATTTAAAGCCACAGCATGGCAATGCCAACAAAGTATTCCATGAGAAACTGTACTATAAATAGGAAGTGTTATATTATGATAGTAAAATAATACTCTAATAATAAATATCTATAGATACTTGATGCATTATCTCGGTTTGATTAGGTTCTAGAAGAGGAACATAGAACTTATATTGAATGTTCACCAGATAGCTTAAAAAACTAAGAAATATATATGCATAAGTTTTCTGGACTATAAAAAAACTTTTGACAAAATGAAATTAAAAAGGCTATTATAAGATACTTTGGAAACTGTTTAATTCATTCAAAATAACTGCAAATCTGATTCAGTGAAAATCTAAAATGTGTACACATTTATCATTGAAATACAAGACATAATCAAGGCTTAGTCAATGGAATATATATCCTTGCTTCATTCTTTTTAAAACTTATAATGAAATTCTCATGTGTAATATCCTTGGAGAAGGAGAAAGTGAAATAATTATCAGA
Organism: Epiperipatus broadwayi; assembly: GCA_028023455.1. Lineage (NCBI taxonomy): Eukaryota > Metazoa > Onychophora > Udeonychophora > Euonychophora > Peripatidae > Epiperipatus > Epiperipatus broadwayi. The sequence goes on along the minus strand of JAQFVV010000351.1, from coordinate 696,430 downwards.
ATGAAATGAATAATTAAAGTGAGATATGCTGATGAAATGTTCACTGCTCATATAAAAAAATAATTACATAATTTATTGTGCAGAAGTTATAAAAAAATTCAGGCACCGAAAATGACATATATGATCCACAATCTATGGACTTGAATTTAGATTTCATAATTCTAAAGCTGTATTAAATTGTAAGAAGTCTATAACTGCTGGTGACGAGAAGCTAACAAATTACTATGGCAAAGCTGCCAATAAATGGTATGCTCTTGAAATACATGTCACAAAATCCAAAGTCAATGTTATAGATTTTGCCACTAACAAATTCTTTCAAATATTTCACATGATTTATAGTGGTAGATACATTGTAATACCTGAATAATAAAATGACTATAATTCTGATCAGGAAATATGTAAAAGAATTGTGATAGCAAAATAGCAATGGCAACCTTCTTTAAAATACAAAGGAATGAAACATTTCAAAAACGAACAAAATAAAATTAATCATTTTATTTTGGTTATGTCATATCTCACGGACACTCAAAAAATGGAGATAAAAAGTGGATGCTTATGAAATGTGGTGCTACTAATGAATACTTCTAATGTTCTGGGCTACTCAGGGCCCATTTAAAAATTTTTAAGGATATCAGGAGATTGTTAATGTAATTAAGAGATAGATTATATATTTGGTAAGATGTTACCCATGGACATATAATATAGGGTGAAAAGTGGAATACTTTACACAATGTCATTACATTCTTTTTAAGGTTACAGGTTGAGATAATAATTAATTTTGTCATATTAAATAATTTTCTTATTTTTTTATTGCTTCATTAATAAAAAGTTATCCTTTAAAAATAAAATGAGATTAAAAGTAATACTATATTCATTATAAATATATGTTAAAAGATTTATATATATTTAACAATACATTTTGATTTTTCATAAGAAGTAAACAAAACATATTTATTACAATAATGACATAAATAACGATTTTCTGAATTTTCGATGCAAAAAATTATAATGAAATATGTTTGACTAGCTTAACTGATCATAAATATTAGATCTGAATAAATAAAAAAAATCTGACAAAAGTAATTAAAAGATTCATTCATAATCATTTTTATATTTGAAAATCTGATATTAAATTATTTTATTCTCACTAAAGGGAAATTGGGTATTATAATAAAATTTGTTTTAACAATATTATTAATAATATTGAATTTTAAAAATCTCACACATTTTACTTTTCAGCAAAAAAAACTTTTATTATTGATTACAGTTTCGACTGTACCATGCAGTCTTCATCAGATCTAGAAAATTTGAACACACATAAAAAATACAACCATTAAAATACATTATTTTATATAAAATTATTAAATTCCTATCAAACTTTTAAATTTTTTAAAAATATTTCCTAACCTTTTCAAATCATGTAATATCATTAACATATTTACCATCCTATTTTATATTCTTTTAAAATCTTTTTTATCCTTTTTCTTTGTAACACATACCTATACATATAACTTTAATACATATACTATTTACACTACTCTAAAAATGTTTTTAATCACTATCAATATAATCTTTCTTTATCTTTTATTCTAACTAAATACTTATTTTCATTCATTTTGCCTTCTTAATTATTCCATATAAAATTTTCTTACCTTAATCTATTCTTTCAATTGTCTTCCATTTTACTCTAGTAATTCAACTTCTTTTTTAACCTCTCTTTCATATTCTATCATACAGCTCCCTCTATTAATATTTTTTTAACTATTAATACTTTTTACTATTTTTATCACACCCAAAAACCAAAAAAAAAAACCTTCTTTTTCTCTTATACTATTATTTCCTTTTATGCTATTATTGTTTTTTTGCTTTTTATTTTATGCTATTATTGTTTTTTTTATTTTATGCTTTTATTGTTTTTACCCCTCCTACCATTTTTATTAATATTATTAATAATAGAATTTCTGTTTAGTTTGTGATGTTAAAAAAGGGATTTGTTAAAATTTATAAAGTCATTCTAATACTGAAATACCAATGTTAATTGAGTTAAAAGAGGTGTAGACAATAGTATAATTCATTAATAATGAAGAAATGATAATGTAGTTTTATATGTTTTATCTAGTTATCGGCATTTGTTTTGTGACACTTAACATGCGTGATCAAAAATAATAAATTTAAGTATATACTTACAATGTCCATTATTTTTTCTTAAACTATTTAAAATACAGAGTTAACTTAAAAAAAAAAAAATAAAATGATTAATCTGAAATATGGAATAAAGGAAAAAATGTAAACAATTTCAAAAAAGGGTTTGGAAATTATGGAGATATGGATATAGAAAAATAAAATGATGAGTTAAAATTCAAGATAAGGAAGAAAACAACTTCCAATCACAAAAAAAATTTTTTTTTAAATTTAAGGATCGCAGGGATTATAGAGAGATATTCTGAAAGTAAAAAACAGATAAAATTTGTTGGTATTCTCAAAAAGGTATTTAGCTATATTGTCCTTAAAACAAATCAAGAATTATTATAACCATAAAGGTATTCTAAAGCAGCACTTCCCAAACTTTTTGATATGAGAGCTGCCTGAAAAACAGTAACATATTTCTCAGTTTCCATAGACTAACAATATATTTACAAAGTAATATATATATATAGTGTATTATGAAAATAAGGGGTAATAAAAAAATTTACATTTGAACAAAATCATAGTATATGTTTATTACATTCACAACAAAGTAGCTACATTTTATTATTATTATATATATATATATATTAATAGTTTTATGTTTACATTAAATGTATAAATATGAAAAAAAAAAAAAGGGAAACAAAACTTACTAACAATATTCAATAATAACTTTTGAAGTATGAATTTTTTCTAGAGTACAGACTTTTTTCATACCTGCACTTATATATGTAATATATAGAGGGTTTGAAATTAGACTTTGATTCTCAACCATCCATGCTATCTCATACCACTGATACACAATAATTTTTATTAATTTTTAATAACAATAATGTTTAATTGGAATATGACTGGATGTTATTACAGATACTATCAATATCTGGAAAAATATTTGAAAATGTAAGTCAATTTTTTTTTAATTTTTCTTTCTATACAAACAATCTATGTTTATTTTTTAATTAGCAAAGTGATAAAAAAGCAATTTCACATAAAAATGTTGAAGCAAAAGGAATCAGAATATTTCTCGTTGTCTTAAAAATGAAGAATACTCTTCATATTTGCGAATCCAAAATTCTGATATATGAGAATTATAAAATTCAGTTTCAAGAGTTTTATTCGCTCTTATTTCTATTAATTGTTTATGAGATGACTATGGTAGATGTTGAAATTCTAGACCAGGAGTACATCCTTTGTTTTCATCTAAATTGAAAAAATACTTTTGAAAAATCTTCAGATATCAACATAATATTTTTTTAATAAATTCGTAAATACATTTCTGAATTACAATTTTTAAAACTAGTCCATGCAGATAGTTTACTTTGGAAAGCGTGTAATCATGTATTTAGGCATAATATATTTGTACTTTCTCCTTGCAGAGAGAGATTCAATTCATTCACTTTTTCGAACAAAATCCATCAAATAAGAAATTAACAATAACCACTTTTGATTATAAAATTGGGCTGCTAATTTGTTTTTTATCAATTAGAAAATTCTCAATTCATCTTTTAATAATAAAATCCTTTGGAGAACTTTTCTGTGAAATAGTTATCTCATGTCTATATGATATAACAGTGCTTCATAATTAGAATCCATCTCTTGGCATAAAATATGAAACAGTTTGGTACTGTTAGCATTAATTTTATGTAATTTACTGTATTTGAAATTTCTGATAGTTCTTTACTAAAAGATTCTTCCATTTGATCAATAACTAAATTTTCCCTGTAAATAATACAATGAATGTGTCTTGCATTTTGGAAAACGTTTTTGGCCTTTGCTACAAATTCTGATATTCTGCCAGTCATGGCTGCAGCACCATCAATGCAAATTCCAACGTACTTTCCCAATCAAATACCTTTACTATAAAAAAATTATTTACTTTTTCAAATATATCTGTTCCTTTTGTTGTATCAAAAAGAATTTTGCAAAATAGATCTTCATGAATTTAAAAATTATGCAAATATCTCAAAAAAGCTATAAAACTGGCATTGTCCATATTGTCAGTTGATACATAGAGCTGAATGGCAAAAAAACTGTTATAATCTATTGGTAATATTATATTAGACATAATATGATTGGCAATAGAATATGCACTTTTAATTGTTATCATTGAATATGGGAATGGTCTTTAAAGTTCTGAAACTTCAGAACCATGAATAGTTTCACAAATCTTTTTGCTGCCAATAACACAAGGTTTTCATCAATTGTATGGGCTTTTTTCCATTTTAGCTACAAAATGAGCAATTTTAAAGGAAGCTTTTAATAATTTATTACTTAATTTAGTTTTTTTAAGAAATGCTGATAGTTGTTTAAGTTTTTCAGTGTTTCTTTGGAAAAACTCACATCTTTTAAATTTATATATAGCATGAATTGTTTTCAATTGGTGAATAAGTTTACCTAGCCACGTATTATTTGATAATTGTTTTTGGTAAATTATGCACAATGTTTGTTACAATCATTATTTGATTGAATAAATTTGTACTGAATATATGCGGTATCATATTTTCATTTGATATTTGTTGTCAATTACTGCCAGCTTCAGAAATCGGTGTGAATTGTAATTGTCCCATTGTGACTAGTCCAAAAGTTTTTAACTGGCAATATTATCATTCTCTGAAATATCTTTTGAACTTATTCTGATTATCCACTTATCAATTTTAATGGTTAATATGTTTAGAGTTTCAGGAAATGTTGCAGGAGTTATCAGATGAAAATAAAAAAGTAGGATTAAAAGTAAATGTTAAAAATAATAAAGTAATGTTCAATGGATTTTCTCAAAAAATGAAAATAAAGATTGATTATGATGAGTTAGAAGAAGTTAACAACTACAAATACCTTGGTCGGATTATTATTACAAAAGGAAACATAATGGATGAAATTAATCATAGAACTAAACTTGGTTGGAGTACTTTTGGTAGAAATAACTTAATATTAAAAGGAAATATGCCTATATGTTTAAAAAGTAAGATTTTTAATAAACATGTTTTAGCAGTTCTTACTTATTGATCTTCGACTTGGACATTTAATAGAAGAGCAATATAGAGACTCCAGACCACTCAAAGAAGTATAAAAAGATGTATGTTAGGACTAACAAGAAGAGATCAAAAATGCAAAATATGGGTAAGAGAACAAACAGCTGTTACTGATTTTGTTGATAAAATTAAATGACTGAAGTGAAGTTGGGCTGGACATATTGCTAGAAAAAATGATAAGAGATGGACAATTGAAATTTTAAACTGGATTTCAAGACATTTTAAGAGACCAGAAAAGGACTGCATGTGAGATGGATGGATGAAATAAGAAAGTGTGCAGGGGTGATGTAGAAAAAAGAGGCTAGAGATCAGAGATGATGAATTGAACATGGAGAGACCTTCATCTTGCAGTGGGTTGATAATGTTGACAATGATGATGATGATGATGTTAAACCTCAAATAGTGCAAATCTCTTACTTGCTAAAGTTGTTAATTTTATTGCAGTTTTCTTGCTCTCAATCAGCATGCAAAAGGTACATGATTGTCCACATATTATAATCTCAATATTAGAGACTAGTCACTAAACATTAATGAGCCAAGTATTCACACACATCCTCACCCAAAAATCACAGGTACTAATAGTGATAACTTTCTAACCATGCAAACTTGTAAAATAATGCCTGCATTGGGTCTTCTGACAAACAACCCATCAATTTTGATAAATGATGACAAAATTTTGATGAACAACTTTCTCCTGATCAGAATTTTATTTAATATTCACTTTAAAAAATGAATTATTTTTTTACATTTTAATATGTTTAATTCGGTCTTTATATAAAATTTGTTTATTGTCAGTCACTTTCATCACCACCAGACTTTATTGAAGTTCCCCCCACAAAAGTCCCTCTAGGATGCTGTGGCTCACATTTTGAGAAGCATGGTTATAGAGTTTAAAAATTGTCTAATGAGATAGCTATTAATATTTTGAGTAATTTGGATTGACTATTTAAAATAAATTCTAAAACTATTTCAGAAATACTCAACTGGTGGAAAAATCAAATTTCACTAGACTTTAATCCTAGTCATAGTGTTGTAGGCAATTTAAAATAAATACTGAGTTGCTTCAGAAATACTTCATTAGTTGAAAAATATATTTCACTTAAATTTGACTCTCAGTCCTAGTTTGATAGGCAAAAAATTGCCTATCATGTTAAGACTGAGATTAAAATTTAGGTGGAACATGTTTTCACTAGACAAGTATTTCTGAAGCAGCTCATAATTTATTTCATATAGTTAATTCAAATTTATATTAGCAATTGATGAGTAAACAACTAGTTAGCTATTATTATCCAAAAGATAACATCCAATGCAAGTTCTTTTTCTTTAACTTTTACCCCTCTACTTATATTAAGCATTATGATATATTACAATGTTTTAAGAAAAATTTCACTCTGTAGTTGGATTATTTTTCTAGCTATTTTTTCCCAATATGTTAGTTCATTAGAATTTGTTACCAGAACTAAATACAATCACTTTTTAAATACTTCTACAGAAAATAATGCACACTTCCATTTCTGCACTTGCTATACTGTAATTAGAGATTAATTTTGTTATTGCAGTATTATTATATACTGGGATGATAATGTTTATTATTTGCTATAGTAGCATTTACAAAGATTATACTTAATACTATATATATATATATATATATATATATATATATATATAGTATTAAGTATAATATATATATATATATACAAGTAATTTTATCTTATATTTTAGATAAAATATTTTAATAGACAGGGTATGAGCACAGACTTTCACATGACCCACCACTCTCCACACTATCTCATAACACTGATACACTTGAACACACATATGTTCAGCTATAAAATATTTTATAAATTAAAATTTGTAGCATAAAAGATTTTTTATGCATACTACAAAATTGAAAATAATGTAAAAAGCTTAAAATAATATATTCTGTGGATATTTCTGATGAAGACTGCTCTTTAAGTGAAATTGTGGAGAAGAAAACATCAATAATAAAATATTGCAAGTTATCAAGGATAAAATTGTCATTTTGAAATAATACAAGATAATGGTTTCAAAATAATATGGATGGATAATATTTATGTAAATAATACATTGTACCACAGAATAAACATGATTATAATACTATGCAATGTTTATCACTTGAAAAGATAATTTGATATCTAATTTTATAATTCATTTTTAATCATGTAAAATCTTTATTCTTTATTTTATAGTACCAATATTAATAGAAAATATAATTATTAAACTTAAGAACAATATTTCACCTGAATAAATGAAATTAAATTTTGATCAAAATCAATCAAATGGTTTGTGGTTTAGAGGTTCAAATAAAATATGGACATCAGAAATCATAATCCATGGTTTGCAACCTAACATAAGCCATTTTACCACTGTAATAAATAATGCAGGATTTAAAATATTATTGTAGCATTTCGATTACAAGATTTGTTTTACTCAATCCTGTGATGCTCTAAGCATTCTTTTGATTGCCTTTCATTTTTGCTTTGATTCATTTTATCACTTACTTTTAAGTAAAGTTAGTTATTCAAAAATATTTTAACTCACAGAATCTTAATTCAATAAATATTTAATTTTTAATACTTTTTCAATGATCTGATTTTATGCAGAGATCATAAAACACTAAGCTGTATTTAGACCCTTTAAAATTATAATTTAAAGCAGAATTTTTCAACTTGAAGATTACTGATATCAAATATCATCTTACAAGTCAATAATATATTAAAGATAGGTTAAAGTAATGAAAGCAACACATTTTTATAATATTGAGATATGTAATTGTCAAAGTATTAATTTTTTTCATAAAACTATGTAATTCTTAAGCATTCATTGACTTAGAGTTCTGATGAAAAGGTATAATAAACATATACTAATTAAATGCACTGGGCTAGCATTCAGTAAAACAATGCCAGAATCATGGTGCTGAATAAAGTTATGCAGTAAAGGTATGCTTATATAATTGACAAGATTGAGGTAGAATATGCAAATAAGGCAATTAAATATTCCATTTTTCAGGCAATGGACCACATAAATCCTTTTTGTTGCTGGAATGTGGTTCCTTTGCAATTTCTCACATCTTTTTGTATTTTTTTAATCATCCCTTTCAAAGCAAATTGCTCTAACATTGGATGGAGAAAATGTGGCATGTTAATATTAAAAAAAAGTTCAATTCATATTCAGTCTTTTGTTTCACTCTCTTGTACAAATATGCATGTTATGTGATTCTCATGGATCTGTTCATATGAGATTCCCTGTAATACACACAGCTGTTGAGTTAGTACATGCAATTTTATAAACCACCTGAGGAGCATACTCCACCAGTATTTTTTATTTAGTATTGTTCAACAAATTTATTAAGAAAAGATGGTAACCAACTTGAAGCTGATAAATACTTAAGAATTAAATATTGAGAAATCTATATTTTTAAAATTTTTTAATGTTAAATTAATCATTCAATAATTAATAGATTAACACTATTGATCATGCATATTGCAAATCAAATTAATATTATTAATATACTAGATTTATTTTGTATATGCTGTTTTATAGTGCTTTATATGATAAAGAATAAACGTATTATATAGCTATATTTTAAAAATTAAATGATGTGAAGAAATGATTTATGGCTTCATTTTATTTTTAGAAATTGATATTTATTTTAATATTATACTGACAGCTTTTACATCTTTATAATAAAAGGACTCCTTAAAGTTTGGATATAATTTAAGACACTGAAATTTTAAAATCACTATTTTAAAAAAAGAATTGTTAGCTAATTTTTTTTTTCAACAGTTATTAGATTTCATTAGAAAAAGATTTAACTCAGTGAAAGGAAAATGATTAATTATAGAACTACTATTCTATTTGCCATGCAGAAAAAGGGTTGTGTGGTTCTTAAATTTAAACATATTAGATATGTTCCCTTACTAAAAAAAGTTAGAAACAACAGAATAAACAAAATTATAATCAGTGTTAAAACTATTGATATATGGACTTTGCTCACATTACTACATTAAAAAAATAAAATGTAGTTCATAATTACATTGCATTTATTTTGTTGAATTAATCTTACATGAGTTATCAACAACAGGTAAAAATAATTATTGTAACACATTTTTATAAATAATATTGTATGCCATTTTTAACTGCTGTTGATAACTCATGTATTAATATTACCTGTAAATATTCTTTAAATATATTTTAATTCTTGACTACATTATATTGCTTTATTTTAATAACATAAGTAAAGCTAACACAAGGCTTTGCACACATTAGTAGAATAATAATAAAAATAACAGAATATAATGCATTTGATTATTAAAATACCTTTCTAATTTATATAGGAAAGTTGTATTCTGAGAAGTAAAATTGTTTTAATGTTTTATTATCTAAATTCCATTTTTACTTTTAGATGTGCTGAATACCAAATAAAAGTTTTCCTCAATTATTCTGTCCATTTCTTCAGCTGTCCCATCAATATTATTAGATAGTTTGATAATTAAAATATATTTATATATTCCACTTTTGAATTCTAGCTTTATGGACATATTAGTAGAAAGTTTGATAACTGAAATATTATTATGTATTCCATTTTTACTTTGATGTATTGAATACCAAATATATTTTTTGTTCATTAATTTTCTCCATTTCTCCCAGTGTCCCCCTGCATTAGTAAAAAGTTTGATCATTAAAATGCATTTATGTAATATTTACATGAAATAATCAATAGCAGTATCACAAAAAATATAACTTTTATTAAGTATAATAAACAAAAATTTAAAAATTACTTAGCATTTTTCATATGATAATTTTTTATATTTCTATAAAATTTTAAACATCATCATAATATATGCAAATGAGAAATTAAATACATGATCCAAATGAAGTTTCAATAACATAAAGTATATTTATTCAATAGAATTTTATCTGGATTATCAAAAATAATCTTTTCATTTCTTTAGCATGCATTTTAATATGCAGGCCATATCTTAATTTATCACAAGAAAATATACTTAAAGAGAAATGACAATAGTTTATCAAATTTAGTATTTCTCTTGCTAAACCCAATAGCATTTAAAAACATCACATGACCACCATATAATATATATGTAGAGTTTTGCCTGTTTTAAAAGCATTTAAAAATTACTTTTTCATGTGTTAAATATATTTAAACTGACATTCTTAAAATTCTATCAATTTCATAGTAAAAGTTTATTAATTTCAGTTATATTTCTCTTCTTATAACCAATCCATTTTAAATTTTACTTTAACATGTGTTAAATTAAATATATTTTTAAATTGAAATCCTAAAAGTTTATCAAATTTATTATTATAATTGATGTAAATTATCATTATTCAAATGAGAAATAAATTCATGTTTCCAAACAATTTAATTAATTTAAAATGTATGTACAAAATCAAAATTTTATTTTGCCTTATCAAAACCTGTTCTTTCAAATAAAAAATCCAGCTCTGTAATCTTTTAATCAGTGTTGCCTTTTTTATGTTTTTATGACATACTTTGAAAATAATTACTATATAGTTTTTCATGCTTTTATGTTGTTTTTTGAAAAAACAATTAAAGCAAAACGGTATATGCTAGTAAAATTTTATATAAACAAAGGATGAAAATCATGCAAGATTCTTCAAGATTAGTGCAAAATTTGTTGAGTTCTAAAGGCACAAAGAACAACAAATATGTTTATATTGTAATAGAGATATAGAAAAAAGAAACAGAAAAAAATAGATTAGTATTTTTTAAAAAAAAATGCATTTGGAAAAATGAGTTGGGTTATTTTGTCATATATTTTTAAAAAATACATAAATTGAAAGAAAAAAACATTTATTGTGATATCTAGTGATTGTTAATAAGTACATAAATAATTTTACAGCTTATCAAATATGTAATGCCAATAATATACACTTATTCATAGATCAAATAAATCTGAATATATTACTAATTTAATTTACAAGCTACATTGTCAAAGAATTATTTAATCTTGCTGCACTGTGATAAAATCACGACTAATATCAGATGTTATTGCTTACACATGCTACTTTATTGCATAGTTGCTATATCTGTCTTTATGCAAAGAATTTTTGATACATAATTCTTTTAACAAATTTTACTTCTTTTAAAAGCATACTTATTATTATTTATTATTTTCCTGAAGATTTGTGATGATGGTGTTTTAGTTGTATTTATATGGTGGACTATTTCATCATCTAATATGAGTATTGAATGTCTTTAGAAAAATTTAACTTTATTTAAATATTTCAAATACATTCAACTGTTAGAAATAGCACACAGATTGGAATATGCACAACATTTCGAGCAGCATTATTCTCATCTCTTCTTCAGGTGTTCCTGGTCTGTCAAGTGCAGTACTGTCACTGATCAGGTTAGCAATATCTGAAAAAGAGGGGAGAATAATACCTTTCGAAATGCTGTGCATATTCGAACCTGTGTGCTATTCCTAGAAGTTGAATGTATTTGGAATATTTAAATAAAGTTATTTTTTTCTAAAGATATTCAATACTCATATTAGATAATGGAAGTAGTCCAACATATAAATACTATTATTTATGTTTATAATATAATTAATAATAAATAATTGATTGAAGAGCTTAATAACATTGATTAGCTTTTTTGTTGTTATATTTCTCAGAATTGTTTAAAATTCTTTTAGTCTATATGTCCCAAATTGATAAATGAGGAAAAAAAAAAACTTTTGACTTAATACAACAACAACAAAAATATATATTAGTACAGCAAAAAATTTAATGTATATTTATTTTTAAAAATAAAGATATTATTAATTTTATAAATAGAATGCAATTTTTAAGATGAAAAACACAGAAATTGATACATAACCTTATGCAAAACATCAATTTGAAAAATAAAAAAATAAAAGTACTTGAAGGATTGGAACCGTAGTGATGTTTAGAATTTGTATTTTAAAAGATGAGCGATAATGTTAAATGTTCAATCTGCTGCTAGAGTGCTCAAGTATCACATGACCCACTGAGGGATTTACTAATAATGATGATTATTATGAAAAAATTAATGTAAAGTGTTTTTTTTTTAATTTTTATATTTTATGCAATAATTTTTAAATATATATATATAATTTTTAGATTCCTTATAAAGTACAAAGATTCAAATATTCTTTATAGAGCTGCTAATTTTTAAGATGGATCAGCAAAATGAAATAACATATTTTTACTTCGATCAATATTATAAGATTATTAAATTTGGCATTTTGGCAGCCTAGAAAAGTGAATTTTATTTTTGGCACCTGTGTGTCAGTAATTGAACTGGGTTTCATCTTTTTTTCTCATATTTTCCTCTTTAAATCTTTTTCATGATTAATAATGTGAGCGACTATGAAACCTTTTGAAGTTTTACAGGAACTAAGCTATCATGTTCTTTTTTTTTTTTCAGTATAATATTGAAAAGATAATATTCTCATATAAAATATTGCGTTATTAAAAAAATGATATTGCTTAAGGGATTATGTTTTTTATCTTCTGTATCAATAAATACTAAAAACACTAAACTACTCTCTTTAATTTTAGTGATAAAAAAACTAAGTAAAAAAAAGAAAGATCAATCTAACTTAAGAATAAATGATAATTTAAGATGGAAAAAACTTTTAAAGTTTTTATTTTTATAACATTAAATATTTATATGTGTGCGAGCACATATATTTTTTTATTGAAAAAAATATACTATATATCTACTTATCAAATAAAAATGGTAGAAGTAAACCTAGAAATATGAAGTCTCTATTACCAATGTTGAAAGCTATATCATTATAATGGTTTAGTTTTTGTTGCTAATCCAATTTAGTTTAGGACCATTAACTTCCAAATAAAATATCGTAGTAACCATTAACCAAACAATATTAGTATTAGCTAGGTTGTCTATGAAAATCTTGCCTAAATTTATCTAGTGTTTTGTAAGAAATGACAATTTTATTATAGCATATTGCTAAACTTAAAAATTCACTTTAAACCAGACTACCCCTGTAAAACCTTTTTATCTTAGGCTTTATTCCTGGCCAATTTACTCTGTATTCTTAATATTATATATATTAAAATCTTTATCCTTTTTAAATATTTTCTTTTTCATTTATAAAATCATACAATTAAATATTTTAGTCTTTTTTGCGTCTATCCCGCCAAACTATTTGTGTATCAAATTTAAAAAAAAAAGTACGCTCATTTAAATCTAGGATAATAATTGATCTACAAATGTCAAATTTCTTGAACTCACGTCTTTAATATTATCCACTTTATATAAATATAATAATTATTATTAAACCACTAAACATCAAATGATCACCATGAATAGGCACTAGATAGGCATTTTATGTTCAAATCTTTTTGCATCCATTAATTACTCTGTCTTGCACTGAGTGGCGCTACTATATGAAGAGTTTAGCCTATGCATAATAATGTTTATTACTAATCATTTGTTTGGATAGACATTAACATATCATTTCTAACCTTGATATAAACTTTAGACCCAGTTAAAAAATTTTTTTTTTTATTTTTCTAATTGAACATAAACACATGCAGAAAGGAGTTTGCTATTAACTAAAAGGAGACCCTTTGATTCCTCTTGGAGGCCTTAAAGAAACTGAGCAGGGCAAATTCCTAATGTCCATTCCATACGTTCTTGTTGTTGCAGCCGTTATTACTATGTGATTATTCATATAGTATAGGAACATGGATGGGTTGCTCACCAACACACATTAGCCAGCTTGGTAAGTTTATTGGCTTTTTACCTCTGAGTTTAAGATCAAGAACACTATGGTCTTTCTTTTCAATGCCTGATAAGGCAGAATGAATGTTTATATAAATGACAAACATTTTTCCAATACATATATATACAATTATGACAGACAAAAATAAAGCATGGCCCTTATTCCCAGGAGGCTGTAAAGTCACCAACCAAGGTAGCAGTTGGTGGTTAAAGGCAGAAGGTGCTAAGAATATCCTGATTCCAGACCCAGGCTGCCATTTGATGATGACTTTTTATTTAGGTACTTACAACTGCAGATCACTTTCAAGTGATTGCAAGAATTAGAAGAACTGTCATATTAAATGGGACATTATTGGACTTTGTGAAGTTAGAAGAAAAGATGAAGAAACAATTGATTTAAAAAGTGGACATATACTCTATTATAAAGACACAAATATTGGAAATAAAAGTGGAGTAGGATTCATTATAAATAAAAAGTGGAAGAACAATATTGTGGATATTGATGGTGTATTGGACAAAGTTGCAAGATTACTTATACAACTTAATAGCAGATACCAAGTGCAGATAATTCAGGTTTATGCCCCAACAAGTTCTCATAGTGATGAAGTAGTAGAAAATTTTTATATGGATGTACAAAAGGCTTTTGGTGAGAGTAAACAACATTTTAAAATTATTATGGAAAACTTTAATGCTAGAATTGGTAAACAAATGAAAGATGAAATTGCTGTAGGTAATTTTGGTTATGGTAATAGAAATGAGAGAGGGCATAGACTTGTGGAGTTTGCAGAAAAATAAAAACACTATATTATGAATTCTTTTTTTTTGAGAAAAATATTAAAAGGAAATGGACAAGGAAGCATCCAAATGAAGGTACAGCAGAATTGGATTATATTTTGGCTAACAGAAAATACATATTTCAAGATTGTAATGTTCTTAATAAATTTAACACAGGAAGTGATCATTGATTAGTAAGGTGTAAGATATGTATTAATGTAAAACTAGAGAGACAAAAATTGTTAAGAAAAACAATGTTTACAGTTGATATTCCTAATCTTCAGAAACATTCTAATGAATTTAAATTAGAACTTACAAATCGGTTTCAAGTATTAGTAGATTTTGAACATGATTCAGATTTGAATGAAATTAATATGAAAATAACTGATACACTTTTAAAAATGGCAACAAAGATAGCTGGTAGAAAAAAGCAACAATTGACCAATTAAATTTCTACTGAGACTAGTGAATTTATGAAGAAAAGAAGGAATTATGAAGATATACAAAAATGATGCATTAAAAAGAATTGAATATCTCGAATTTTGTAAAATGGTGCAGAAAAGAATTGAAAATGATATAAGAAAGTATAACTGTGAAACTAGCAAGGAAAGCTGTAGAAGAAAATAAAAGTCTCAAGAATGTAAAACAACATTTTGGTATTGGTAGGAAATTTATATATGCAATAAGAAGAAAAGATGGAATTATTACTAAAAAGAGAGATGACATCATGAAATTGATAGAAGTTTTTTTATCAAGAATTATATAGTAATAAAGAACAAGTACCTCCTATATCTATTACATCTTCCAAATTGCCCAGAATTTTAAATGAAAAAGTGAGACATGCAATTAAATGTATAAAAAAAGGAAAGGCTCCAGGTAATGATGGAATTATAATTGATATATTAAAAGAAGCAGGTGAAGAAATAGAAATTTTTTTAGCAAAGTTATATATCAAATGTCTAAATGATAAAGATGTAACAGATGATTGGAAGAAAGCAGTAATAATATTAATATTTAAAAAAGGTGATAAAGAAGATATTAGAAATTACAGACCTATCAGCCTTTTATCAGTTTTATATAAAAAAATTTACCAAAATAATTACAACTCGTCTACAGAGAACATTGGATTTCCACCAACCAAGAGAACAAGCTGGATTTAAAAGTGGTTTTAGTACAGTAGATCATATCCAGGTATTAAGAGAAGTTATAGAATGGACAAATGAATATGAGTTGTCATTATGTTTTGGATTTGTAGATTATGAAAAGGCATTTGATTCTATAAACATTTCTTCAGTGATTAAAGCATTGGATCATCAAGGTATAGATCCAGGATATTGTCATATTTTAAAGAATATTTATAAAAATGCAACAGCAACAATTAGATTACATAATGATACTGGGAAAGTCAACATTGAGAAAGGTGGAAGACAAGGTGACTCCATATCTCCAAAACTTTTTACAGCAGTGCTGCAAGAAATATTTTGTGGATTAAAATGGAAAACTAAAGGAGTGAAAGTAAATGGAGATTATTTAAGTCATTTAGATTACACAGATGATGTAGTTGTTTTTGCAAATAATGCTTCAGAACTGCAGGAAATGTTCCAGGAGTTATCAGATGAAAATAGGGAAGTAGGACTAAAGATAAATGTTAATAAGACTAAAGTAATGTTTAATCGATTTGCTCAAAATATAAAAATAAAGATTGATTATGATGAATTAGAAGAAGTTAACAGTTGCAAATACCTTGGTCAGATTATTAATACAGATGGAAACATAATGGAGGAAATTATTCATAGAATTAAACTTGCTTGATACTAAAAGGAAATATGCCTATGTGTTTGAAAAGGAAGGTTTTTAACAAATGTGTTTTACCAGTTCTTATCCATAGATCTGAGACTTGGACACTTAATAGAAAGCAATACAGAGACTTCAGACCACTTAAGGAAGTATGGAGAGATGTATGTTGGGGAGTAACAAAAAGAGTTCGTAAACACAATGTATGGGTAAGAGAACAAACAGGTGTTACTGACCTCATTGAAAAAAATAAAAGATTGAAGTGGAGTTGGGCTGGACATATTGCTAGAAGAGATGATAATAGATGGACAATTGAAATTTTAAACTGGATTCCAAGAGATTATAAAAGACTCAGAAAGAGACCACATGTGAGATGGATGGATGAAATAGGAAAATGTGCAGGGGTGATGTGAAGAGAAGCTAAAGATCGCAGAAGTTGGATTAAACTTGGAGAGACCTTCATCCTGCAGTGGATTGATAATGGTTGATGATGATTAATCAAATCTTCTTTATTTTTCATGTGAGATATTGTTTATAGATATACTTTCATTTTCCTATATATTTTTAGAATATAGTTTTTCAGATGTCCTTGTACAAATATTTTGTGTGTAAATGGTGAAATTGTAGTGTTAAGTATTATTTATATATAGTCAAGTGTTGGTGATTGAATGGTCAGAACATCTGCCTTACAAGCAGTTGTTCTGGGTTCATGAGTTCACTTCCTGGCTGATGCTGTGACACATGAGAAAAAGTATCATTTATATATTACACTTTGATGTACAAGTGTTCACCAAACACTTTATATAAATAAACTAATGATTATTACTATTCTTATATTAAGCTAGAAATAACTTATCACAGATATAAGGTTAAATCCTAGCTAAAAAATTAATATATGTTTAATATGTTTGGTAATAATCATTAATGTATTATTAAAGTTCTGAATGCAGAGGTTAGGGTAATAACTTGAAATTGATAAATATTTAACAAATAATAAAGACTTATGTAAGAGACTATGATGTTGACCAACTGAATAGTTCTGCTTTAGCATAGAATGCATCTTGACAGTCAATTGTCTTTTTCAAATAACTTTATTCATATCTTTCAAGAATATGTAATGTGTTGTAAATTGTAATTATATTTGAATATATATTATAATGATCCGGAGAAAAGGAGACTTAACATCTCCACACTACATGGCGCCACTAGGCATTTGAACCTAGAAAATTCATATAGTAGGCAGATATGTAAGTAAAAAAAAAAATTTTTTTTAATTTATATATTTTGATTCCGGTCGTTAGCCCATTGTCACTAGCTAAGTGAAATAGTAGAGATTTATATTTTATAATAAATTCTTATCTAAGAATATATAAAAAAGAATAAAATAAGCCACTGCCAGTAATTATACACCCAAACATTTATTTACGCACATATATAATATTTAAAATTGTTTTAGTATCAGTTTTACATTTAAAAATTTAATTTACATTTTTAACCTTGATTTTTGATTTTAATTTACATTTAATTTTTATAAATTTACATTTTAATTTTTTATAAGTTTGCACAGATGGATTTATAAAAGTTTGTTTTATAATGTTGAGTATAGATCGGCTACATAGATTACACGGTTAAAAACATTTCAAAATAAACATAAACGATCAAAATACAAAGTCATTGATACCATCAATTGCAGAGGAAATACAAAAAACCCAATGGCATTCATCATAAGATACCACATTGACACCAATAACTTAAAAGATATCTGAATAAATACATTTTAGATACTCACTGTAAGGTATCATTATTTACTGAATGTCTATATATTTTGATCAAATATGAAAACCAAAAACATAATTAACTAATAACGAATCCATGCAAGTGTCTATACCCAACTTAAATTTAATGCATTTTTATTTAGAGTGCCGAGTATGAATAGACTACATAGATTTGCATTTGAAAGAAAATATTCTATCCTTATTTAACCTTAGGCCAAAAGTTCGCAGTCAAACCAATGTCAATCCATCTGATATATTGATGCATTCAATGTAACACGAATACAGCAGCACAAAAGGTCAATAGAAGAAATTGCCTCTCATCAGATAGGAATATTACATCTATCTGACAAGAAGAGCAATAAAAAAAAACTCCATAGGAAAGGACTGCGGTATTTTGCCGACTTACAATCGCATTCCATAGGCAAAAGGAAGTGTGTGCATATAAAGCAATTCTGCCCATAGTGAATCTCATACTACATCTACTAATTACACCAATATATCCAACCCATTGACCTAATTTAACTACGAAACAAATAACCTAAGATTACCCTCTCCTAATATAACTTTACAAATCTATATAGCTATTCACGCCTGACTTAAGTTTAACATTTACATAATTTAGTTTAACGAAAAACAGAAATCATAATAAAAACTTAAAGAACAAAATAAATAAACGGAAAAGATTTTACAAAAGAAATACATCACATTAAAATTACTTATTAATAAATACAGTTGGTCAGATAGGATTCTATTGCAATTATTTTAAATATGGAACAAGTTTTAGAATTAAAGTTCTTATTGTTTGGTGTACTGGAGTTTTAGAAATATATTTAAAGCTTAGAGTTCAAAAAAGTTCTTACGATTTTAAAACATTCCTTTTTATCTGTTGCTTGCCATTGAATGTGAATTCCCATGCCATCCTAAAAAGATTGATATTCTGTTGGCCATTTTATTTATTCATCCGGAGGTCTTTTACTTTAGCTGGTCCTCAATGTAGAAAAAATGATGTCATTTCCCTTTACTTTTTTTTTTATAACAAAACTGAAGTGATTGAAGAGTGAGTCTTTTCAATCCCTTCTCCTTCAACTCCACACTAACACATATAGTGACATCTCTTCCTCTAATTTTCTTCACTCACTAAAATTTTATTATCAAACTTTTTCTTTTATATGTAACTTTAGGATCCAATGCACATTACGTCATCGATGATGAATCCTTCCATTGAGGTCCGATTCCCTGATGGATCTCTTTCATTGGCCATTAGTTTATATTGTTTTCCTATCTGACCATTGCTTATACATTTAAATGCCCAAAGGCTAGTTCACTTGGACTAATTAAAATAATCATTTCCATTTTTCAATAACATTAATTAATTTGTTTTCAAACTTAAAGATATATATTTTATCTCTAAATCTTTTTTAAGTTTTTGCTTTTAAAATACTTTTTCTATTTTTAATAAAATTTTATTTTAATAATTTTTTTCATCTGTGCGATTTTATATATATATGAGTTTAGTATAGAATTTTAATTTTCAATTTTTAATTCTTAAAAAGGAAGTTTTATTTGTGAACTTTTATTTTTTTCATGTTTACTAATAAAAATAATAATGTAACATTGTATGTGCCCGTTACAATATATTATAATAAATGAGTATATAATGGGCTAAATAAAATAATACTGCATCTTGAGTAATATTTGTAATAAGATGTTAACTAATGGTACCTGTATACACATGCTATTAACAATCACAAATTAGTATACTACTTATAAAGCTATGGTTAAATTTAAAATTTTGATTCTTGGATTGATTTGAGCCAATTGATCATAATATAGCATATTAAATTTACATCTTTCAAGAACTCAATGATGATCACATTAAAGATTGTATAATGTTTAGAATTATCCCATAACATTTTTTCTGAGTACTGGTTATATTTTAAGATGTATCATCTGATTTTAAAGGATTGGCAAATTAAAATTAATAAAGGATGGTGTATTGCGCATCATTTTCAGAAATTAGGAACTATCCTAAAGAAATTATTTTTAACTTTTCTGCAATTAAATCTTCATTTTTATAAGCTTCAAGCATAGATCTTGAGAATGAAAAGCATACACACTAAATTATTTTTAACTATTAAATCTGGAACAAATATCTATATATATATATGAGAATGGGAATTAATTTAGAATAGTCTGGTTTAAAAAATTAACAACATATATTTATTAATGAAAGTAAAACAAAAAATTGATATAATTACATCATGGATATATATATATGTTCATATTATATGGTTTGACATCCATAACATTTGTCAGATATATATTGATTTTTCAGTTAACAATAATTTATTTTTAGATTACTTTCATTATTTTCCTCTACTATTAGTCATTCATTTTATTATTGATAAATGTGTAAATGGATACTTTTACTTCATCAATAAGCAGTTAAGTAGTCATGTGGGTAGTGTCTATTTTAGGGTTATCCTAACATAGAGTGTGACAATCTTTCTGGAGATTAGTTGTTGTACACAGTTTTTTTTTAAATATAACTTTTTTTTTCATTTATTATAAAACAAAATAGTAGCAGGAACCTGAGATCAGAACTTTTACAATTGAATTTGCATAAGAGATTTTTAAAAAATGCACAAAAACTTTTCATGTTTTAATACTCTCTCACCTTGCAGGAGATTATCAAAGTAATTTTTTAAATAATATTTTTGACTTATCTTCAAAATACATCAACCATAAGCATATTTTAATAGTTTTTTTTTTTAAAAAAAAGATCTCTGTTAAAATGTACTTTACATTTTCAATCCATCACTTATTCCTAAAAGATACAAATAAAGACATTTGTAAAAGACAGGTGACTCTCAAAATGTATATGTAATGATGACACAATTATCTTATATATATCTATTATTTGTTTAGTATTTACCAATAAACTATTACATTTTGATTTGCAAATGTCAAACCTTCTCCATTCATAATTTTGATACTGACCATGTCAGATAATTACCTTAATCAGTATTACTAATTATTTATTAAACTGGATATTATTCCTAGCCCACATATTAACTGTTAACTCAATTAAAGATTAATATATATGTTTTTTAATTATACATTAACACAATAAATAATTTCTCTTTTTTTCCATGTGTAATATCTTTATAAAATATATTTAAAATTTTCAGTTTACCATAGATTTTTGAAGCATAAAGATAAAGACATCAGAAAAAGACAAATGATGCCAAGATGGGCATTTTTGATTAACTAATACTCATCAATTAATCCAAATCACAATCTTTTATTCACATTCGGTTTTTATTATTAATTTGGATATCAATAACCTCAGATGAATATAGTCAATGTTTATATAAATATACTTATCTAATAATTTTAAAATGGTAATTTAAATATATATATGATGTATTCATTCAGTAACTGTCTTTTCATATTTGTATAAATATATTTATTTTTTAAAATCATGAGAAAAAAAAATTCATTTTGATTCTTCATATTTTTACAAATAGAAAATTAGTAGGAAATATGTGTACACAGAATTTCTCACTAATAAATACATTTTTTAAATGTAAATAAAATCAGTTCTATGGGTTAACTAAAAGTTTGTCTTTGTAGTGAGTTTAGCTCTGACGACTCCAGAATTTAAAAGTTTACCCACATAGTTTACGGCAGTGATAGAAACACAAACACAGCTCAAGATTCAATGATATTTCTTAACCTAATAGCATAACTAAAAAAAAAAAACTCAAGTGAAAAAAACACTTGTTATATGTTTAATCTACACTTTGACACTCAATATAATTAATATATTACTACAAGTTTGAATTAACTTAGCAAATGTACAAAAATGTTACGTAATGTGCTTCTTAAACATTGATTGATCAGGATTCAGATTACTTCTGATTCAGGTTCAAGCTTTATCAACATGTGTTTTTTTACCTGAATGTCATCCACATGAAACTACATTTTTTTCTTTATATTTTTTACTAGTTGTAGAGGAGAGTTGGAGAACAACCTACTCTACAGTAGACTATTAGATTTAGTTTTCGTTTATGTAATGTAAACATTTAATTATAGCACTAAGCATTTTCGAAATTCATTATTACGTATTAACTTTTATTCTGATTATGGTTAACTTAAATGACGTAAATAACTAAGCTTTATTTAATTGGAAATAAACTTTCGTTTAAACGTATACATACTGCAATATTTTTAAATTGTTTGAAAAAGCTTAGTGACGTTAAAATTATATAAATAACATATTTGTATATTCTTACACACATTTATTTCCTCCTTTCAGAAATTTGCATATGAAAATTAGTTTTAATTTATTAGTAAATCTATTGATATAATTTTTTAAAATTTGTCTATTTAATATACAGTATTCAAAATATTCAATAGTAATTTTAAATGTGAAAGTTAAAAATATTACTTTTAATATTATATTCCTTTTATTAAATGTCATTTATATATCACAATATTGTTTAACGAATTTTTAGCAAATATCTACATTGTTTTACCTTCTAAATATTTTTGAATGTGCATTGTTCTTAAACAATGCTAAATTAGTAATGAAAAACAAACAGATTTTTAAAATCTTAACAACAATAGGTTATTTTTTTATAAAAAAACGTAAGCATTAAAATAAGTAATAATACTAACGAGAATATAAATAATAGTAACATTATTAGAATAATAAAACTGGAACATTTTGAATCATTTTAAGATAAAAAATTTTATTTTACGGAAATATATACCATATAATGCTAGTATAATATGCCAAATCCATTTATTATTACCTGTCATAAATGAATATAGCTATGCTGGGGACAGAAGAAAAAAGAAAACAAGCGGATTAACCCTAATATGTTTACATAAATCAATGTTGATCTATTTTAATGGATTATATAATATAAAAAATTTGTTTTCAGTCCTTATGATTCAGCTTTTTGGTCAATAAAAGTAATAAAGTATGTGTTGCATATGTTCTTCCCAATTTTATTTCATGTAAAAATTGCATCAAACATTTTTTTCTCATTCTCAATTATCCTTAATATCAAAACAATATCTATCTGAAATTAACAAGACATATATCTCAGTAATTATTATAATAATTTTACCAAATATTATTTCCAATAGTGCTTCAATGAATACTTTTTATAACTTTCTCTATGTATATATGTAAATAAACAACATCATCATTTTATCATCATTTTAACCGTTGTCAATTCATTTCAGGATGAATATCTTTCCATGATTAATCCAGTTTTCCTTATCCACAATATGACATTAAATGTCCCTATTTCATTCATCCATCTCACATGTGATAACTTACCAGGCCTTTTGCAACTTTTTGGGATCTAATTTAAATATTCAGCCAACCATCTATTATAACATCTTGTAATAATATACTCAGACCATCTCCAATCTTTTAATTCTTTTACTAATATCAACCAACATCATCATTATCAACCATTGTTAATCCACTTCAAAATGAAAGTCTCTCCTCCATCTTTTCTGATCTCTAGCTTTTTTTCCCCACATCACCCTGCACAATTTCATATTTCAACTATTCATCTCACATATGGTCTCTTTTTGAGTCTTTTACAACCTCTAAGATATCATCTTTTCTAGCAAAATAGTCAGCCCAACTCCAGCCTTTTATTTTTTTTAATAAAGTCAGCAACAACTCCTTGTTCTCTTATCCAAATATTGTATTTTTAGTATCTTATTACTCCTAATGTGCATCTCTTCATATTTCTTTGAGTGACCTGAAGTCTCTGTATTGTTCTTCTATTAAGTGACTGAGTCTCAGATTTTAAAACACATTTATTAAAAACATTATTTTTCAAACACATAGGCATATTTCCTTTTAATATTAAGCTATTTCTATCAAAACACTTGAACCTTAATTTTTGTCTTTTGAGAAAATCCATTGCACATTGCTTTAATCTTTTTAATATTTATCTTTCTGAAACTCTAAAGCATTATTTGAAAAAACAACCATATCGGCTGAAAAAGCTAAATGACTTAAATAATCTCTATTTACTTTTACTTCTTTAGCTCCCCATTTTAATCCACAAAATACTTCTTGCAGTATTGGTGTAAAAAGTTTTTCAGATATGGAGTCACCCTGTCTTGTACTTTTCTTGATGTTAACCTTCCTAGTATCATTATGTAATCTAATGGTTGCTATTACATTTTATAAAAATTCTTCAATATGCCAATTGCCTGGATCTACACTTTGATGATCCAATGCTTTAATCAGACATCCTTATAGAATCAAATAACTTTTCATAATCTACAAATGTAAAGCATACTGCTAACTCATATTCATTGATCTTTTCTATAACTTCTCTCAATACTAAAACCACTTTTAAATCTAGTGTATTCTTTTGATTGATTGAAATCCAAAGTTCTCTGTACATGAGTTGTAATTATCTTGGTCACAATTTTGTATAAACTTGATAGAAGACTGATAGATCTGAAATTTCTAATAACTTTTTATCATCTTTTTTAAATATTAATATTAATACTGCATTCTTCCAATCATCTGGTACACCTTTATCATTTAGACATTTGGTATATAACTTTGCCAGATTTTTTTCTATTTTTTCACCTGCTTATTTTAATATATCGATTATATTGATAATAATTTCATCACCACATGGAGCTTTTCCTTTTATCATAAATTTAATTACATGTCTCATTTCTTCATTTAAAATCCTGGGCAATTCAAATAATATAATATATATAGGAGGTATTTGTTCTTTATTACTATATAATTCTTGATAGTACTCTTCTACCCATTCCATGATGTCATCTTTCTTTTTAGTAATACTTTCATCTTTTTTTCTTATTGCAGATATAAGTTTTTTACCAACACCTAAAATATTGTTTTATACTTTTGAGAATTTTATTCTCTGCTACTGATTTCCTTTCTAGTTCACAATTATACTTTCTTATATCATCATCAACTCTTTTTCACACCATTTTACAAAATTCAAGATATTCAAGCTTTCTTAATGCATCATTTTTATATATCTTCATATTCCTTGTGTTCTTCATAAATTCTCTAGTCTCAGTAGAAATTTTATTGGTCAATTGCTGCTTTTTTCTACTAGCTATCTTTGTTGCAGTTTTTAAAAATGTATCAGTTATTTTCCTATTAATTTCATTCATATCTGAATCACGTTCAAAATCTGTTAATATTTAAAAACGATTTGCAAGTTCTAATTTAAATTAATTGAAGGTCCCTGAAGATTAGAAATATCAATTGTGAATATTGCTTTTCCAATAATTTTTGTTTCTCTAGTTTTTCATTATTTCTTATGCAGAATTTATTAAGGACATTACAATCTTGAAATACATATTTTCTATTAGGCAAATTATCCAATTTTACTGTGCCTTCATTTAAATGCTTCTACATTCATTTCCTTTTACATTTTTCTCAAAAAAATAATTCATAATATAAAGTTGTTTTTTTTCCTGCAAATTCCACAAGTCTATGTTCTCTCTCATTTCTATTACCATAACCAAATTTGCCTACAGCACTTCCATTTTTTATTTGTTTATCAATTCTAGTATTAAAGCATCCCATAACAACTTTAAAATGTTAATTGGTCTGATCAAAAAGCCTTTCATACATCCATATAAAAATCTTCTAATATTTCACTACTAAGACAATATGTTGTGGCATAAACCTGAATTATTTGCATTTGGTATTTTCTATTACATTGAATAACTAATATTTCTACTCTGTCCAATACACCATCAATATCCATAATATTGTTTTTCCATTTTTTATTTATGATGAATCCTACTCCACTTATACTTCCAATATTTGTGCCTTTATAGTAAAGTACATATTCACTATTTAAATGGTCTCTTTTCCTTTTCTTCTTCACAAAGTCCAATAATATCCTATTTAATATTAGGCAGTTCTTTTTCTAATTTTTGTAATCTTCCTTCATGTGAAAGTGAACTGCAATTGTAAGTATCTAAATAAAAACTCATCATCAAATGGCAGCCTAGGTCCACAAGCAGAGGATTCTTAGCAATGTTTATTCTCTTACCCATGTATTTTTGTTTTGATCCTTTCTTATTATTTTAACATACATCTTTTTATACTTCTTTAAGTGTTAAATGGCCAACTGTCATTTTCATTAGTAAAAACTGATAGAGTACATTTATTAAACATCTTTATTTCAAAATGCAGAGACATATTTTTTATATTGTTATTTTTAGCAAAGGCACTGACCAAGATATTTGTAGTTGTTAATTTCTTTTAATTCATCATTATCAATTTTTTTCTTTTTCTGAGAAAATACATTGAACATTACTTTAGTCTTTTTAACAATTATTTTTAATCATAATGTCTTACTTTCATGATAACTCTCACATTTCCCAAAGGTATGACATATTATTTGCAAAAACAACCACATCATTTTCAAAATCTAGATGATTTAAATAGTCTCCATTTTCTTTTACTCTCTTACCTTTTTATTTTAATCCACAAAATACTTCTTGTACAAGTGCTATTAAAGGTGTTGAAGATATGAAATCACCCTGCCATACCCTCTTATCAACATTAAATTTCTTAGTATCACTATGTAATCAAATTATTGCTGTTGCATTTTATTAAATATCAGAATAAGACAATATC
The DNA here is from genome assembly GCA_028023455.1 of Epiperipatus broadwayi. Lineage (NCBI taxonomy): Eukaryota > Metazoa > Onychophora > Udeonychophora > Euonychophora > Peripatidae > Epiperipatus > Epiperipatus broadwayi. The sequence continues at coordinate 669,400 of JAQFVV010000351.1, read as the reverse complement.
CTAGATCTGTATCTTGATGAAAAATGTTTTAATCATTATAGAAATGCATAAAAAATCAAATGTCTTTTCATAATTTACAAATGCAAAGCATAATACAAGTCATATTTATTGGGTTTTTTATAACTTTTCTCAATACTTGTATGTAATGTACTGTGCTAATCTCACTTTTAAATGCAACTTGATCTTTTAGTTGGTTTAAATTTAAAGTTACAGATAAGTAATAATAATATTGGTAAAAAAAAAATGTATAGAACTGATAACATTTTTGGCTAATACATTTGTAATTTCTAATACCTTGTTTATCACATTTTTAAATACGACTACTGCATTTCTGATTCATTTTTATTATTGAACTATTTGGTATATAACTTTGCCATGAATTTTTCTATTTCTTCATCTCTTTCTTTTAGTATAGATTATAAATCTGTTATATTCCAAAATATTTTTCTTCATCACAGATTTAATTGCATGTCTCACTTCTTCATTCAAAATGCTGGGCATTCAGAAAATATAATAATTGTAGGGGATCTTTTGGTTTTTATTACTATATAATTATTTATAGATCTCTTTTTCTTCCACATGTTTCATGAAATCATCACTTTTTTTTAGTAATAGTTTCATATTTTCTTTTTATTGCAAAAATACGTCTCCTACAAATACTAGATGTAGTTTAAAATCTTTGAGACTTTTACACTTTTCTATAATGTTTCTTGTTAATTATAAATTATATTGTCTTACATCATTTTTTTCCATATTATTTTGCAAAATTTAAAATGTTTAATTTGCCTTAATCTACCAATTTTGTTTATATTCATATTCTTATATTTTTTATATATCATTTGATCTCATTAGAAAATTTACTGTTACATTGTTGCTTTTGTTTACCAGCTATTTTTATTGCAATTCTTAATAGCATACAAATTATTATCCTGCTCATTTTATTAAATATGACATCATTAAAATCTACTATATTTTAAAATGATTTGCAATGTTTCTGAATATTGAAAATATCATCAATACTAAATATTGTTTTCTTAACAATATTCATCTCTAGTAGATTTGCATTAATACCCATCTCATGATGATCACTTCCTGTATTAAATCTATCACTCCCTGTATTAAATCTATTAAAAACATTCAAACTTCAAATGCATATTTTGTATTAGTCAAAATATCGCCAATTTTGCTGTATCATCATTTGGTTGCTTCTATGTTCCTATTCATTTAGCATTTTTCTCAAAGAACAAATGTCCTGTTTCATATGTGCTATCATAATCAAATTTATTGACAGCACTCACATCTTTCAGTTCTAGTATTAAATCTTTTTATGTCAATTTAAAAATGCTTCTTGATCTTCTCAAAAGCATTTTGTACTTCTGTATAAAAATGATCTACTTATTCAACATAATAAAAACTTGTTGAGCCAGAAACCCAAATTATCTCCATCTGGTATCTTCCATTAAGTTAAATAATTAATCTTGTCATTCTGTCTAATAAACTATCAATCTCAACAATGTTGTTCTTCCACTTTTTATTTATAAAGAGTCCCACTCCCATTTGCTTTCAATATTTGTTTTGTAATTACAGTACATACCCACTTTTTAAATCAAAATTTTTTCCCATTGTTTTTTTTAATTTTACAAACTCCAATAATATCCCATTTAATATTATACAACTTTATCACTTTATGCAAGATTTGCAGTTTCAAGTATCTAAATAAAAAGTCATCAAATGGCAGTCTCAGTCCACAAACAGACAATTTTTAGCATTCTCTATCTTTGACCACCAACTAATGTGTTGCCTTATCTAGCAATGTTACAGCCTCTTTGGAATAAGAGTCATTGTTTAGTTTTGTTTGTCATTATTGTATAACATCTAGTTCACTTACCCACACATTTTTCCAGCTTTCAAAAAATTCAAGTGACATTTCAGTTAAGAACTGTCAGACAACTGAAAGATAAAAAGATCATAAACCCAATACACTGATTAATGTGAGTTGAAGTGCAGCCTATCCAAGTTCATATACTATAATTATAATCTTATAATATTTACAAGACTGCAATGGTAATAATGTATGAAATGGACATTAGGAATTTTCTTTATTCTGTATCAAGATCTCACAAAAGATTTAAAGAATTTTCACTTAACAGTAAGTAGCCTTCTTTAAATATCACCATCATAATGTATCATATTCATCATCATAACCACTGCAGAATGAAGATCTCAATTTCAATCCATCTTTTCTGATCTCTAGCATCTCTACTCCATATCACCCACACACTTCCTTATTTCATTCACCCATCTCACATGTGGACTCTTTGTAGGTTTTTTTTATAAATCCCCCTAGAATCCAGCTCTAGATTTTAATTGCCTGTATATTCTTGTATCTTTTAGCAGTATCTCTATTCCAATTCCACCTCAATTGCTTACATCAGTAACACCAATTTATTTTCTCATCCATTTATTTTATTTTTGATCTCCTCTTGTTATACCTAATACATATCTCTCCATATTACATTGAGTGGTCTGAAGTTTCTGTATTGCTTTTCTGTAACTGTCCAAGGCACTGATCCATAAATAAAAACTGATAAAACACATAATTAAAAAGTTTCCTTTTCAAACACATAGGCATATTTCCATTTAATATTTAGTTATGATTATCAAAAGCACTTCAACCAAGTTTATTCATTATGTTTATATCTATAGTAATAATCAGACCAAAGTATTTGTAATTGTTAACTTCTAATTCATTATTATCAACCTTTATTTTCTTCCTTTGAAAAAATCTGTTGAACACTTTTAAAATCTTTTTAGCATTTATTTTTAGTCCTAGTTTTTACTTTCATCTGATAACCCTCCCAACATTTCCTGGATTCTATAGCATTATTTGCAAAAGCAACTACATCTGCTAAATATAATTTTTAATAATCATGTTAAAAATTACAAATTTAACAAAAGGTATTTTTCACATATAATTCTATGTATTTTAAAATATTGAATGATCAATAATATAAGATCCAGTTATAATGGACTTCAAAAGTATATATTATATACTAGTATATATTATATACTATAACATTATATATAACTTTGAAGCCCATAATAATTGAACCAATTTTGATAATATATTATATAATAAGATTGGTAAAATCATGACAGCATGCAGAATAACATTGTAACATAAGTTTGGCATGATACTACTAAAAGGTTGCTGACCCTGATCTGCAGTATATGTATTTCACCAGTTGGTTCAGATTATTATATCTTCACATGATCACCATTTCTTGTGCTTTCTCATAACTGTTATTAAAACAGGCAAAATTCTCTATACGTATTGCTACTCAGTGCAAGCCAGAGCAACCAATGGATGCCAGAAGGTTTGTGCATAAAATCCCCATCTAGTGTCTACTCATCTAATATTCCCAGACTAGTTTCTGGCTTGTGGCCTTCATCAGAGAGAAGGGTTGGATCTGAGAGGCCTGCATCTAGATCTTAGGATCTAATGCAACCCTCCAGCAGCCACCTTTTATCTCTACTTAACTACAAAACTATGAGTCAAATTGAAAACACTATAATATTTTCAATCCAAGCTCATTAGCTTATATAGTCATATAGGTCTGAACTCAGTTTAGTATCTGTACATTTTGGTGTCTTTTGTTCTTTAATAACCATAGCCACCACTATCTTCTTAGGCAGGATTGGTTTTAAGCCAATAAACATCACATGATCACCATTTTTTATGCTTGCTCATAACTGTGCAGTGCTCTCAGATCCAAGCCTCCTCACTGACAAAGGCCACAAGGCAGAAACTAGTCTGGGGATATTGGATGAGTAGGCACTAGATAAGGATTTTATGCACAAGCCTTCTGGCATCCATTGATTACTCTGGCTTGCACTGAGTGGCAATACATATAGAGAGTTTTGTTTGTTTTATTATCACATTTTACATTATATAATCAGTGCTCAGTCTATTAAGACAGAAAATCTTCAAACTTTAATAGACAGGTTTCAGTCTTTTTTACCCATCAATTTCTTAGCCATCCATATCATTGAAAATCTGATAATGAGATGTTCAAACTATTTTCATCTGACCCCTAGAAAGTTGGTGCATAAGGTATTTTTTGTCATTACTTCTCCATGAGATTCTATTACAGGGACTGTTGTTCTTTTGTAGGCTATTAAAAATTTTTTTTAGCTTTAGCTTTATTTATATATGTTCAACTGTAGGTTTCCTGAATGAGTATGATTTTAATATACACAATATCAAAATGTGCACATAAAATTAACAACAAGCAGTTGCTTTTAATTTTTGCAATGGTGGGGGAGTTTATTTAGACCAACCAAAACTTAAAAAATTAAAAGCATAAAATTAAAAAAGTATTGTTTTTTTTTTTCATTTCTGAATCTTTAATATTAAGATAAAAAGCATATTACTAAAATATTTTTCAGTGCCATTATAGTTTTTAATTTTTCTTTGTTTAAATAAATAGTTATAAATTTAAGATCTTCTCTGCTTGTGAATTTTATTTGACGGTCTAAGCATCAAAAGTTTAATATTAAAATTTGTATATAAAATAACTGCATTTTCTAAACTGAAGATCATGCAACTATAGGTCATTTAAAAACCCTTCATGAGAAAAGGTAAGACATTCAGAGTACATTTAATAAGATTAAAGTTTTTTTAAAATATAAGTTTAGTTTTTTTAAAATTTTGATATTTAATATAATATTGATGCTATGCAAATGTAAAAAAAAACATTTACCTTTCCCCCCACAAAGACAAATTTCAGTCATTATTACTAAGAACTGATGTTTATACCATGTTTACTTCTTTTTGTTATCGCTGTTGTTTTAATTTATTATAAATTTCACATTCAATTTAGTTATTTTTTTTAAATAAAATGTAATGCTGCAAGTTATTATCTAATAAAAATTAATTAAGTCTAATAATTTAGAAAATAGAAATTATTGCTAAACAATTTAATATATCACTAAATAAATACCTTTCTCTTTTTTTTTTCAAAAATGGTATATTAATTCAGATATATATTATCAAAATATTTTTTCACATTCTCATTTGTTTTGTCATAAAATAAAACAAGATAATAAAAAAATTAAGTATGAGAAAAATTATACATATATTGCTATACAATTTAGTAATTTAGTAATTTTTTATTCAAATTTATATTTTCAGCGTGTAAATAAAATTACTTAATATTTATATATAAGAAGAGTTATCCCCTAAAAATGAAATCATTCTCTGGTGAGGGTGCCTGTTGTAGTACATGCTTCCACTATTAGATGTCTTTTATAGGGATCTTTCTGGTCAAGTTTTTATATGAGAGATGCAAAAAAACAAAACAAAAGTGTTCAGTAGATTACAATTTATGGATGATAAGAGAATAGTCAAAATAGTATTTAATTGGGTTATGAGTAAAGGGCCGACAACAAGATGGATGAGAAAGGTAGTCTAGTATGCAGAAGACTTGGATAAAAAATTTATGTCAATATACTTATACAAAAGGTGGGACGAATGTGTTAGGAGAATCATTGACTGTTATAGTAGCAAGGAATGGGATAGAATAGATGCATTAATAAAAATAGGGAGTTGGAAAGATGGAGAACTAGTATGGAGAATAAAAAGATAGAAGTAAATAAAATATTGGGTGCAAGTTAATTTATGATAATAGCAAGGAAAGTAGTTTACTGTTCAATGTTCGAAAAGCATCTTTAGTAACAAGGGAATATACACATAAATAGAAAAATGTGACTGACTTAGTCTAAAGTTGTGTAAGGAATGCATAGAGAATATTAGGCATATATTAATTAAATGTAAATGCCTGAAAGCAGAAAAGGAAAAAATAATGAAGTTGTGGAATAATACATATAAATGAAGTGATTATGGTTTTTATACTAAGTTTAGAAAAAAGATAAGGGATATTTAGATATAAAGATCATGGAGCTGACAAAGATTATATTGTAAAAATGGGATGGTGCAGAATAGAGAAGAACATGGGAAAAACTTAGGGTTGGGAATGGAGAGAAATTGAAAAGTGGCTAATAGGTTTTTCTTGGCACAGTGGCTGAGAGATTCCTGACTCCATAAAAAGAAGTCATAGTGTGTCACATCACATCAGATTACTGACCAGTGTCATCAGTGAGAATTGTGGTCCCATGTAGTAATTATTTTGTTAAGTATGTCTTATTTTTTCATCGATTTTTGTGATAATTGAAAAGTTGAAATAGCTTATGACTGTAAAATTCTGGTTTTTGTTTTGACGTTTGAATGTAAGAAAACAACAGAGAAAATGGTTGAAATGCTTTAAATAGCTTACAAGGAAGCTGATCTGGGAAAAACAAGTTTGTGAGTGGTTTTCCTGCTTCAGTAATGGTGAGTTGTCAATTGTAGACATATGTTGGTAAGAGTCATGTTGGATTTCCTGAACAAATAAAAACATCATGACAATTTGTGAATTTGTTGGAAGTCTTGATAAACTTGTTGACTTGTTATCCTGAAATTTGTACTAATAGATTTTGAGTAACAAATTGCAAAATAAAAGAATCACATCAAAATTCATACCTTATGTGCTCATGACTAATTATAGGCAATCCCAAATGGATGTATATCTTTAATTGAAAGAACACTAGAAAATAATCCTGATCTTTTTTCAAAGTTCATTATTTATTAGAAAATCAGGTATTATGCCTAGGACCAAGAGATGAAGCAGCAGTCAAGTGAATGAAAGACTTCAAATTCACCACATCCAAAAAGGCATCATGATTGAAGTTAAATATCAAGATATTGCTGATTTTTGTTTATGTAATAGACATTTTTACTCCAAATTCATTTCTAATAGTCAAACTGTTAACCAGGCATTTTATTTACAATTTTTAAAATATTTGCATAACACAATGAGATAAAATGACTTGATTTGTGGAAAAATGAAAAGCTGCAGATGCACCATGTCAACACACCAACATATAAAACCTTGAGTATGAAATAATTTTAAAGCAAAGTGAGGACAGCCCAGTTTATCTATCAATCATATTCACCCAATCTCACTCCATGTTTTGCAGACTTGGAAGACCTAAAGAAAAAAATGATAGATGTCTTAAAAAGTATCCCACTACAAAAGTTTCTGAATGTTTTAGCAGGTAAAAAAACATGCTTAGACTAGTGCAATGCATCAAATGAAGAGTGCATTGAAGAAGATTCAATTTGTAACATCCAAAAATAGATACACAATTTTTTGTTATTAATTTCCAGATTTTTGAGGGTACCCCTCATATCCATGATAATAATACCTATCATCATCAAATGGCAGCCTGGGTCCACAATCAGGGGATTCTTAGCACCCTCCGCCTTCGGCCACCAACCACTGCCTTGGTTGGTGACTTTACAGCTTTTTATTTAGGTACTTACAACTGCAGATCACTTTCAAGTGAAGGAAGATTGCAAGAATTAGAAGAAGAACTGTATTATATTAAATGGGACATTATTGGACTTTGTGAAGTTAGAAGAAAAGGAGAAGAAACAATTGATTTAAAAAGTGGACATATACTCTATTATAAAGGCACACATATTGGAAATACAAGTGGAGTAGGATTCATTATAAATAAAAAGTGGAAGAACAATATTGTGGAGATTGATGGTGTATCGGATAGAGTGGCAAGATTAGTTATACAACTTAATAGCAGATACCAAATGCAGATAATTCAGGTTTATGCCCCAACAAGTTCTCATAGTGATGAAGTAGTAGAAGATTTTTATATGGATGTACAAAAGGCTTTTGATCAGAGTAAACAACATTTTAAAATTGTTATGGGAGACTTTAATGCTAGAATTGGTAGACAAATGAAAGATGAAATTGCTGTAGGTAATTTTGGTTATGGTAATAGAAATGAGAGAGGACATAGACTTGTGGAGTTTGCAGAAAAAGAAAAACTTTATATTATAAATTCATTTTTTGAGAAAAATGTTAAAAGAAAATGGACATGGAAACATCCAAATGAAAGTACAGCAGAATTGGATTATATTTTGACTAACAGAAAATACATATTTCAAGATTGTAATGTTCTTAATAAATTTAACACAGGAAGTGATCATTGATTAGTAAGGTGTAAGTTACGTGTTAATGTAAAACTAGAGAGACAAAAATTATTAAGAAAAACAATATTTACGGTTGATATTCCTAATCTTCAGAAACATTCTAATGAATTTAAATTAGAACTTACAAATAGGTTTCAAGTGTTAGGAGATTTTGAACATGATTCAGATTTGAATGAAATTAATATGAAAATAACTGATACACTTTTAAAAACTGCAACAAACATAGCTGGTAGAAAAAAGCAGCAATTGACTAATAAAATTTCTACTGAGACTAGAGAATTTATGAAGAAAAGAAGGAATATGAAGATATACAAAAATGATGTATTAAAAAGAATTGAATATCTCGAATTTTGTAAAATGGTACGGAAAAGAGTTGAAAATGATATAAGAAAGTATAACTGTGAAATAGCAAGGAAAGCTGTAGAAGAAAATAAAAGTCTCAAAAATGTTAAACAACATTTTGGTATTGGTAGGAAATTTATATCTGCAATAAGAAAAAAAAGATGGAATTATTACTAAAAAGAGAGGACAGATGACATCATGAAATTGGTAGAAGATTTTTATCAAGAATTATATAGTAATAAAGAACAAGTACCTCCTATATCTATTACATCATCCGAATGGCCCAGAATTTTAAATGAAGAAGTGAGACATGCAATTAAGTGTATGAAGAAAGGAAAGGCTCCAGGAAATGATGGAATTATAATTGATATATTAAAAGAAGCAGGTGAAGAAATAGAAACAATTTTAGCAAAGTTATATACCAAATGTTTAAATGATAAAGATGTACCGGAAGATTGAAAGAATGCAGTAATAATGTTAATATTTAAAAAAGGTGATAAAGAAGATATTAGAAATTACAGACCTATCAACCTTTTATCAGTTTTATATAAAATTTTTACCAAGATAATTACAACTCATCTACAGAGAACTTTGGATTTCCACCAACCAAGAGAACAAGCTGGATTTAAAAGTGGTTTTAGTACAATAGATCATATCCAGGTATTGAGAGAAGTCATAGAAAGGTCAAACGAATATGAGTTGTCATTATGTTTTGGATTTGTAGATTATGAAAAGGCATTCGATTCTATACACATTTCTTCAGTGATTAAAGCATTGGATCATCAAGGTATAGATCCAGGATATTGTCATATTTTAAAGAATATTTATAAAAATGCAACAGCAACAATTAGATTACATAATGATACTGGAAAAATCAACATTGAGAAAGGTGTAAGACAAGGTGACTCCATATCTCCAAAACTCTTTACAGCAGTGCTGCAAGAAGTATTTTGTGGATTAAAATGGGAAACTAAAGGAGTGAAAGTAAATGGAGAGTATTTAAGTCATTTAGATTTCACAGATGATGTAGTTGTTTTTGCAAATAATGCTTCAGAGCTGCAGGAAATGTTGCAGGAGTTAGCTGATGAAAGTAGAAAAGTAGGACTAAAGATAAATGTTAAAAAGACTAAAGTAATGTTTAATCGATTTGCTCAAAATATGAAAATAAAGATTGATTATGAAGAATTAGAAGAAGTTAACAGATACAAATATCTTGGTCAGATTATTAATACAGATGGAAACATAATGGAGGAAATTAATCATAGAATTAAACTTGGTTGGAGTGCTTTTGGTAGAAATAACTTGATACTAAAAGGAAATATGCCTATGTGTTTGAAAAGGATGGTTTTTAACAAATGTGTTTTACCAGTTCTTACTTATGGATCTGAGACTTGGACACTTAATGGAAGAGCAATGCAGAGACTTCAGACCACTCAAAGGAGTATGGAGAGATGTATGTTGGGAGTAACAAGAAGAGATCGAAAACGCAATGTATGGGTAAGACAACAAACAGGTGTTACTGACCTTATTGAAAAAATTAAAATATTGAAATGGAGTTGGGCTGGACATATTGCTAGAAGAGATGATAATAGATGGACAATTGAAATTTTAAACTGGATTCCAAGAGATTGTAAAAGACCCAGAAAGAGACCACATGTGAGATGGAGGGATGAAATAAGAAAATGTGCAGGGGTGTTGTGGAGAAGAGAAGCTAAAGATCGGAGAAGATGGATTAAACTTGGAGAGACCTTCATCCTGCAGAGGATTGATAATGGTTGATGATGATGATGATGATGAATACCTATCATTGTTGCATGATTGTTGGAGATAATAAATAATTAATTGATCCTGGATGGCATTCTACATAATAACTATGTATTTTAAATTTATTTTTTTAAGGTAAATCACTATGAATCAAAAATGGAATATAACAATGGTATTTCAGTTTATGTTATTTCTGCTTATTTCATAATTTTGTATGCTTGAATAAATAAATATTTGACTTATTTATAAATAGCAGTGATGGTTGACAAGTTATTTCATAGACTGGTTACATGGAAACAAAATTTCTCTAAATGTTAAACAACAAAACAACTAAGTATTAATTTTTTTTATATATTTAAAAATAAATAAATTATTATTTTCTATTTACAATGTCTTTATTTATAAATAAAACACAATGGATATTTGAGATAAAATAAGTTATCTTATAGATAAGTCTCTGCATTTCATTTTGATAGATCTAATTACAAAATAACTTTTTAAAGCTCTGTTTTTTTATTTCTCGACAAAAATAAACTTCTATTATAAGCCTGGATAATTAATTTACTTTAAAAATATGATTAATATAATATCTAGCAAAAATTTATCTGAATACCTGCTTAGTAAACAATGTAATAAAAGGTCTGCAAAGAGAGAAATGTTGTTAATTTGACATTAGATATTGAACAAATATAACATGCTAAATAAAGTACATTATAGAAGTATCAAGAAATGTCTTAATGTTATATCTCTTGTTTAATATAGGGTTGTTTGTCATTGGACTATTATTTAAAGCCATAGATATGTATATATGCATACATTAATATTTCAACTATAGTATTATATTAATAAAATAATAGGTACGACAACACGAAAGCTATTAGCTATACTTTATAGTAAGAAATATTATTATTTTAAAATTATATTTCTACATTTAGGTCACTTTATAATCACTAATTAATTTTTTATACTAAATCTATTCCGTCTCTTTTTAAATAAAATTACTTTTTAAAATATAATATATATATATGTGAAATATTTATTAATCAAAATGAAGTATTAGTTAATGAAACTTAAAATTATCAAAACAACTCTCTTATAGTTTAACATTTAAAAGTGCTATACTAAGGTGATAAATCATCACATGACCTTTGAATGGTTTTAAAAGAGGATTTTTTTATTATTTTTTATTTAAATAAAAGTTCAATTTTAAAACAACATTTTAAAATTTAATTATCTATTAAATTATTAAGTATAAAATTATCTTTAATAATTTTCAAAAAAATAATCTTTTAATTGGTTTCCTGTAAAATATTAATGATATTAAAGTTTGCAAGTTAATATTAAATTTTTATTAGTACTTGATGTATACGATAACCCTAAAACATAGCTGTTTTTTAATAAAGGTTTTTTGTAATCAATAATAGTTTTTTTTTTTTTTGACAAAAGATTTAATTAAGAAAGTTTTATAACATTTTTTAAAACTTTTTATTAAGAAATTATAACAAAAGTTTTGAAGCTACACATTCACATTAATATAATGTATATTGCAATATACATTTAGTTAGTTCTGGTTTCTTAAAAAAAAGAAGACAAAAAATGGTAGCTTCTTTTGTCAAACTTATAGTTAAGATATATGAATTTAAATGAAAAGTAAAAAGATAAACGTGAAAATAAGATTAAAAATGTAAAAATATTTTTTAAAAAGTCAATATAAAGAAGGTGAGAAAAACATAATATGAAATAAATATTGAAAAAAGATCATGAAAGTTTCTAGAGAAAATTGATGAAGTTAGATTAAGATAGGAAGTAATTTGACTAGAATAGTAGATTCATAATGGGTGATTTGGAAAGATTGTAAGATTTTCTTTTGAATACTTCTAATGATTGTGATCAGAGATCTAATTTCTTTATAAAGTGTTTATTTTATAGTAATATATTAACCAAATGTAAAATATTTCTTCAGAATAAGTCATGCTCACATTTTGTTCAAGAATTTTAAACTCGTTTCTACCAATTAGATTAAAATGTATTGATTAACTTTCTGGAAGATTAAACATTATTAAAAGTACTAAAAATGCCAAAAAAAAAATGGCTTTAATTTCTCTCTAAATAGCTTATATAACAATATTTCATAATAATAAAATTTAAGTCACAAATACACTGAAAATACATCACTTTGTGCAAAATATAATTTGCTTCAACTATTGGTTCCTAAATAAACAATAAAAATTGTAGTGCTTAACATTAATAAATATTTTATATAATTTCTTTAAAAGTAGTTTTAGCTTTTTAGAACACTTTTAAAAGAAGACAGCAGAGTATTAATAATAATAAGACTGTTACTGTCTAAAATTACAACAATTAAAAATATAAAAAAATTTCTAGGATAAACTTTAAACGTCATAAAATATTAAAACTTTTTACTTTCTTCTTTTCAGAATTGAGAATACTTATAAAAAACAATAAATTCTCTCTATTTACCAAAATTATTTTAAACAGCAAATTATAAAAAAAATAAACTTAATTTTTAGCTAATGATGATTTTTATCTTCAATATTCAATGGCTGAATAAAAATAATTGAGATATGAACCAGTACCCATTAGCTACCTTTAGCCTTTACAAACCTGAACGGCCATTTTGAATGTCAAAAAAAATTACAGGACATATAATTTTAAATGAAATTTCTAATATATATATATTTAGAAAGTGGAAATGTGAAAGAATATAATAAAGTTGATAAAATAATCATTACCAAAAAAAAAATCATTAAAAAAAGGAGATTTTTTACATTTTTACACATATTTATTTTTACATTGGTTCACAAATTCTCAATCTTGAAAGATATAACTTAAAATTACAATTTCATAGATAGCTTCATCACATGCATCTCAAAATGCTGAAAAAAAGATATATAATATTTCTAAACTGAAGTAATTTTTCTATGCACAAATTACAAAAACAGTGTGATTGGTAACTTCCATTTTTACTAGCTGCCCCACGTGTTCTACTTTTATAACAGAGTATATTCTAGAAATGTTTGTTTGTCCTTTCATGCAGGTATCTGTTAGAAATATGTTTGGTTTTTAGTGGGAGAAAAAAATAACAGGAATAATTTACAAGATGTTGAGGACTTTAGTAAATAGTAATGTAATGTATAGTATAGTATAATATTATTATATATTACTTTTATTATATTAGTTAAAAATGGTGTGTGACCTAAAATGTGTATTCTTTTCAAGTAAATAAAATGTACTCAAAAAATAAATATCAAACAAAAATTTCTCCAAGATAAAATGAACAAAAAAAAATCAATAAATATCAAAATAAACAAATTTATTATGAGCACTGATTATATATGTGTGGGGGAGATGAAATATGAGAGTGGATGGCTGAGGGTATACGATGAGGGTGGATGTGCATGTTTTTATATCATTCAAATGTATTGTCTAAAATTCTATCGTATGTATATTGTTTTCTACATAAATATATCAAATTCTATCATATATATATAATATTATAAATCGATGTCTATATTTCTTCAAAATAATATACGCAAATTTATAAATAAATATTTAAAAATACAGTATTTAAAAGCTTATAAAAAATATATGTATAACCGCCACTTAGGAGCGCTTTCAACCAACTTGTGGCTTTGTCAACTATCATTTTTAAAATGTCAGCTTTCCCATAATTCTATGATGTCAACTTTCCCATAATTCTGTGATCTTAATGTTTGCTGCTTGCCTATTAACCAAATGTTGCTTGTATTTACATATCAACGTCGCCTCTTTAATTTTCCTTTTATTATTATTTCTTTCAATTTCCAATATTTTTACATTGTTATAATTAAAATCAAAACCATATATACATGATTTATTATGGTCATAAAAGACAGAAGCTGATAAATTATCATTATTTTTAAAATTTTGTTTTGTATTTTGAACCCTTTTAAATAACAATAAGTGTTCCTGTCTTCTTTTTTCCAACGTGCACCTCGATTCACCTATATATCCGTGGCCACACCCACATGTCCATTTGTAAATGATACAATTTTTATTTGTAAATAAAGTTTTATCCTTTGAATTGTTTATTAATTTATTTAATGTAGGTGGTGCCTAAAATGCAATATCACATATTCCTTTATAAATTTTCTTAATGAAACTTGCCTGTTGATTTGAAATATATGGTATTGATATCCACAATTTTTTATCAGAAGAATTAACACTTTTATTATTTTTATATTTATAAGTAAAATTTTTAATAGTATAATAAACAGAATCGTAATTGTATCCAACTTTTAACAATTCATTATAATAAGTTTCAATATTTTTAGTTTTATCTGATGCATATTTACAAAGGTTATCATTTCTAAATAAAAAGGATTTCAAACCTGCCATTTTATGTGACATTGGTACTTTTGATTCATATGGAATATATCCTCTTTTTGCTATTGGTTTAAGAGTCATATAGTAATCCAGTTTATCCTTGTTTCTGGTTATCTTGAGATCTAAAAATTGTATACTCATTAAATTTTCATCTGTTTTAATCCACTTTAAGCCCTTTATATTATTTAATTCCTTGAACAAATCATTAATAGTATTTGGCTTTCCACAAACAAAAACATCATCAACATATCGATTGTATAAAATAATATCTTTCTGATAATGATCCTTTTTTTTGGATATATTAGGTATAATAATATGTTGGATTATTTCCATCATCTATCAGTAAATGTTAAATGTATAGTAATTTTTAACTTTATTTAAACTTTTTCAAATACAAACAACTTGTTAGTAATAAAACACAAATAGACAACACAGGTTAGTAATTACACAATGTTTTGAGTAGTATTATTCTCCACTCTTCTTCAGGTGTTGCTGACATGACCAGTGACAGTTTTTGCATCGAAGTCAAACTCTCACCTTTAGATTTTTGAATATCGAATTTAAGGCAAATGTTCTAACTAATTGAGCCTTTGACAGAATAGCTCAGTTGGTTAGAGCATTTGCCTTAAATTCAATATTCAAGAATCTAAAGATGTGAGTTTGATTCCTACATGAATACAGTCCCCAGTCAGCCCAGAAACCCCTGAAGAAGAGTAGAGAATAGTACCACCCAAAACATTGCGTAATTATTAACCTATGTTGTCTATTTGTGTGATGTTACTAACAAGTTGTTTGTATTTGAAAATGTTAAATAAAATTTAAAATTTTCTATACATTCAACATTTACTGATACATGATGGAAATGGTTCAACATATCTCATTGGAGTAATATATTTTCAAAAAATGCTATCAAAACTATGAATGACTCATGGCTTAACATATTAACAAGAAACTAATAACTAGATGACATGGTGTATCACATATTACAAATGATTTTACAAATTCAAATGTAAAATAATTACATTTATAAACCATTAGAGATCTTGAAAATGATCTCAGAATAGGAAGTTTGATTTTCTATGGAACTCCTCCAATAAATCGAAACATGTTTCAAAGAGTTTGATAATGAGTCTGTTTTACAAATTGATAACAAATAAGCATCTAAATAAAAAAAAATAAAGATAAATAAAATATATTGAATATGTTCCAAGAAATTTTTTTAAAATAATTTATTTTTTATATTTCTCAGAAAAAATGAAAAAGAATAGTTTTTTTTTTAAATATCACTCCTAATATAAGATTGAGTTCTTGATTTCAATAATGATTGTTATTATAGATACATATATAATAATAACCAGAAAAGAAAGTGTGTCAAAAAACCTTTTTTCAAATCAATAAAATTTTATTCCAGTTGCCAACAATAAAAACTGCATGCTATAATTTTTTGTTATTTTGAGGGCATGTAATTTGGTAACGCGTTAATCTGTGATTCTTTATAATAATAATAATGTATTAATCAGTATGGTTTTCTACAGAAATAGCTATTTTTAAAATTGGTTAACCATAATAAACTTTCTCAAATGTCTATTTAAAATATAGAATTGTATTTTCATGTGATGTCTTTAATAATATTAAACAAATAATGATTTATAAATTTTCTTTCAAGATTAAATATTTTCTGTTAAATACTTTAATGAATTTATATTTCAGATTTGATTGTTTGGACTACTGAGATCTTACCTCCTCATTTTATAATAAATATATATATTCATATAATTCAAAAACTTTGTAAATAAACAAGTTATTAAATATGTAATGCAGAACATATATATATAGTATAAATCAGATTTCCAAAAACAATCATTTTAATAGAAAATAAAGTGTGAAATAACAGTAACCAAAGTTTCATAAAGATTACATTTGCCTTCAATTAGGTACAGTCATGATTCCATAGTTATTACAGAGTGTGCCAAGGCCAAATTGGCACATACTGATTTATCTAAAAAAATTATTAAAATAATCTTTCGTGAAAGAAAAACGTATTTAAATGTTGAAGAGTGTATTACAGTTTGTTTTCGAAAAGATAAGAGTCAAATAGTTTTCTATCATTAGTTTTGAAATAAAAGTTAAAATTGATTCATTAAAAGAGGCAAGGGGAGTCTTGATTAGACAAGTTAAACTAAAGGTTTTATAAAAAGGAAGTAAAGAGTTTATTATTATTAGATGAAATACAATTTAAAAGGTTTAAAAAAATATATAAATCTTTTCATTTAAATTAAAGAAGAAAAATAATCTTAAAATTATTTTTGATTTTAGAATAGTAAAATATATATGTGCATGCAAATGTAAATAAATGTATGCTTGTTAATAAGAGATATAATAAATGTGTGTTAAAATCATATTGAAAAACACATGAAAATAAATATTGAAATGAAATGTATTTAACAACATAGCGGTGAGCTACTAATTAAAGATATGAAAACAACACGTTTTGAAATAGCTACTACTAATTAAACAATCAATCAAAAAACACGTTGTCATAGGATTAATTACTGCCGGAGGATATTAAAATGAAAACAATTCGCATATATAAATAGCTAGATTTTTATTGGACGTCCAGTTTGAGTTTGCAGTTTTTTCAGTCTAGTTTGCAGTGACATTCTTGTTTCAGTTGAGATAACAGTGCATTTCTATTATGTATTCAGAAACAAAAATGCATTGCTGAGCAGCTTTTGGAAATATACGCTCGTGCTTCAGCCTTTTTGGCCCAACAAGATCATCAAAACCTGCCTGTGAAATAATGTCTGCATAACAAGTCAGAAATCCTCCGTCAAACATTCAACTGTCTTCAAGAATAAAGCCAATAGATTCACATAAAATCTCTTCAAGAAACATCCAAATCTAACCGGTTAGATATAATCCATCAGAAGCAGCCAACAACAAGCAATATCCACATTCCAAAAATCCTAGGTAAACATTTATTTATTATCATTTATACATAGTAGCCACCACTGTAATTCATCAATCCTACCGAGTAAAGTAATTTGAAACTCTTAAGCATGCATAAAATGAACTATCTATGTGCGTGTGTGTGAATGTGAGATAATTTAACGATGTCACATATTATTTATGCTTTTCACCAGATATGTGTTATAATGTGTTACTTTAAAAATGTGCGTGTGTTAAATTAGATTTATAAAGATGTTTAAATTTAGTCAATTAATGTTGGGTAATAAATTATCTTTAAACTTAATTAATGTTAATTAAAATAAAATGTCTTCAAACTTAAACTTTATTTGTCGTCAATTCTTTTTACCAACTTTTTTATTAATTCTTTCCACCACAAATTTTGTATAATTTTGTTATTGAATTAAAATTAGACTGAGCTAGTTTTAGGGAATGTTTCGAGTGCTGGATTATGAGCCTACTGCCTGAATACGTTAGTCCTCAGACTAGCTGGTGCCCCGGGGTTTACCCCGAAACGAATAAAGTATTTGGATAGTAGGGGTTTGAATCTAGCAGCCGAGATGGGCCATTGTTGATAGTTAAAGCTATCAATAAGATCTCCCATTTTGCTCGAATGTGCCGGTTCGTTCATGTAACATTTATAAGATTATAAATGTATTATGAAGGAGTTTGAAACCGGACAAAACTTATTATATGTGCAAGTAAGTGGTTTCCGCAGTTTGACCCGGTACAAGAGATAATAATTGCATGACATAGTTGTTGGTCAATTTGGCTTAAATTTGGGATGATTTTATATACTATGTGGAATGTAGTTTAATTGTTTTGTTATTTTGTTTATTTGCATTAACGGATAATTAGTCTAAAAAATGTTAACTGTAAGAATAAAATTCAATTTACAGTTTATTAATGTATATTTGACGATACTTGTATATATGTTAGGGTTTTTACTCAAAAACATATTGAAATGATTAGACAATATTGGAAGGAGGGCGATAAAACAAATGCATTTGATCAACATTTGTGTACTTATTAACTTTATAAAAATCCAGAATTAAAATTTAGAGTTACATCATAAACATTAAAGTATTCTTTAACATCAATATAGAAACATTTTCTATCAAATGGATAAAAAATAATCAGATTTCTTTTTGTTTTTATAGAAAAATAAAATATAAGGCTTTCTTCCTTTTATAAATTTATAAGATTTTCCAAAAATCTGTCTGAAATCACAATTTTTTTTTTCTAATTAAATTTTATTTAACTATCGTAATACTAAAAAGAGTAATATTCTTTGAGTAAAAAATCATTTAAGCTTAATAAAAATTAAATATTTATATATTTAAATATAATTATGTACCAGTGAGGAGTTGCTTAGCAAGTGTAATAGCATGCTTAATTATAACATATATATTCTTTTAAAGAATAAGAAGAGAAATTAATAAATTTTATTTTTGTTCGTCGGATCTAATTGTCAACAAAATAATCTGCTTTAGCAACAGATTAAATATTTATGATATTGATCAGCTTGGGATATTATTATGTGATTATATAGCTGCATATATCCATTGTATTACTACCATACATCTCTATAAATGTGACTGTTCTAACTCCAGAAGGAAAAACAAATATAGAAAGACAAAAATAAAAATTATAAAATTAAAAAAAGAAGAAATATATTTCAAACATTTAATCTTACTATATTCATTAGTACCTAGAAAGGTGTCATATGAAACTCAGAAAGACCAAAAATAACGGAATAAACAAATTGCGAGAAAATGGGTGAAAGAGTAATAGTGCATATTAGGAATAATTATGAATGAATTATAAGATAATAACATTCATTTTTCTTTTATTCAATAATATATATATAAATTAAGCTTAAAAATTTAAAATACAGTAATGTATTTAAATGTTTCTTATGTTTGAATAATTTTACTCACATATAATGTAAACACACATACATGCAGCATATATGAATATTGTTAATATAAATTTACTTATAAACGAAATTTTTACGATGTATGAATTTAATTTTACTTTTTAAATTGGAAATTATCCCATGCTGCTTATGAAAAATAAAAAATAAGAATCAAATTTATCATACACAAAAAAATACATAAATATTTGTTGGTGCAGCTATAGAAATTTAGCTTCCACTTGCTCCTGTTCTTGTTATTACTCTGACACATTTATCATGATAATTGATTATAGAAACTGCCAGAATTTTGTAACAAGATAAAATAAAGTTTTCACTTATTATTAAAAGTAAAATATGTACATGTAATATTACTTTTTAAAGAGAGCAACATACTTGCTATTCAAATTATACTCTCAACTTTTACAGACATACAAAATAAACATTTACTTGGAAGGTTGTTAAAATAAATTTCAATATATTATTTAATAACAAAAAATGAAAGAGTTATTTTTTTTTAAAAAAAAGTAAATTTTACAATACAGAAATTTAGAATGTAAATCTTTAAGCATTAGATATTTTTTTTAAATATACAAATAAGTTTTTTTATGTTATTTTCAATTAAATATTATATTATGAAATAACGTATATACCTAAATGTGCACACACTTTTGGAGAACATATATAAATGTAAATAGAAGGCTATCACAGGGTAATGGTTAATATTTCTACTTATCACAACAGCAAATGGGAATGTAAGTTCAGTTGGAGTTTTAATTTTTTTTCAGATAGGTAAAAATTTTATGACTAAGTATAAGGTTTTTATGAAACAAACCTAAAAGTTAATAATATTGTGATCAGTCTAAAGACATAATTTCTCTTAATGTGCAAGGAATTTATGAGATTTTTTGTAGAATATATCTGGCTGCATATGTAGGAATAAATAACTTTAATTATAGAAATGATTGAGTATATTAAGGAAATGACTGTGGTTTTTAATTCTTGTTCTCCATGTCTTATATTCTAATTATTGCATAGATCAAATTTTTTCCATAGCATTTTTTGCCAATTCACATTTCTATTTTTTAATATCTTATTAAGTTTTTTTCATACTATTTTACAAAACACTAGATGTTAAATAATTCTTAATGAATCTTTTAAGAAATAGTCAAATTCCTTCTTTTCATCATATCTTCACTTGTTTCGGTAAAGAAATACTGATAAATTGCTTCTTTTTAATATCAGTGATCCTTCTTGAAATTCTTAATATCAAATCAGTTATCTTTTAATTGATTCCATTAAAATCTGAACCTTTCTCAAAATCTGTTAATGTTTTTAAATGATTTGCAAGCTGTAATTTAATTATATTGAAATATTTCTGAAAATTAAAAAAATCTACTATTAATGCTGTATTTTTGAATAGTTTCTGTGTTTGTAGTTTCAAATTAACCAATATTTTATATTTGATAGACAATTGTTTTCTGTATTAAATCTATTAATAACATTATAATTTATATTTTCTCTTAGTCAAAATATAATCCAATCCTGCTGTAATTTCGTTTGGATGCATCTATATCCTATTTTTTCTCAAAGAAAGAATTCATAATAATAGTTTCTCTTTTACTATCAATTCCACAATTTTATGTTCTCTTTTATTTCTATTACCATAGCTGTCCTTCATTTGATACCACTTCTAACACCAAAATATACTATATCAATTTTAAAATATTGTTTTTTTGGTCAAAACCATTTTATACTACTATATAAAAAGCTTCTACTTTTTCATTGCAATAGAACTTCTTGGGTTTAAATCCAAATTCTCTGTATATGTTATTTTCCATTAATATGATTGACTATTCTTGTCCACTCTGTTTGTTATATTAGAAACTTACATGAAATAAAAGTATTATAAATAAAAAAGCAAATGAGAAACATTAAAATTTTTTAAATATTCCTATAAGAACAAAAAATAAAACAATGCATAATAACAGATGTCAAAATGTATATTAGAAATCTTTACAATGATGCTCTTTCTATTTGTTTAGAAAGAATCATATACCATTTCTGTTGTCAATACTTGTATCTTTGTAGTAAAGTATATGCCCATGTTTTAAAGCAATTGCCATTTCATATTTTCTTTTAACTTCACAGAGTCCAACAAGATCTCTTTGTAAACATTTCTTCCAATCCATATAGTCTTTTTCTCATGAAAGTGATCTGAAATTTTAAGTATCCAAACTTGGATTCAAATTCAGGAGAATTTTAGCATACTCTGTTCTTCAGCTGCTAATGATTGCCTTAGCTGATGACTTTTCATCTTCCTAGGAATAAGGGATGTAATTTAGTTTTATTTTTTATAATTGTAAATATATGTTTAAATTAAAAGATAAAATTCAACTGTTATTTGAAGTAAGAACTATTAGCCAATTGTGAAGATAGATCATAATGCTTCTTGATCTTAAACTCAGACATAAAATTCAAATTAAATCATTATTCTGGATATTGTATATTGGTGAGCACTCTATCTATTTTTAATTGTTACATGAATTATTACAGAGTAATAATAACTCCAATGTGATGAATATTTGGAATAAATTGCTCTGCTTAGCTTCTATAATATCTTAAAAAGAAATTAAAATGTATTCTTTCAATTAACACTAAACTTCTTGCTACAGCTAGATTTAGGATGTCTTAAACGGGATCGAAAATGATAGTAAAAAGACATAGAATGACATTATATATAATAAGGATGAAGAGACTTCATTTTGCAATAAAAATGTTTATTGTTAATATTTTACTTTATACCTATTTTATATATATATATATCTTTGTGATTTTCATATTTAATGATATTTTATATAAAAGACAAAAATAAATAAATAAGAGTTTTTTTTCTTTAAAGCATATTTTAACTGCTTTCACTTAATTTAGAAGTTTTGTTTGTTTGCTTTTTTCTTTAATTTTATCACATTATTTAATCAATTTTTAACATATTTCTAGCATACAGATTTTCCTAGGGTTTTTTTTTTTTACATTTGGTTAGGTATTAACGAAAATACAATATTTACGAGTTGACCAGCCCATTGTCCAGCCTAAAATTGTTGGTGGACTGAATTTTAAAATGCAGTGTTATTGGTTCAATAAAATTTTCAGTATTGTGCAATAAATAGCAGTTATTTTTTAAAAAAATTATGTTTCCACTAAATTTTAAGACTATTTCACTAATTTACAGTTAAATCAAATAGAAAAAAACTAAATTAGAAATAAAATATTAATTTCTATTGATTGTTTAACTAAAACTTGATTTTTATAAAATTGCCATCATAGACACAAAAATCGTGTGTAAATAATTTTAAACATGTATGAACTTTATTTCAAGTATTTGAAATATAGTGACGTTGTTTAGATATTTAAGTAGTTACAAAATATATGTTGCAAAATATCTAACTACTAAAAATTAAAAAATAATACATACTTTTTTATTGTAAAAAATACATTTATTTTGGATATTATATTTATGATGAAATAAAAGTTTGATTAAATTAATTAATTTATGAATGACTGACACTTTTATTTCAAATTAAATATAAAAAAGAAAATTGTGATTGAAGAAAGAAGTTGATGCTATTGTTGTTGTTGTTGATGTTATTATTATTATTACTATTATTATTATGTTTCAAAAGGCCTTTATTGTCTCAAAAGAATACAGTAATGGTTACATAGATTATGTGCTACAAGTTTTCCAGTTACAACCAGGTTACAATTGTTATTACAATAATCAAGATAACGTCTTTATAATATATTGTCTTAATTGAATGTTACAGATTTGTTCACTATAAAAATAAAGTGCTCAGAATATTATAGACAGTTGCATTTCAATAGTTATTAGGTGCACAGATGTTACTGAAGCTATTACTGGATAGGGATTGGCTCTGTTCTTTTGCTTTATTTCCTGTTTTATTATTTATTTATTTTTGTTTTTCCCTTGTTGGTACTCCATATTACTTAGTCATTATTTCCTTGATTATGTTACAACCTT